>JAVIWB010003533.1:0-481261 GCA_031893035.1 Dermolepida albohirtum | reverse complement strand
CGCATATGGCGTAATGTACTCTTTATTTTAATTTTTTATACTTCTACTATAATTTTATTTATATATCATATAACAATGAAGTAAACTGTTACAGTAACAATGTGCGTCATTATTAGTGTTAATAGATTTAGAGACTAGATTAATGCCGTTAATAAACTGTACAAGATACTTAAAAAATTAATCAAGCTAATTTATAAGGAACATGTAGTTTCAAATTACTAACATTTCAAACAAAATCATACTAATTTCCAAATACGTGTGTAAGATTTCACACTATGATGAAATTTATTTTGCACTCGTCGATACACGTTTATCCTTCCGTCCTTATTTATGTATCAATTAGAGATTTCAAGTTACATCACCAAAGGACTGAATGACGCTTAATAATAAATATAAAGAAAGAAGTTTTTTAAACGAAATAAAAGATAATCAAATATACGAGTTGTCAACCTGGCACCCCACTCTCCCCTACTTGAAATAGTTTTACATGGAATCTTGTTTTCCAACTTTTTCTTATACTATTGTATGTTCATTAATTCTCGTCATCGCCAAAAAGTTTTCTTTTCATTTTTATACATTCATTTCATAATTATTAATAAGCTATAATTAGTATGAAAAATGTTATTCTGTTGATGTATTGGGATGCAAAATAATAAAACTAATTTATCACATTGTCATTTTCTTTTATATAAAATTTTTATAACTATTAAAAAAAATGAAGCATTACTAATCTATTGCTGCTCCTGACGCTAACAATTTCAGTAACCGTTCTATGTACGTATATCGTTTTTATAGGGTAATATAGTTAGAAACTTTTCTTACGCAGTATTTATTTCTGTCATAAGTTTAAACGTAAACAGATTACAAATAAAGCAAAAAAATTCTCGCATCCCAAACGGCGAGAGTTCGTCCAATCTTTAGGCCTATAACGGCATAAATATTATATTATTAAATTCTACTGTATACAAAAATGATAAATATAATGTTCTTAGGTACTAAATAGTGTAGAAAATGTATGAAAGTTTTTATTATATATTTAACTTTATTCCATCAAATTGTATATTATTATATTTTAAATATGTTTTCAAATTTCGCAAATAATTTATGCAGAACACAAACATGTACACTAGATTTCAAATTAATTAAGAATTCTAAAATGTTTGTATCATTATGAACATCTACAAACATTTGGCATTTTAATGCTACGGACTAGATTAACATTTCCTGAAAATTATATGCCATTGCCCTCTGACAGACATACATAATGTCACAAGTATTTTTTGTAGCATGCCTTGTGCAACACGTGTTCTCATAACGTCTCATGTGTCCTCTATTAAGTTGCGATCTAGGAAATTGGTTAACTATATCAATTTCATCGGTAGAGTTGTTTACGACGTTTGTTCGATGAGAACGAACATAATCTGTAGCTCCCAGAATCTTATTCATTCAGATATCTCTGGGCAATGTAAGGACTATTTTCTATGAAGTAAAGGTGGTCCGTCCCCCAACACTTATCTTGGCCCATACCATTACATCGCTGCCCTCATATTGAGACAATTACCTGATATATTGTGAATCATTTCTTGTATCGTGTTCATACTAAATCAGAATACGCTTATTATCTAGCTGTAATGTAAATTTAAATTTGCGGCTGTTTAATACCTGCCCCAATTCGCTACGATCCCAGTCGATAAATCAATATGTTCATTTTACCACACCGTATCAGCTCTTTTATAATCTACACTAACAAAAAGGGGTCAACGGTCTCCAAGAATCAGATATGATAAAATGAATTGTTCTTGTTTACATTGATAGTAGCCTTTTAGTGACATTAGCGAACGATTTCTGGATGCTACTTGCCACAGGAATCGATCGTATCTTAGTATTGTAAATGTTGGTTGATAGTACCCTTTTCTTCGACGAGCACCTCCAGTGAGATTCCAAAGCCTAGAAATTACTCTTTGTCTAACTCCAAACACTTCAGCAACACTTTGTTGTGTTCTTCCAATTTACAACTGACCTGTGATGATCCAAACTATTATGTCTTAACAGGCCGTGATATGTTTCCATTTCAGATGACATTCAGAATCTCAAATCTTCACTACTATTGCCAAAGGTGAACTTTCAGATACTAGCTGAGAAGCGTGTTGAAGTGGTTTGTTTGGATGTATTCGCTAAGAGCCTAGGTGACCTTTAGTCGCCGACTTGTTAATATGTTATTAAACTTATTATGTGTTTATTTACTTTACTGTAAATACTTTGAATATTTCTGCAATTTTCTACATTAAAGTCTAAGTAAATATCTATTTAAAATATGGAACAAGTTTTAAATAAAAATGTGGATGATGAAATTACTTTGAGAATTGATTATATTAAAACAAAATTAAAGAAAGTAACTTTACATTAAAACAAGAAGTAAATTATAAAAATTTTCAAAAGTAATTCCTGTCGAACGAATAAAAATAAAAACAAACTCTTGTAAAACTTGAGTGTTCTGTAAGCAAAATAAAATCAAAACCAAGTTCTAAGTTTTGCAAAAGTTTCTTGAACATTTGTAATTGTTTCTTGTCGAATATTTCTCATATTTGTATAATAATTCTTGCTGTCAATTCTTTTGTATTATTAAGCCTGTAATCTGAAGAACCAAAAATTGCTATATGGAGACGACCCCAAAGAAAACACATTTGGGAATAAATCAAGCGATCTAGAAGATCAACAACCTAGTTAATAGTCTGTTATC
Organism: Dermolepida albohirtum; assembly: GCA_031893035.1. Classification (NCBI taxonomy): domain Eukaryota; kingdom Metazoa; phylum Arthropoda; class Insecta; order Coleoptera; family Scarabaeidae; genus Dermolepida; species Dermolepida albohirtum. The sequence continues at coordinate 478,521 of JAVIWB010003533.1, read as the reverse complement.
AAAGATACTGTGCAAACATTCTTTGATAGTTTCAGCATTATGTTTGTGTCTCATAGGTTTTGTAAAACTGATATTATTCTATTCTGTAGCAAATATAAAGGATTTTCCAATAGGGACTTAACAACTTTTAATTCAATTTGTGAACGCACCCTTTCACTAATCATCGAACTGTCACTGTCAATTTATTCAGTAAACTTAACATTTTCATCATGGTAAAGTACACGAACAAACAACGTCTGCAAATTATAAAAATTTACTACAGAAATTCGGAATCGGTGACCGCTACTTTAAGAGCATTAACTCCGATTTTCGGTCGTAATTCTCGCTCTAGTATGAGTCTACATATTCGTTGTGCGATGTTGCCGTGCCAGTGAGACAACGGGTTGGTCGAAGTGTCGAAAATATCGCTGCCGTTGAAACGTCCGTAGCAAATGATCCAAATCAGTCAATTTCACGGCGTTCTCAAGAGTTGGGCATCGCCCAGACCACTTTATGGCGAATTTTGCGTAAGGATCTTGGTTTACACCCATTCAAGATCAAGTTGACTCAAGAATTGAAGCCGATGGACCATTTTAAGCGACGTACGTTCTCCGATTGGGCTCTGGAAAAGATGCGCCAAGATGATCAATTTCATCGCAAAACCATTTTCAGTGACGAAACTCATGTTTGGCTCAATGGGTTCGTCAATAAGCAAAATATGCGTTATTGGTCGGGTGAAAATCCACATGTGCTTCATGAAACACCACTTCATCCACAAAAAATAACTGTTTGGTGCGGTTTGCATGCCGGTGGCGTCATAGGGCCATATTTTTTCGTCGACGATAATGATCGTCACGTTACTGTGAATGGTAATCGTTATCGCGCCATGATTACCGATTATTTTTGGCCCGAATTGAAAGATATGTACTTGGACAACATGTGGTTTCAGCAGGACGGTGCCACAAGCCACATAGCACACGTTACAATCGTTTATTGAAGAGTAAGTTTGATGTGCGTGTTATCTCAAGAAATGGACCAGTCGATTGGCCGCCTCGTTCGTGTGATTTAACGCCTCTAGACTTTTTTCTTTGGGGCTACGTCATTGGTCTATACCAACAAGCCGACAACGTTGGAAGAGCTCAGAGCCAACATTGAACGCGAAATAGCAGCCGTTTCGGCCGAATTGTGTGGTCGAGTCATCGAAAATTGGGTCCAACGAATCGACCGCTGCAAACGTGCCTGCGGTGGCCATATGAACGAAGTCGAGTTCCATTCATAAATGTTTTGATTGTACTTCAACCCGATAATAAAGTTTTTGAAATATCTCTAATGGTCTGCATTTTATTTTGAAAAAAAGTTGTCAAGTCCTTATTGGAAAACCCTTTAGATTTTTGCAGCGTTCAAGTTCCTTCTAATATGAAAAACGGATTGATTATGTTGTCTGACAAATCAGCCCAACCTTTTATAGATATTGAGTTCGAGCGGTATAAGTAAGGTGTTATTTTCCCGTGACCAGTGCCCAAATACTTGAATTATAACGACTATATAAAGGAAACAAAGTGTCGTCAGTAAATAGAATATTTAAATAAAATTGTTAGCGTTTCCCTATTCTTCCAACATTTTCACAAAATTCCAAACACTGAAATTTATGTTTGCAAAAAATTTCATTTGACTCCACCAATGTTTATAGACGATATTTGTGTTTCTTTAAAGTGTTATGATCTGTAGTAACTAGGTCATTAAACTTTTCTGCAATTTTTTGAGAAGGCAACTGCGGTTACTTTTCTACTGTGGCACAGTGTAAAACATTGCATTTTTACTTTTGTAATATTAGTTATTATTTGTATGATGTACTGTTTCAAAACCAAGTGTGAGTCTATAGCCAAGATAATACTGTTTCATAACAAACTTTCTTTTGTCGAAAAGAAAAAATATCCACAATAAAACATGAAAGCAATAAATTTATAAGAGAGAAAAAATCACAAATGTGGCAAAACGAAGAAAAAAATAATATATAAAATAGGAAGAAAATATAATACTAACAGGAAAAATGAGAAAAATCAGAAATGAAGTAAATCTCATTTAGCAAAATATATTTAGGAGAGCTAGTGTAACTTCCCTCCTCTACAAATAATATGCAGCTATGACCTATCGGTCATTTTTACTGAGATGGATTGGAAATTTATAGCTTATTATGTATAAGGTCTTTTATTTATTTATTTAATCATTAATTTATCCAACGGAAAATTCCTTTTACAGAACAGTATAAGCAGAATACACGACAAGCATATTTACATCTATATATACTACTTATATAATACTCATACATAAAAGTATATGTAATATGGCGAATTTGCCAATATTATTAGACCTCACAGTTGACATACAAAAGATGCGATGCTAACGAATAGATGTATTAGGTACCAGGAAATTAAGTTGAGGGAGTTTTGGATAATCAATCATATTGCATGATAAGTTGTAGAAAAATGTTATAGAAGCCAACCCGCGCCTGTAATCGAGAAAAACTGTTTCAGTTTTAGCAAGTAATATGGTATAACCTATGCCCCTGATAGGGTATACCGCAACCATGGAATAACATAGAAACTTCATAAATTTTCGCTTTTTCAACAGTAAATTCGAATACTCTGTAGCGAGGGTACCGTATCAAGAATACGAATTCCAACCTTAAAAGGACATATCTATGACATACAATTGATAGAATGCGGATTTGCGAGAGCTTGAGAAGTTCGTACAATAAATCCCATTGTTTTTGACACAGACCTACATATATGATCAATATATTTAGAAAAAAATTGTGATGTCAATGTTTCTGATTTCGTGACTTCGAATAAGCACTGTATTCTTCAAAGTATAGCGTTAAACTGTAGGTGTACTTTTATTCGGGTATGTCACAATTCTTAATTTCGAGACATTCATGGAAAACGTGTTGTTTGACTACCATTGAAAAATCCTGCCCAGTTGCCTTTACAGGTGAAAACAGTCAGCTGCCGTGGAAATAACGTAATATACTTTCAAGTCAACCACAAAAGTACACCTTTTGCACTCCAAAATACTGAGCAAATCATTAAACACATATTGGCAGCAAAAACAAAAATGACTTTGTAAAAGTTATTTATATTTTTTGGAAATCTACATATTATTATATAAATAATAAAAGCTTTTACAAATAATATTATTCATAAATTAGAAATGTTCCTTTAGAAAACAAGTTTTTATGTTCACATTCAATCATGGGAGAATTATGATATAATTGCGAAAATATACTCGTAAACTCGAACCTGACCTTGCTAGAGCATAACAATATTTGAATTGAAACAGTAGACAGGTATACTCGTATTCATGGAGCCTTATTGTAAAATGCGCTTACGCGTATAACGTTCTACATACAACATTAAAAGGAAAGAAATAGAAATATTCACGAAATCTTATAAATTAAGGCTACCGTCTTTGAATTGATACACATCAGCTCTTTGTGTGCACTAGATTATTATCTTAAATACAAAATAAATAGGACGTATTTACTTAACGTGAAGTATCTAATCTACAAATTAAACACCACTAATCCACTACCAACTTGTGCGCGCAACTATTATTAGACGACTATAAATATTTACTTTGTCGTTATTAAGAATGAAATAGAGAAGTCGAAAAGCAAAATTAAAGATATGTGTTAGATATACATATATGAAAAATGTTTGATTTTACATTCTTCCCCAAGCGATAAAACAAAATGGATTTCGAACTGGATGCAATTAAATTTTAATAATAATAATATTAATAGCAATGGTATTTATTATAAATTCTTCTAAACTTCTCTTCAAATTAAAAGAATAAAGGTAGATTGAAAATAACATCTTCATCACAATCCAGCTTATATTCTAAATAGGTATTTCGTCAATTAATTTCTATGTTTCTACTGCAGATAGTTACAACTTATCGAAAATAATCCATATTTAAAAACTACACTATCGTAAAGGAGTTATTTTACTACGCATTTATAAAAACAATTAAAATATGTAATCAGAAACAATAAAATAATCAAATTTAACGAATTAATATATAATAATCTCAATACATATTGCTACCAAATTTCTTGCCTATTTTCTTAAAGATATATACGTAACACTAAAGATGTATTTACTGGCTTTCGCAAGTTGTAAAAAAACATACTAAGGACTATTACGAGAAAGATAAGTATTTAACGAATAATAATAAATGCTATTGCAAAATAAATAGTTGCAGAAAGAGAGAACAGTTCTCGAAACAGTGCTAGAAAAATATGTCCTCATAATCACGATAATTAAAAACTAATTCCAAAAATATCAGTTAAATAAACCACATAAATGACATACGATAGAATTGTATCAGTTACTAGACCAGTTAGAATAACAACAGGATGTAAATGAAGAAATGCTTATGACGTGCGAAACAAACTACTACAACTAATTCAAAATGTTACTTACCGAGAAGAGTAAATCGATGTCTAGATTATATATAAAGCACTATAGAATTCAACAATAGATAATATAAATTGAAAAAAAATTACAGTTTTGATCACAGACAAAGAACACCTCAATACAAGTCGAAAGCTCTATTTCTAAAAATTAAGTCAAAGCTAAATTCAAAAAATTTATTAAATATATTTTTATATATTGGGTCTGGGAAAAAGTTCGTGGCGTTTTTCCCGATAGATGGCATTGGTTGCCGATAACTAAAGAACAACAAGTCACAGCGACACCACCGACGGCTCGTTTTTTAGATGACCTTCCGAACGTTAGTTTGAGCGTAGAAACATTGTAATCGGTGCAGTGGTTGGAAAGTTATTCGCACTTGAAAATGGAGAAGAATAATGAGAAATTTCGCTATATTCTGCAATATTATTATGATAAGGGGAAGAACGCTGCGCAGGCTTGTGATAAAATTTGTGCTGTGTACGGTGAAGGTACTTTATCGAAATCTGTTGCGCGGAAATGGTTCGCTCGCTTTCGTTCTGGAAATTTCAATGTGAAAGATGAGTCACGCTCCGGTCGTCCAATCACTGAAAAATCTGAAAATTCTTGAAAAAGTCCAACAAGATAAGCATATCAGCAGTGTCGATATTGGCATGGAGCTAGGCATTGACCACAAAACCGTTTTGAACCATTTACACAAAGCTGGTTACAAAAAAAAGCTTGACGTATGGGTTCCTCATGAGTTGAGCGTGAAAAACATGATGGACCGAATTAACATCTGCGATGCGCTGCTGAAACGGAATGAAATCGAGCCGTTTCTGAAACGTTTAATAACCGGAGATGAAAAATGGATTACGTACGATAATCGGAAGCGTAAAAGATCGTGGATAAAGGATGGTGAGCCGTCACAAGCGTTCGCTAAGCCAACATTGACGCCAAAAAAAGTGATGCTGTGTGTATGGTGGGACTGGAGGGGAAACGAGCTACTTCCAACTGGTCAGACGATTGATTCTCAACTCTACTGTGCACAACTAGAGAGATTACGCCAGGCGATTGAAAGAAAACGGCCCGAATTGATTAATAGGAAAGGTGTTGTCTTCCATCATGACAACGCCCGACCACACACTTCTTTGATGACCCGTCAAAAATTGAGAGAGTTTGGTTGGGAAGTTTTGATGCACCCACCTTACAGTCCGGATATAGCACCCTCTGACTATCATCTGTTTCGATCTCTGCAGAACTCTCTCAATGGAATTAAGTTGGTTTCAAAAGAAGCCTGTGAAAACTACTTGATTCAGTTTTTCGACCAGAAACCACAGAAGTTTTTCACCGATGGGATCATGGATCTACCAAAAAAATGGCGAAACATTGTCGATAATAATGGAGCATATTCGGTTTAAATGAAAAAAACGCGCCATGCGGGGACCAGTTGAATTTTACTGAAAAAACGCCACGAACTTTTTCCCAGACCCAATATATTACAGAATTTCGCTTAGTAATACATTCATTTGGCTTTATTAATTATTGCAATTATTAATTTTTAATTATTTATTAATCAGTGTATTTTACAACCAATCATCACAGACTTTTATTCTACAAACTTTAAAATCCAAGAAGCCTTTATAAATGACTTGAATGGACAACTAAAGGTCAAGTAAACCGACGCTAAACTGCAGAAAAGGTACAATCAGAGAGCATGTAAGACAGACTGTAACTAAATGCAAAAAAACCGACTGTTGTAGGAATACAAAAAATACTCTTCTTCCTAGTAATATTATAAGGGCTGTTGTAGTTTAACCAGATTTTATTTGTAGTACAATCTTCGTCCTTAGCCGTATACTTACATTATTATTACATCATATTATTCATTGACACCTTACTGAAGGTATTTTTGAGTTTAATAAGTTTCAACTACTGAATAATAGTTCATATCAAACAAATAATAACTAAGAGATAGTATGAGAATAAGCATTGTCTTGGAGAAAGCAGAGATAACTTTACATTTTCACCTGTTGCTAAACACCTAGTTATTTCGAATGTGTCGAATAATATTGGTCATTTACTGTCCAGTATCTGGTAATAGCATTACCTAGGGGAATCCGATAGTAAGAATTTCAGTCGGAAGACACGAGATTTATTTACGTGAAATTTATAGGCGAGACAATTTTTATGAATATCTTAACAGACATTGCGGCCAATCTTTACCTACTTCGACTTTAATGATTCCCAAAAGACAACTTTTATACGTACTGGTTAAATTTGAATACCTGCTCATAATTAATATTTAACACCATAATCCACGAGTTCCTGAATATCTCATGCATAGCTTCATATTAACACACACACAATTTTCTCTAAACTCCTTATATTTAGTAGGTTTTAGTTAGCTTACGATATACATCCTCAAGCTGATGGTTTTATTCGATTTTTATGTTTTTTATTCTGGAATGTGAACCGTTAATTTACCTTTACAAATTTTTGTTAATCCTTTAGTTATTGTTGTAATTCAACCAATATGTGTTTTTAATATACAGGGTCAGTTAGGAAAATTGCACCAAACTCCAAAAAATGTATTCTGGAGGTAAAAATAATAAAAAACTCAAGTGTTATAATCAGTTTTTATTCGTTTTCAAGTTACAGCATCATAACATAATTTTTCACACACACACACACACACACACACATGTGATTATTGAAAAGGAAATGCAGCTGTTGCAGAACATCGTCAACAGTTTCCACATCAGAGAACTCCAGATAAAAACGTATTTATTAAAGTCATCTAATTGTGCGAGACAGGAATGCTTCCCAGTGCTAACATAAAATCTGGACGCACAAATAAACATGGTTTAAAAAAAACTAGGATTATCAGTTCACTAAAAATTTCTGTCAAAATGAGCATTCCTCATACAATCAACATTCATTAGTGACGGCATCAATAACAATCACAAGTTTCATATATGGTCGGACTACAATTCCCACGAAATAGTTGAAACACATATGATTGATAGTCATTTAATTGACCTTAAGAGACCATTACTAAAATTCTTTACAAAGATAATTAGAAGGACTACTAGAGTATGTTCATCTAAATATCAGAATACAAATGCATTATCAGCAGCATGGAGTTCCTGCACATTTCGCTCGTCAGGTCAGGTCAGGTAAGATATGAATGAAAGATTTGCAGGGCTTTGGATTAGTTACAGGGGTTTCTCAACCTTTTACCACTGGACTATTCTTTAGAGAGCTGACTTAAAAATGAGATTTATAAAGTAGAAGACGACGCACGAGATGCTCTAATTTGACATAATAGAAATGCTGCAACTGATATTAAAGGATCAAGTAAAAGAGCAACGTACCCTTACATAGATGAAGCACCGAATCTTTAGAAGTCGATGGAAGTATTATTGGTATTACTATAAAAACGCAATGATTAAAATAATGTCTGTTGACGTTAGTAATCATACAAAGTACCTTAAACTGTGAAGTCTTTAACTAACCTTAGCACAGGTCTAGTATTAATCACCAAATTATTGGCAAATTTTTAAAATAGAATAAAATTCGACCCACGTGCTAGATCATTACCCTATTGAGATTAAATTCTAAATCTTTTTGAACTCTCCATATCGTATTAGACAATATTAAAGTGAAATCTGCGATAAGTCATTTTTATATACGGCAGTCAAAAATTTACGGATAATTGTCAGGTAGGACGATTCTATATTTAATTCTAAATCAAGAATCCTATTACAGAAATGTTGTATTGTCAGTCATTAAGGCACACGAAACCGAATGTAGAAAATGTGCGACAATTTTGAATTTTCTGAAATTTTCTGTGTAAAACTATATTTCTTACTATCAAATAAAATTATATAACACTATGTTAATCGTTTTATGCTAATATTTTGCCTTAGTAAACATTTCTTTAACTCCTATTTTATGTTAAAATACATATGACAATCTTGGCTCAGAATTATACATGTAATTTAAAAGTAATTACTTGTCGAATTTTGATATTTGTCAGTTGAACGTTCATTATTTTCGCTTCCATTACTTACCTGTTTTGTATATAATCAAACTTTTAAATCAACAATTACAAACAAACAAACAAATAAACAAATAAACCACATCATACTACATTAATACTGACAAATAAATTTAAAATTGAAATTTGATCACCTGTTTTGTGATATCCAAAACAATTTATAATTTGTTAAATTTTACTCTGTGTATATTTTATTTAATTGTTTTGGAAAATTCTGTATAGTATGTGTATTAGTTTATTCAGGTATATTCGCATATCCTTATTTTAATGTTTCTTTTCAATTCCCGCGTTATCGTATTCTGCATTATTTTATTTTCAAGCATTGACATTTTTCTTTGCAAAACATTTCATTTAGAGTTGTTTATTATTCAAATTCATTAACGTCTATGTATTTCTAAAACCGTGGGAAAGTAACCCTTACCACTTCTGCCTCCTAGTTTCTTGCATATCGTGTAAAGTCAACCGATCTGTCTAGCTCGCTCGCACTTCTGACCGGCATGAGTGCACGTGTTCATTGAGAGTGCTTATCTGGCCAGTGTATCGAATAGGTTCAGCGATTATTCTTGATCCTTCTAGAATCTTTCTCTTCTTTCTCTTCTTTCAGCCCTTTCACCTTTTGCCCTGAACAGGTTGGCGTCTACTTATTTTATATTATTAAGTTTCGAACACACAAGCAGTGCAGTTGTGGTGCATTCCTTCTCTATGTTCTGTAAACTTCTCTGAGAAGGATTGTAATAACGGAAAGTCGTGTGTGGGCTTATTTTATTTGAAATAACTCATTAGTCTCTGGGGACAATTTGGCATCTGCACGAACTGTAATGCTTTAGTATAGATTCTTTTAAGAATTCAAATTGACTTTTGACAGGACGAAGATGGAATTTCTAAATATCATAAAAGATTTGAAATATGAATTTTGAATACCTGAGTAATTAAAATTCCAAGAATCTGAATATAATATTTAATTTAATGTTTAAAAAGAAATCGAATTTCATTTGGCCATTCATAAATGAGAGTCTTTTGTGTTTCTAGAGTTACCAAAAAAACTATTTACATTCGCTTCTCTTGTGTCTATATATATATATATGTATATGTATATATATAAATATGTATATGTGTGTATATGTATATATGTATATATATAGATATATATATATATATATATATATATATATATATATATATATATATATATATATATATATAACATATATATGATATGTACCACTAAAACGAAAAATCCAAAAAATAAACAAAACGATTAGTTACTAAAAGCTCAAAGGTTATAGGTACACAAAAGCAATTAAGTATTTGAAAAGAATGTTGTTAAGTAAACAATAGAAAATAATTTTCCAGTGAATATAAACAGTGATAAAAAAATACTTTGGAATAGAAGAGGTGAAAAATTATGAAGGCGACCTCTAGTCGGACGGAGAGGAAGATGAAGTTATAATGATGTTAAAGATAAATTTATAATTGTATTATACTTATAGTTAATTTAATTTTGTGAGTTACTTAGGATTTACATATTACTATTTTTTTAAAGGGCAATAGTAGTTTAGTTATAAATTTTTTTTTGTTGTCATGATCTATCTTAGAGGTACCTATAATAAGGGTAATATTAAAAAAACAAATCAAATTTCAATTTTAAATTTATTTGTCAGTATTAATGTAGTATGATGTGGTTTATTTGTTTATTTATTTGTTTGTTTGTAATTGTTGATTTAAAAGTTTGATTATATAGCTACGATATAGCTTATTAAAAAAGTAATTCGTTTTTATTTCGTAATATATATAAAAAATTAAAAATGGATTCAATTTTTTAATATTAAAATTTGTTCGTATTATAAATCACTAAATAGAATTAAAGTGATATCTTTTTTTATGAAAATGATAATTAAAACGTATTACATTGAATGAAATAGTAAATAAGAAGTATTTGAGTGTTTAGTAAGTTGGGTAAAATAACATGAAAGGAATGGATTTTGTTCCTACGAGAGTGTACACATATAAATCACCAGCATACCTACTGAGATTTGCCCAATATCCAAACCTGAGACAGAGATTATGATCACATACAGTGTATTTCAAAAATAAAATACATAAGTTCTAATAGAATTGTATATTATTATTTTCACATAGTTAAACATTTTAACAATAACTTTTAATATTAGATTTTAATTTTTTAGCAGATACTGATATACGCTAACGTTGTGTCCACATAAGAAACACTAATTTAAGTTCGAAGAAATAGACATATTTTCACTGAATTGTTGTAAGGGTTCCATATCAAACTAATTTTGAAATATCAAGATATTAACACTAATGAAAGAATAAAAGAATAATTTTTGTGTAGAACTAATTTATTAGCGGTGGCATTATTCAAGTTTTCAATTTCCATTAAAGTTATTTACTCATATAAGAATTAATGTGCCCGTAAGTACTTAGCTAAATAATATTAGCTCTAAAAGTCGACAGCAACTATAGCATTTTGTTCTACCTAAATCAAAATCATTACGTATCACTTCAAACAGAAAAACATCCGTACATGAATTGAATAGCGGATTTCTTCTACCGTTGTATAAAGCTACTCAAGGCGACTGAAAGCTCAGTGGTAAGTATTGAATCCGAAAACCGTTGTCAACGAAAGCTTTTCGTGGATTTTCTCCTTGTTTAAGATAAATGGCTGATAGCCTAAGGATTAAACTGTCGTGAAATGTAAAAGCACACTCTATATTATTATATGACTACCTTCATATATTCAACCTTTTTTCCTCATTAGCGAATGACATTTATTCACTAGACATCCGTCTTTTCAGATGTATTTATATCTTCAACAAACTTATAAGTTTATCTTTTATTTTAAAAAAATGTTTGGCAAGGTATATAAATACAACAGCATCAATCAGAAACTGACAGACATCATTAATGTATAAATTATATAACAGGATCCATTTAGGAACGTTACAAAGCTCTGTAAATGATTGTTAAATCATATAAGCTATAAGAATTCGTTCATTGAATACTATTCTAGTTAGTTTAACATAGTGTGTACAATCATCTGATAATTAATTGACTTTAGTTACATGTTTCCTTTCTTGGCTCATCGTGAATTTCCTAAATACCTAGGTATTACGTACTGTACTCTATCTAGTAATCCTGCCTCAGTACTATTCTGTACGGATCCAGGATTGGTCGCTTAGTGTATGTTGTCTGACCTTTAAATGACTTGCCTCTTGTGATTCAATGCCCATGTTGTTAAAGTGAAGCAGAGAAGTATCTACTAGCAAATTGATATCTTTGTAGTTACAAGTTTATCACACCTAGGGTTCCGATGGCCTGCCGTTCGAAAGGGATACCAAACATTTTCTTGGCTTCCCTTTCCATTTAAGTAAATCCTGACTGCTAAATTCTTCAAGTCACACTACGCAATTTGCATACTAACACTATCTGTTAAATCTTCTCTGGTCAAGATATATCAGAGCTCTCGCTCTTAAGAGACACTCAGTGTCAGTCTATTCATATCAAAATTCCACATCAAAAGAAACAATACTTTTCTCTGAGCTTCTGGTAATCCAGATCTAAAGAGTCTCCCCCAAAAGTGGGGTTTTTATTATTCTGTTCTTCGACATTACATTTCACCACATGTTCGGACAACTCTTTTAGTACAAAAAACCATGTTTATCGAATAAAAAGAGGTATCTAGAAAGCCCCAATCATCATTTCTTTATTTCGTAGCACATACCCTACCTTCTGTAAAAGTTCCAATGTAGCACCCTTAATATGTTTATCAAGTAGTTTCTGCAAAGCTTCAGGTATAAAGGACATCACGAAAACGAATCTTAAGAACTTTACCGTGTCGTATGTAGATATCCAAGTTCTATATCTGTGGTATATGTTCTAAGACCAAACTGGTTCTTAGAAAACATTATTTCATACAAGGCAGTGATATGAACACGCGACAAATTTTAGTAATATTCAATACATAGGCACACATTTTGTAATCTATTATTCTATAAGGCTATAAAGTAGTGCAGTTTTCGTAGGTTTATTTCTAAAGAAACTGTATTAAACATTTGTATAATAAATAATTTTCAATTTTTTTAATACTTTGATTTAAGTACACCGTGTTCAATTTTGCAACTTTACAATTTATGAAACCTTGAATTTCAGTTCTAATTTGCATAACTAGAGCTGGAAACTCGTGTATGTTTGATTTGATAGCGTACTCGTGTATGTTTGATTTGATAGCGTGCATTCACTCGTATCGATTGCCGAGCAGACACAAATGTCCAGCTCCACATGTAACCTTTTAGTTATAGAACTATTATCGATTCGTCGCAAAATTTTTCAATTAGCTAAGTAATGTACTTAGATAATAACATTATTGTACTTGTAGTAACTCCATGATTAGAATTTTCAAAATACTGAGGATTAATAAATATCACGTTCTCCCTCACTGAATTGCACACCGAATGATTGAAAATATGTTAAGTAACACAGAAGTAATTCGCAACAGATGTGTTTTATTGCCAAACGGGTTTTTTCCACAGCGTAATATCTAGCCATATACACAAAGAAAAGTGAAAAACTACAAACATTCGATTGGAAAACGTTTCCACATGGCCTTTGCTGTCATGATTTAATTCCTAGTATTCTATCGCCTTGGTCCAATGAATACGTAGATGGCTAGGGATTTCAAACGGAAGAATGATTCAAACATGGGGACAAATCGGTTTATTTCGATGATATTGGTGCGTTGACACATATGAACGACATAAACGATTTAAAAAACTCTCTTATTTTTTGCAATTCCACATTTGCTTTTATATTCCTTACCATTAAAAACTTAATTTAGTTGGGATAACTTTTGTAATTGAGTATTTGTTTGTTACTTACGAATGATGTATTGCTTTCTTGTTCTGCATTTTAACTATTTGTATATTGGAAAGAATAAGTGATAAAAAGACTCAAACTTTTATTCTTTCAGAATATAAGCACTATTATCAACTAAATTTCTTAACAAGTTGTAAAACGTTTGCAAGAATGATTCCATAAATTTTGAAATACACCTACGTTAGTACACATTTAAAACTAAACCAAACGTATTCGAAGTAATTAATTTCAAGCAATCTTCTGAAGACAGGCTCTCAGAAAACATCATAATTTCAGAATAAATTTCAAATAGACAAATCTGGCGACTACTGCGGATGTTTCAAACACTTTTCATTTACTCTTCAAAACATCAACTGTTAATTTGGTATCAAAGAAGACGCGTTTTCATGACAAAGTATTAAGCCGTGTATTTGCGGATCTTTAAGTACTTCTGGAACGTACTTAATCGCTCACTATTGAGCGTTTATTGCCTTCTTATCCTCAATTTGAACAGTCATTGGAGTTAGGTCATCTTCTGATGTTCAGGTTTGACTTTCACTCTTTTAATGGTAATGTATTCAACGAATGTGGTACCTCATGGCTAATGACTTTTTTTTTATGAAGTTATTTAAAAAATTCTAAAAATTGCACTGGATAAAATCACCAAAGTCTCTTCTATTTTAACATACATCAAATCATCTCATTATATATCACACGCTATATATCCAACATATTTTAGAAGTGGCTACAGATACAATATTAATATTTATATAAAATTAAAAATTCTGTTAGAATGGAAAACATCTTTTGTGGTTTCGTTCTATGAAGAAATGAGCATAGACGGTACTTGGCAAAAACTCTATGGAAAGATCATATCGAAGAAACCACTTCAAAATATTAGACATATGTTTCATGTGGTCAATTAATGCGCTATACAAACTACAAAAGGTATGAGAAAAGGGTGCAATCTATCACTACTGCTTTTTAATATGTATGTGGACTTAGCGCTTGAAACCATAGTTGCATAGGAATGAGAATACCTATCAATGACAGATAATTACAAAAATGATATGAAAAATGCCCGTGTTTGGAGTTGTCAAAATGTATGTCAAAATTTGCATTTCCCACTGTGAGTACTTTCCCTTAGTTAACGTCTGTCAAAATCTTGGAGAGATTTATAGAATAGTGTTTTTTGAGAGCTGTTGAAAGTGAATAAGTTTATGTATTTGTGGAATTATCGAAAAAGATCGAAAACATGTGCAGACATCAAAGAGAAATTTGATGCAGTTTATAAGCACCATGCAAACATCCATCTTTGATGAGGAACGAACAGGTCCTCCTATTGCGGTGGCTGCATGATATGATCAATAAAGTTCATGATATAATGCTAGCAGATCACCGTGTGAAGATTAGAGAGATTTTAATGTGGTAAACATCTCAATTAAACGTGTGCAAAAAATCCTTCACAAAAAAATTGAGTATGAGAAAGCTATCAGCGAGTCAGGTACCGCATATACTGACGATTGATCAAACACGAAATCGTGCGATAACTTCAAGGCAACGCTTGGACATGTTTAAGCGCAATACAAATGAGTTTTTACGGAGTTATGTGCATGTACATAGGACATTAATTTACCACTACGCACCAGAAATCAAGTCAGCACAATGGGCTTTTCTCGAAGAACGTACATCAAAGTAACCGAAGACAATTTTGTCAACCGATAAAGTTATGGCTACTCCATTTTGGCATTCGTACAGCATAGTCAATTGATTATTTGGAGAAGTGAAGAAGAATCACAGAATTGTATTATATGTCGAATCGGTACACTAGGACCGATTCGACACTGAAGTAAAGAAAAGGCCCACCTGGAAAAGAAAAAATCCTCTACCATCATGATAATGCACCGGGCTACTCATCAGCAATTGCGACGACAAAACTAGTCGATTTACTGTACGAATTGGTGCCCCATCCACCATTTGGTCCCTTGTAACTTCTTTCTCTTTCCAAACTTGAAAAAAAACTTGGCGTAAAGCGGTTCATGTCAAAGAGATCATTGCGGAAACAGAGAATTATTTTGTTCGACAAATCTTATTATTTGGATGGCTTAAAGAAGTTGGAACATCTCTGGACTAAGTGTATAGAGCTACAAGGAGATTATGTTGAGAAATAAATTTATTAAATGCAAAACAATGTAGTATTCCTTAACACATGTATTTATCATACTATCCTAATATGCAGACTTAACTTAGAAGGCGATCAGATGATATTTGTCCAAGACGCATATGCGTTAAAGCTTACGTTTAGATGACAATACATGTACAAATAATCTTGTGTAAGCCGGAATATTTGGTAGTTAATTTCGATGCAAAATCTGAAGGCCTTATAAATGGTAATAGTTATATCAAAAAAATAATAATAATAAAAATAAATGAAATTGGCAGACTGAAAATCAGTCAGAGAATGCAAAAAAAGCTAGAAAAATTATAGCTGTTTTAAATTCTATGTGGTAGAAAATAATAAATACATTTTAAAAGTAGAAAAGAAAGGAAAGGGCAACTAATGGTAAAAACTGTTTTGTGGTAAGGTAATTAAATGGAACATTAAAAGAAAAAGATAAAAAGAAAGTAATAATTGTTTTTATTTGTTAAGCAGTTGTAGATTGTCTAGAAGAGAAAAAGTTACTAATTCTGAAGTAAGAAATAGAATATTGGATATAGAAAAAATAACGGAGAAAAGAAAAACGACTTCTGAAATGTTTCGGCCGCCTTTTAGAAATGGAAGATAAAAGGTGAATCAAACTTTTATTCTATTGAACACCCCCAGGGAAGAATTAAAGAGATAGAATTCGGAAATTTTAGATTGAGATTTAGAGCAGCAATGAGAGAAATAAATTTTGAGAAGCGTTAGGTTTAAAACTGAGAGGCGTGGAGGTTAGAAGTAGCAAGATAGCAAAATGCTTGTTACTTATTTTAGTTTTTATTGATTTATCTTTGAGCTGTTACCGAATTTATTATATTTCAACAGCATGCACCGGTTCGCAAAACTGAAATACACATGCGGCTTAGCAAATAAATGTAAAGATGATTCCCTCTTTACAAACGACAAATTTTCAGTAAAATTCGGGTAACCAAGAGGATGTACAAACATAAACACCCCTTTAATTTGAATAGCGGAAAGATCTCATAAAATATTTGTGCATTCAATGGCAATCAGAATCACTTTTAGGAGGATCTTTCATATATATATATATAATAAAGAAAACACAAGAAAATTAACATTGTAATGCTACCATTACAAATACAATTTTTTACCTTTTATTGTCCATTTATATATATATACTATATATATATATATATATATATATATATATATATAGAGAGAGAGAGAGATCAGTAGATAGCGTTTAATATTATTCAAAAGCGGAAAAATATATATATATACATTTGCATGAAAGAAGGTCCGATATATATAAGCACAAGATAAGTGCTTATATATATATATATATATATAAGTGCTTATATATATATATATATATATATATATATATATAAGCACTTATCTTGTGCTTATCTTATGCTTCGGACCTTCTTTCATGCAAATGTGTTTATTCGTGGACTCACTATTTTTCCGCTTTTGAATAATATTAAACGCTGTCTATCGATCTCTGCTTGTATGAATCTATACATATATATTTCACAAATGGGTCAATAATTTATTCGAATTTATTTGAAAGTTTTTAGGAGGTTTACTTTGTTTTTGAAGTCATATAGTTTAGTTAAGAATTTTAGTTACAGTTTCTAAAGAAATAATATAGAGTCGTTTTCATACAACATGCAAGTGGAAACTAATGAAAATAGGAGATTTAATAGTATCAGTGAGAATGAATTATATTGCCAAATTTGTTTAAAAATAGTGTCATGTAGGTAAAAATCCGATTTTATGAAGCATATAAGTAGTAGGAAACAGGAAAAGCTCGAACCATATTCCAAGGAAGATTTGTTTGCTGAAGAACTTTGTGGGACATTTTTGGCAGTAAATATTCTCTTAAACAAGTTAAATAATACTATTTTAAACAGCTTTAGTACGGTATATGAGAGAACACACCCCAAATGAATCCACGTTATAGAAATATACAAACAAATTTTCATAATCAATACAATGGATTATCTGCAATGAAACTGTCGACTTATTAGGGCATATATCTTAAATGAAAGTGGTTAATATCTTTGGTGAGACTAAGTATAGAGTACCCTTGATTATCACTGGCTCTCCAAAACATATGTTAGAAACAGGGAAGATACTTAAGTAATTGTATGCCAATGTGTTGCATATCATATGCCCTGCATAAAATCTGTATCTAGTTTAAAAGCTCCTGCGTAAATCTTCTTTATAGGTTCCGCTTTACAAGAAAAATCTACTTCCTTGCCACTGCCAAACGTAACTGTAATTGCAAAATGGGAATCATGGATACATACATCTGAATTTTATTCTCCAAATTATGACAACGTACAGAATTTTGTTCAACATCTACCAAATAATGTCTGTATCATTGTTGAATGCTAAGAACTTCAATGTGTTTAGCAACAATTGAAATTTATTGAAATTAGCTTTAGAAATCTTTTTACTTCCATTCAATACTTTGAAATTACAATTACTAAAGTAACAGCTGCACATATTGAACACTTGCATAATAAAATTAAATAATATAAGTGGAAATAAAAAATTGAAAAACAGCTTGAATAAAAAATTTCGAACATATTTGGAAGAAATCTAAATCTACATATACATATATATATATATATATAATCTTCGTTCGAACACACACACACACACACACACACACACACATATATATATATATATATATATATATATGGTACAACACTTTTACCAAGAACGTTGTGTAAGCAATAGTCATCTTGGACATTAAAATGGCAAATATACTATGTTGCTACTACATTCTACTTATGCACTATTAACAATTTGAGATATCGAGAGACGCTTTCCATTGTTTAAAGATATACTAACATAGAACAAATTTCACAGAAGGAAACATACAAAAAGATTTAGTAGTTAATATTAAGAGTGATCTTCTTTCTTTACTATAACAGGATAATAATCACGTAGTTAACGAAACATAATATATATATATGTATGTATATATATACACATACATATATACATACATATATATATATATATATACATACATATATATATATATATATATATATATATATGTATGTATATATATACACATATATATACATGCATATCAATAAAATACATAATTATTTTATACTATCAATAATGAAGATTTGGTATCTAAATAAATCCGTAGATGTTTATTCATATATCAGACGTTTATAGATGCTGGCTATGCCCTTCGATGTGTTAAATAGTCTTCTTGCGATCTCACAATCCAATGCAATGGAGCTATGTTATTATTGGTCATTATTTGAGTAGTAGATAAGAAGGGATGCAAAGTGTGATGCCTTGTAACTGTAAGAAACCTATTTTGGTTATGGTAAGGTAATTTTGATGGAGCCTGTGGTTAATTAACTTAATCACTTAAGGTTAATATTGTATATAATCCCTTTCCACATTAGTTTTCGTATTATGTATACGTATTTCGACAACTAAATTGTCATCATCAACCCGCACGAAACAAATTCCGTACACGATTTGTACCGTCGAATGCCAAAATGCACACTATGCGTTTGCGCGTTTTAGTTTTCGACGGTACAGACGGTACAGATCGTGTACAGATCATATACGGAATTTGTTTCATGCGAGTTTTTGCCGTAGTTTCCAGGTGTGATATTGTTTAATTATCTGCTAATGATGACAACTTAGTTGTCGGAATACGTATAAAAAATATGAAAATTAATGTGAAGAGGGGTTATATATCAATATTAAGTGATAAAAAAATATATTTTGATTATATTTAATAATAAATTATCTGCATAATTTATTTAAAATTGATGTTCAAGTTGTAGATAAACTGTATGGACTTAGATTTCAAAAAATGCTTAAATATTTACATAAAATGAAAAACAAAACAACAAAACATTAAATACTTGCATATAATTTCACATTTATTACTTAATGTTTAATAAACAAATGCCTGTCTTTATTTAATTAATTTAAATGTGTCAAAAATAGTTATACTTATTTCGTTTAATGTTAAAAATCAGTCAGTATGAGATTGCTAAAGACAACTTCATTCTGCGTCTATACTTATATGAACGAAACCATAACTTTCAGGACTACGCAAGCCAATGTTTTCCACAGCAGCAGACTGCTTGCCAGGAGCAGTGGTTTTAGTTTAAATCAGTCAGCCTACTTCGCAGCATCGAGAAAACTCAATTCGCAGTAAAAGTGTACAAAAGTGCGCGCCGTTGGAGAGATCAGTTTCCGGACAATTTCAATTTGATTAAAAACAAACGCAAAGTTAAGACATAATGCATTATTATTTAATTAAAAAACTTTTACAAATGATCTTTCCGATATAATTACTGGCTGTTCATGAAGAAAAAAGTAACTTTGATTAGTAACCAAGACTAGTTAAATTCGACCAGTGTTCAAGCTCTCTTTCTTCCTCACTCATAAAACCTTCAACTGGGTAAGTAAGTATTTTTCAAGAGATTTGTTTGTGTGCTTAAGGCTTTACACGTTTCGGAATAGAATTTATGGTACAATAAAATAGAAATGAGTGTATGTGTGTGTGTACTTTGTGTTGGTATTTGTCTTTATGACGTCATCAGTGTTTAATTTTTCGGTAATTTTGTTTGAGATTTATATGTGCATATATTTTTTGTAAATTACAAACGAGGTAATTTTCAAAGCGCGTATTATATTTTCAATTTAGTTTATTTTTCAACATCAAACCGGATAAACTTGTATTTAGAATACAGGTATTTTGTAATCTTAAAGTTAAAGCCAAAAATGAACGTTCTAGTTCTACAGCTTCGTTTATTTAATACGAATATTAACGACGTAAAATTATAATCCTACGAGAATTTTCGGGCCCTCGATGACTTAGAATTTACCGGGTAATTTTTTAAATACCTTAAGCATCATATTTAATATGGTAGAATGGTTGCCTTTTTTCTTTATTTTACTTAAACTATCTTGTTCCATTTAGAAAACACCTGCCTTTATGCTTCATTAATATAAAGCGATAAATTGTAATATATTATAACGAAATAAACTGCTGCATATTTTCATTTGATTAATGTATATAAAATAATTTGAAGATTAAACTCCCAAACCGTTGAATTTCTAGAAAACAAATTTTTAGTGATCAAAATTATATAATTTATAAATGCTTGAAGACGCTTCTGTAAACGTTTAGTAATGAAGTAGATTCTATTAAAGAACATTGGCGACGCTTTAAATTATTTTTTCGTGAGAAAATTCTCTATCGATTAAAAAGATGTTCATAATTATATTATATATTTCGGGCTTAGATTTTTTTCAATACTAAAGTGTTATTATATATTATAAAACGGTAAATTAATACAAATTGTGATAATTCCTGTTAAATTGTTCATAGTAGATATTAAGCCTCGAATAATACAAGTTTCAATGAATATAAGGTCAATTTACATTGAATAGAAGTAGGGATCGGAGGGAAATGCTAAAAAATTTTTTTGGAATGCAATAAAGTTCAAAATAATCAGTTAAAATAGATAAAACTTATTAATCTTATACGAAAGAACATTTAGAGACTAATACAAGTTCGTTTGTTAGGCAGATTTAAGAAATTAGATATTTTTAATTAATTTTCGTGTGAAAATTTATACCAGAAATAACGTATTAAAAGGGATAAATTTTTAATAGACAATAATATATGTAAATTGGGGCTTAATAAGGAAGTCAATAGATTTCAATGAATTAATTTTGTTATAAATAATAGCACGAAAAGTTGAAACTATAGGATGCAAAAATAGGGTTAAAGTTGCATCGTTAAATTTATATATTTAATTGTTAAAGTGTGGATTTTATGATATTAGTAAGTATATAGCAAATTAGAAGATAATTAGAACTTAATGGTTTATAATTAAGTATTATCATTAAACGTTAGTAATATTAAAATAAGAATGTTGCTTTTTTGTTTATTGTGAATTTTCATTGGATATTGAAAACTTTCTCTCAAAACATTATAAATAGGAGTAAAATTTAAAATATGAAGATTCTCTAAAATAAAACAAATGAGAGATGTAACAGATAAATAAAGACTGTAGAATCATAAAATATAACGATATTGCAAAGTAAATCAATGATTAAAGTGTTTATTCCATGAGACTAATAAGTAATAAATAAGTGACACTAACTTCATTTAAAGTGATTAAACTATTTAAAAACAATAATAATAAGTGATAAATAAAAAACTAATATATATGTGTCAACGACATTGTAAATAAGGACTAAAATGGTTAAGGCGCGTGCACGACTTTGAATGGAAATCAAACCTGGAAGGTACTGAACCTGACATTGAGACGGACGACAACTAAAAATCAAAAAGAAAAGATTTTGGAAAGAAAGTTGTACAGATGGACGATATAAAAGTGATTAAACTATTTAAAAACGCTAATAATAAGTGATAAATAAAAAACCAAGATATATGTGTCAACGACATAGTAAATAAAGACGAAAATGGTTAAGGCGCATGCACGACTTTGAATGGAAATCAAACCTGGAAGGTACTGAACCTGACATTGAGACGGACGACAACTAAAAATCAAAAAGAAAAGATTTTGGAAAGAAAGTTGTACAGATGGACGATATCAAGGTGATGTAATTAAGGATAGAGTATTTAACGATGTAAATCAATTAATAATTGATAGATAGGAAATTAGAAGAAAGTTATTAAAAAATGCATAATATTAACAATTATTATTTGTTCATTAATGAATATAATACCAATTTAGAATTTTGAATATAAAATAAATGTAAATACTAAAAAATATGTTCATTATTATATAGTATAAAGCTTTATTTACTTCAATTTACACAGTTAGTTTAGTTAAAAATTTTAATCTTTTATATAAAGAAAAAGTTACCTCCAGAATCCCTTGATCTTGAAACAGACTTTAAAAAAAATAAATAAGCTAAAAATAAGAACAAAGTAAGTATCTATTCATTTGTACATTTTACAAGGAAGTTATAGATAATTTTAAATATTCATTAACACATTTAACTATACAAACAATCACTTACAAATTTTTACAAATCAACGAGTCTTCAGTATTAATTCACATTGTTCGCACATCAGTAATACACTTATTATACAGTCAAATTGAAACGCATTAAATTTAATTTAACTACACATATGGCAAATTGATTTAAAAACACTTTTTAAACAATAAAATTCAAGATACACATAAATTTATTCCTCACTCCTTTATATTAGAACAATATATATATATATATATATATATGTATATATAATATTATGGTATATCCAGTATTAAAGTAATTAGATTAAGAGTATCATTATTTAAACATATTACTTTAGAGGTTACAAAAGCAATATACTTGGCTATGTTCTTCAATTTCTTCTAAAAATATTATTTAATAAATCAATAAATTTAAATCTGGCTCATTTTTATAATTAATTGATGATTGTAATATTGTATTTGTTAATTGTTATTAATATTAAATTTATGTAAATAATTTATAAGGAAAATAAAAATAGTGATATTTTTCAAATATTTCGAACATTTGCAAAAACATAATCAATGTCGAAACCAAGATTTACTTTAAATAAGCTTCATTATTTATTTGAATATTTGTACAAAAGCTGAATTTTATTAAAAATTTCAAGTATATAAGTAATAAAAAACTATATTCATAACATATCCATATTCACAGGCAAGAAAAACAGAACCAAGGGAGAGTTGTTGATTTTTTAAATAAGTTATTGCAACATTATTTATTCTCTTATTAAAGTAAGTAAAAATACAGTAATATAGTTGTTAATACAATTACATTTCCAGTGATGAAGTATAGTTTAAATCTAAGATTGATGTAAAAATTATCCATTTTTAGAAAAAATATTGAAACAATTAAGAATTTACAGAAGTTTAGCCTCTCCGCCTTTTTGGAAAAATATAAAAAATATCGTTCTATGGGAAAATAAATGTAACTCTACAAGTAAAACGAGAAGTGTAATTCTTGACGATTGATTCGAGTTGATGTTTCAGCTGTTTCCATTATTTGTGGAATTTAAGTTTTCCGACGTTTCGGCAGTTACTCTACTGCTGTCTTCAAGGTAGTTCTGATACCTTATCAGGCATACACTGTTATTTCTTGGCAAACTCACACTATAGCTAGTAATTCGTCTGACTAATTTTTTATTGCTTAAAAATGTCTTGTGCCTAGTTTGCATCCGGTCTCGATATATTTTTAATCTCAGATCTTTGTGTACTTATGGCACTTCTTGTTATAGTCATGTATGCTATTTCTATCAGTTTTCGTTTAATATAATCTTCTTCTTTAGCCAAGATTGTAGCGCCGTTCCATGCAATCCTATGTCCTTCTTCCCAAGCATGTTGAGCCAGACGCGATATCTGTTTCCCTTGGTTGAACCATTTTTTGGTGTTTATTAAATCTAATCTTGAAAAGTCTGCTTCTCTTTTCTATATATAGTCACCCACATCCACGTGGTATTCTATAAACTGTTTTTCTTTCTTTAGTTCTCGTTGTTATATCATGAACACAAATAGATCGATTCTAACGAAAACAAAGCCTGGCAACGAGAATCAAAGAATGAAGGTTTGGCAAAAAAAACTCTTTATTAGGACTACCCTGAAGACAGCAGTAGAGTAACTGGCAGAAAGTCGGAATACTTTAATTTCACTAATGATGGAAACATCCCAAACTTAAACCACAAGAAAGCTGGTGACATTCTTTTATACAAAAATATTTTAATATTTTTATATATCGCAATAGACAATGTGCTTGTCTTATTATTCAAACCTGTTATATATAATCTTAGCACCTTACCGACCTTTTTTACATCCACTGGTGAGCCTGTTACCAATGATATCCAATGTGAAAAACTCCTAGGAGCAGAAATAAGTGATAAAGAATTCATAATCCAATATCCAATTGGAGGAACTCCTAGGCTTATATAATGTATTCATAAACCATATAGCAGAATTGTAAATACCTGTCTACATTTATATGTTATCTGAAAAATTAAACAACAATTAAAATAATTCATTTATTTATGTAAAACATATTATTCTACACATTTATATCTAAAAATTAGTGTTTAAATATTTATACATAGGTTGCTTTAAATATTTTACAGTTCAGATACTTCTCGTAAGGTGGCACTGTCGGAAATATTTTGTCGTATTCTCTGAGTTTTTTTAATCCGAATAGTATTTACAGATTGCTAGCATATGCTGTTCTTTCTTTTTAGTAATTAACGCGTGAAAATTTTTGAGCCATCATTTTCTACGATGTTAAAGATAGTATCACTCGACAAGAGTGTTCGCAAAAAATCAAGCGATTGTTTAGCGATGAAGCACCATTTTTAGCGACTGTCAAATGGTGGTACAACGGGTTCCAGCGTGGATATATTTCGCTCAAAGACGAGCATCATGAAGGATGGCTTCCACTGTAGTCACTTCAGAAAACATCGACGCCGTGTACAACATGATAAAGAGAGACAGCCACTGCACATACAAAGTTATTCCGGCATCGTTGGGCAAAGGTCCCAAATCAGAACTAATCGGCATGATCATCTTGCAGTCAGAAAGCTTTAAGCTCGATGGATACCACACAATTTAACGGTCACTGAAAGAAAAGCGCGTATAGATTGATGCAAAAATGCTTAAAAAGTTCAACCGAGGTCGAGCAAAGTCAGTGTACGGCATCATTATAAGTGACGAAACTTGGATTTATTGTTATGAGCCAGAAAGTAAGTGACAATCGGCTTAATAGGCCTTCAAAGACGTGAAAGAAAGTGAAACGCGGACGAAGTTATGGCAAGGAAATGATGGCTTCTTTTTCCGGACGCACTGGTCATCTTACTACTATTCCGCTAGAGAACCGTCACACAGTCAATGCTGAAAACATCAGAGGTTTTAGCCACTTTACGACCGGAATTGATGACTCATCCGCCTTATAGTCCCAACCTGACACCTTGTGACTGCCCATACATAAAAGACAAAGTCAGTGGATTCTAATTTACTACTCCGGAAGCGACCGTGGAAGTCTTCGTATCTGAGATGACTGAAGAACAATGGGCCCAATGTTTTAAGAATTAGTTCCACCGAATACAAAAACGCATAGATTATAAAGACGAATATTTTGAAAAACAATAAAAAAAATTGTTGAAATAATTGATTTTTTCTGTATCATCCGCAAAATTTTTAAAGTAACCTATGCACCTTTATGTTCAACTCGATTGTCTGTTAATTAATTAAATTGCGTTGTTCATTAACTTTACATAAGAATGTTTAAATATTCATGATTAAATAGTATAATAACATGAAATTAAGTTTCGCAAAATAAATACATGAAACTATTTATTACAAAGGAATATTTTAACTCTCCGAATATGAATGAATGAGTTCCTATAAAAGCACTTCTTTGACACTTTGAATCTACACGAAAAATACTTATCTGGCTTCCAGTGATAATTCATTTGAAAATAAAAATTTAACAATACAACTCTCCGTTGTTTATACGTAAGCTTGTATATAATAAAGTTCAAAACTAATTTTCACGCTTTAATTAGAAATAAAGAAAATTCAAGCCTCTATAAGTACCAAATAAAAACATATTTTTTAATTTTGAAAACTTCATGTCTGTTAGGAATATCTTTGTTTTACTTAATTGTCAACGTTTTTACTTATTGCCTCTAAATCTTTTATCAAAACAATGACATTCCATTGTAATGCAGAAATTCGTACTATTGGTTTGTTACACCAAATCAATCAAAATAGCAAATGGTAATAAAATTATTGTTTTCGCATATTATTTACAACACACAAAATACAGGGTATTTCAAAAAGAATATACGTATTTCGAATGCATATATTTATTAAACTTTAAGATATACGAATATGAAACTTTACACACATATTTACGAACCTCTCAGCTTCAGATAAGAAATGTTCAATATGTCCTCCATCAGCGACACGAACAATATCACATCGATACTCAAATTCCTCCCATACGCGGCGAGGGGGTGCCCCGTCTTGTTGAAAAATTAAGTTGTCTTCGTGCAGTCTAGGAAACAACCAGTTTTGTACCATAGCGAGATACTGCCGACCGTTAACCGTGTTTCCATCAAAGAAGAATGCGCCGTAAACAGACCGATTTTAGGCAAATCTCGTACACGTTCAATGGCTGCATGTGAGTTCTGTAGACCCCAAATTTGAACATTGTGTTTGTGTACCAGACTACCGACATGAAAAGTCGCTTCATCACTGAACACGATGCGTTGTGCGAAAGTGTTATCATTGTCAATAGCATCGTGAATCTCGTTACATAATGCCACACGTTTCCGTTTGTCATCAGGACGCAGAGCTTGTAACAACTGTAACTTGTACGGCTTAATAACCAACCGACGTCTCAAAACACGCCAAATTGTTGTTGTAGGCAGTTGTAACACCCGACTGGCACGGCGAGTTGATTTTGAAGGATTACGTTGGAAAGCAGTTTGAATTCGTGCAACATTTTCTTCAGAAACACGAGGGCGGCCAGGACTTTTTCCTTTACATACACATCCTGTGTCTACAAACTGCTGATACCATCTTGCGAATGTTCCAGCCATTCCGGGGATCAATTTGGTAGCTCAACCTGAAATGTTTTTGCACTGTAATCACGGAATTGCACTTCGCAAACTTGAGAACACAAAATGATTTCTGCTGCGGAATAGCCATTTTAAACATACGACGGTTACCAAGAAAAACAGAAGATAACTGACATCCAGCGGCTATTAAATAAACTAGACTATGTATTCGTTTCTCCAATAGCCGAGCCGAGGCGCAGTGATCGATAGTTTTTACAAAATAATACTTTGTAATACGTATATTCTTTTTGAAACACACTGTATATTAATTGAAAATCTTGAATTTATACAGGAATTAATGTTACAGGTAATATTTATCTTTGCTTTATAGCTGAACATAATGTTACTCTTTCCGTAGGTCCATGTTAAAAAGTAATATCGACCTTTTCATTGTTTTGACCTTCAGTTTTGAAGAAATGGTTTATATCTGAAAACATATTTTTTTAAAAATGAGACTTTGATATAAGGCACACATTTCCTTTTTTTATGATAACATAAATTTAAGACTAAGCGTTAGTTATGCAAGTAGTATAGACATGCCGTGCGTTCAAATTTAAAGACACATGCTTATTATAAAAATTAAGAAACTATTCTTATGTCCCTCTTATGGATATAATTTTGATTAATTACATTATTCTTGTATTTATTTTCTTGATAGTTATCTAAATAAATTCATTTTATATTAGCTTCTATTTTTAAAATATGTCTGATCACCCTTAACTTTTCAAGACGATTGAATGCAATAATGTTTGTTAGATGCTCCATAGAGTGAGGTGGTTACGAGTGTTTGTGCTGATGGACGTATTATCCAAAAGAATGTTAAGTGAATTTTCCGGATTGACTAGAAATTCTGGCCCTCTAAGAATTTTATTTAAACTTTTTTACAGTAACATGAAACGCTAACGGAATGAATGAATTCTTTGTATTGATTTCGCTAATGTCAAAGGCAAATAAAATCAAGCATTGTCTTTTTTAAATTAAACTTTATACCATAGTAGAGAATAATTCAGGGAGTATAGGACTGCATACAATATATCAGAGCAAAGCGGATAAATTTATTTGTAATTCGTTATAGGAGCAGACGGATGATTGAATAGTTTCGGAACGTTTTTGTAAATACAACGAAAGGGATTCCTTACGCTTCCAATGCTTCCAAGTTATTCATCAGTGCGGTTTATTATACTTAAATCGTAATCAATATTTTTAATAATTGAATTCGCTTTTGTATCTATCTTTACTTTGAAAATTTTGCATATAACTTATCTGTTGAATTCGATTTTTATAATAAAATATGGTATGTTTAGTTTTCTCTAAAATCAAAAGTATTTACATAAAACTTTTATATTTGGCGAAGAACAAGTAATCAATTAAAAGATTATAAGAATGTAAAAGCACATATAGTTGAGTCATAAAGAGAATGTTTAAAATAAGGGTACTCAAGCTATTGATGCCAAACACAATTGTTGAGAAAAAGAGAAAAAGAAAACCGAAGAAAAATTGGAAAACTCAAGTCGAAGAAGAGATATAAATGATGAGAATTATCCAATGAAAAAAGAATGCTACAAAGAAGAATCTATGAAGGAAAATAATTAAGTCAGCCAGACATATATGGCTATTTTTTCATGCATATATAAATATTATCTACCTTCGATTTAGGGAGATTTTATAAAGAAAGCTAATAATAAAATTTCGTAGATATTCTCTATCTGATAACTAATAATACAAGGTGGCAAACTCAAGTCCAAGAATAGGTATAAATGATGAGAATTACCGAATGACAGACGAGGACTAGAGAGAGGAACCTTTGGCAGAAAGTAAGTAAAGTAGCTAGACTGACATGCCTGTTTTTCCATGGATATATAAATATTTCTGCCATTAGAAACTATTAATATTTCGTAGACACTCTCTAATCTTCTTCCAGTTGTCAATATTATGTCAATCAATGTTTTACTTCCCGTATAAAGCACAAAATTGCATTCAAACTCCAATATTCATTATATAAAGGAAAACAATAATGACGAAAATGTACGTGATAGTATAAAGAAGAGGAACCCGCAAAGAAGATTATACAAATTTAGGTTTGCAATAATTATGTCGACTTCTTTATGGGATAAGTGATGTCACGGTTCAGAGGTTCATAAGAGTTTCATAAAAAGTATAAAATAATTACAACTGATTGGAAAGCATGGAGAAAAGGTTTACCTGTATAAACACAATCTATCTGGTACTAATGCAGCAGTAGATAGGATTTACCGATTTCGGAACTAAATGAAATATACGAGGTGTATCGTTACAGCTTAAATTAACTATAGAACAGGTAATAAACAACTGCTGAATACATAACGAACAGATCATATTAGCTACTGAACAGGTAATGAATAGATCGTAACAGCTATAAACAAATAATAAACAGCTTAGCTATTCAATAAATGTGTATAACGATACTATTTATATATTTCGTTTCATTTGATTTTTTAACAGTATCTTATATATTCATATCATATGACTACTTCCGATGGAAGTGGCGACAGAACCAACGAAACCTATCTACTGAAAGAATAAGGAGCTGGAGCCAGAATTTTCATTTCAAAGACAAGACCATAACAACATTCCGTCACTGCGTTAAAGAAACTAATTTGGAAAGTGTGACAATTGGCATGGTTGCCAATTAAAGGATTAGATTCGTTACAAGCGAGATCTAAGTGTACATCCAATTTTGTGCGTGCCCTCAATAAGCTAATACGAATACACGAGATACGGAGACTATATAGCAATGAAAAAACTGGCTAGACAAACTTCATTTGTGATTTCGCAAGCTGAAATTTTCTTGCGGCATTACAGAAAAAAGTGTCAAGAGAGCCATGAAAAAGCACGTTTTAAAGAAATATCGGGATAGATAATATAACTTGAGTCAAAGAGATATAAAACATTTCCTTACGAAAAGATCGCCAAAACTAACAAAGAATCTACCGAGTAGTTACAGAAAGTTTGTTAGGATGATAATGAGTCAACCAAGCGGATACTGTAAAAACAGAAAATATATGAGCCTTACAAGTAACAAATCACGTAGATTCTGCCCAGTAGAAGAGAAAACCGCGATCAATGTACTATATCAATGTAATAGCTTGGAAATAATGCGATCTCAACAAATGGAAAATGAATATCCTGAAGAAGAAATCTAAATAGAAAACAACTCTTGAAGCTGTTAGATTTAGTTAAGGAAACAAGGCTAAAGAGAGTACTAATTAGATAGGAGGGCTATAATATATTTGGAAAGGTCGTAATGGAAAACGATATATGACCACCATAAGAAATCTAATCTAATATTGTCAAAAAAAATTATAAAAGTAACGTATACATATCGTTTTGGGAATTAGATATTGTAAATAGGTTGTCCGTATTTTCACAAATGCATGGCATCATTATTTACTTTTCTACTTTTTCAATGCCTATATATAAGCAAATTATATTGAAAAAAAAAAAAAAACATCAAGATGTAAATAAAATTAGTTGACAAAGTTTCAGAAATTATGATTAATTATTTTTAGACAATGTGCAAATCACAACAAATTCTGGAATGACATTTGTTAATGCCTCGTTAAGAATGAATTGCACTCTCTCAATTATTCTCTGCTGTAACTCGTTTATGTGATCATCAAGTATAAACCATAGATTCTAAATCACACCAAAGAAGAGAATCCAGGAGATTTAAATACGAGTACCGTGCAGCCCGTTCAATGAATTATCTATGCCCAATCCACTGGTTTGGGAATGTTTCCGAATCGAACACACAAGTAATTCCCCATTTTCTGCAATACTAAGAACAATTTGATCACATAAAAGATCTAAATATTTCTGTACTATGAATGAAAAATGGACCAATAATATGGTACTTGAAAATACCAGAAACGTTTAATTTCTATTGATGTGTATGCGTTTCTTGTACCTAACGAGACTTATCTATTGATTAATATCGACGATTATAGCAGTTAACCGTATCATTCAAAGAAGTTATAGCCTCGTCGGAAAATAGCATGTATGTAACATACTGTTACAAATCTCCATCATTCTTTCGCAAAATTCAATTCTACAGTCCAATAATTTTTGCATTAGATATAGTTTATATAGATGATATTTTTCATGCTTCAGTATTCTAGTTATTGATCGGCAACTTACCATAATTTAGAGCGAGGGATGTAGTAGAAGTTTATTGTAATTCCTCTAATGCTATAGCAATATCTTAAGCAAATAACTTCATTAGTTATGATTTTTGGTAGTTCGCTTTTCACTCAAGTTATACCTTCTTAAGTTTTACCAACAACAGTTTGTGCAATCGAAAGTTTGTGCAATCTTAAAAATTATAGAGCAAAGTGCATACTTCTTCATGAATTTATTTAAAAAAAAACAGCATTACTTCGGACTAAACCGAAAGTTTAATTTGAATGTAAATACGTAAAGTATAAAATGTACTTTCCGAATCGCCTATTTGCATTTACTTAAATGTGGATATTTTTATTAAAATCCTAGTAGCCGTACCAAAGATTTTCGAATGGATTCATACATTTACCTAATCCTGTATAACAGCTTTTCTATATCGTATATTAAGTAATATAAATAAATTGTTGCAATTATTATCATTTGTTGATATAAATTACAATAATGGCTTTATCCACAGATTGATTTGTAAAAAGCACAGCAACACTGTGAAATGTACCTAGAAAATTCTCCGGATATTAGCTTTAAAGATAATTTTATGCGGGCGCCTGAAACTCCGATTACTAGTGCCGGGCTTCTTAATTGCCATAATATAGTTTATTGGAGCGCTGAACGTGTAAGCGTGAAACACCTTAATTAAGTGATATCTGGCTTAAGTGTAAAATATGCTGTTTTTAACAACAAATTATTTTATTTTAAAATATTCTGGTTACACCTCCCACAATAAATTCAAGAATATAATTTTTATTTGCGAACATTGTACTTTGCTTTTACTAAGGAGAGGAAAAAAAATGAAAGTTCCTTACTTTGAAATTTAAGTTACTTTACGATTTACATTACGAATAAATTAAAACTTGTGAAAATAAATTAAGAGAGAGCTAGGTAAAAGTTATAATATTTATATTTATATATAGGCTAGTAACATTGTAGAAAACTACGGAGGAAGATAGTCAGCGAAAAAATTACTATTAGAATTATAGAAGTATGAAACAAGGATTGATTTGCCCCACGTAATGGAAATAGAAATTGATTTGTCCCGCATAATGTATGGATTCACAAAGTTTCCAAAAAGCAGTGTTGTCGTTTCCTGAGTATGTATAAATTGTCCTATTCTTCTTATGTTTTTATCTGAGATTAAATACTTCATGTTCATCGATAACAACTACAGCTCCTAAACTAATTATTATCTAATTAGCAGTAAGATCGTTTGAGAACATTGGATATTGATATTGTCAGCATTAGTTCCTTTATGTAAAAACTGCATATGTATTTTCTTAGGTAATGCCAATATTTGTTTTTATATTTTACGCAAGTACAGTTTTCACTTCTTTGTTTTATAGTCGTTTTCACTATTAATTATCTTTTTAACTACTCCAATTGTCGTTTTCGTTACTTTATATTTATATATATATATATATATATATATATATATATATATATATATATATATGTTTAATATATTCTAAAAAAATAGGTACACTGAAATAAAAAAGAATTAAGAAAGAAAATAAATATAGAAAAAAATAGATTTTAGAAACAGAAATGCAGCCAGACTAACTACTATACAGGTGATTCACGCTCAACGAAATATGGCATATTATAAAAACTACGAAAACAAATAATAAATAGAAACTTCTTCCATTAATCGGTATGGATAACTGGAGGGACTATTATGACGCTCTGTCAGAACGAAGGGAAGGATCTTCAACAAACGAAAATAATAATAATTATAATTCATGGCTTCACATCTCCCAACAGCTTAGTGCTAACCACAGTGAGCTTTGACAGACCATTATTACGCTCGCACACGTAATGCGACTTAAGTTGTCAACATTCACTTAAACGTGGTCTGCTGTCCGGCAAGGTTTTCGAGGTTTCCGAAAAATCTTGCTGGACAACAGGCTCGAAGGTGAGAATCTCGTGAAGCACAATTAATAATAGTGGACGAACCTATTCTAAGTGTAAAAGAAATGAAGAATGGAAGAACATCAATGTGACAAAAATGATACTAACAGTTTCAAAGAATCGAGTGAGACGAACACACTGAATATATTGTGGGGGAAAATCATACAACAAAGACTTAAAAATGAGGTTAGAAATGCCATTTCTGAAATCAAAAAGAAAGGAAATGAAAAAGGCAATAAGATGCATATTATGTTAGATTCATTGTCTTGAAAAAAGTATATGAATAGGTACCGAGAAATAAATCGTAGTCTGCTATGAAGAATATTCGAGTATTTGGACAACAATCAAAATAACTTCAGAACTGTATGAGAATAATATGTCATACATAATACAAGAAGTAACTTTCTTGAAACTATATATATATATATGTATATATGTTCGAACGAAGGTTCTTGCGGTTGTAAGTATGAACAATATTAGATTCTCGGGCTCTTCGCGATGTTGGACAGAAATTTTCGAAAGAATCGGCGTCTCGACGTTTCGACATCTCAATCATCTTCTTCAGGAGTTGTTTCGTAGTGAAGCGTAGTTTCAGGTTGATTCTTTCGATAATTTCTATCCAACATCTCGGAGAGCCTGAGAATCTAATATTACTTCATATATATATATATATATATATATATATATATTTGTGTGTGTGTGTGTGTGTGTGTGTGTGTGTGTGTGTGTGTGTGTGTGTGTGTGTGTGTGTGTGTGTGTTGTGTATGTATGTATAGTAAAGGGTTCTACATAATTGAAAGTGTGTACTTATTGAAGTAGATATCTAAACTTACGAATGATACCTATTTAATCTTAATTTTGCAGATGAAGTTGGCGTTTCATTTATTTTTTTTTTAAATTGTATAAGTCACAAATTTATATTAACAAGTGATACTGAATATTAAAACATTGAACTGAAAGTTAGAATAGAAAAACTGTGTACCTTATTGCCGACTCGGATGTCAAGTTTAATATCCTATTAAATAATAATACTTATATAAAACATGTGCGCAATCTTATTTACCTGAGGACTATGGTTGATAGTAATGTAAGGTAAACAGAAAATGAAGCAAAGAACATAGAATATTTGAAGGGTAACATAAGCATTGGAAGTGGTGCTCTGTTATGATCTCTACCACCATGTAAATTATGTAAATCTATCTGGAACGATATTCTACGAAACAAATACGGTGATGATTTCGATACAATCAAGCTGTGATATAAACACGCCGAACGAACCTCATAGCAGCTTTGTATATTCAACCAGTAGTTCTGCATTCTCTGTCCTCTCAATTTGGAGGCAGCATCAAGATATTATAAGTACATTGACATGCAATACGAGAGTGCAATTCCCTATCAAGCATACAGATATTAACAGCATGCACAAAGTAATATATAAAAGAATAACTTTTGAATTATATTTCTTAGCTTCTAAACTGATATAAGTTTCTTATAATCATCAATCTTTAAATTTTATTTCACTTTATAGTTAATAAAAATAAACGAGGAAATGAGATAACTATAATTCCATGTCTCGGAGAGAAAAGAAAACTATCCGACAAGTGGAAGTACTATCAAGAACATTATATCGCTTTAAATCATAATGAATAGAACACTAATTATGCGAACAACAAAAATTCATGTATACGTCTTTTACTAGTTACATTTTAATAGACGAAAAAATTACTATTGATTATAATTAATATATTTCTTGAATAATAAGCTATTTTCTTAAATTTTCTATTATAATTTCTTCTAATTTAAAATCTAGAGAACTATCTTAATATTTTGTTTGTAATTAAACTTCGACTAATTTAAAATACAGATAGAGATCTACATATATTTAAGCAGCTGCTTAAACAAACAAATGACTGATATCATCGCCAACTAGGACTTCCATTTAAGAAACTGACGTAACATCACTTAACAATAATAATAATCGAGAATGCATGTGAACCAGAAATAAGCTATAAATTACACGACTTAAACAATAAATAATAGCAGCAGGTGATCGATTCTAGAAAAATATCGGGAACTAAAAGATAATTTTAGAAATAGAAAAGTAATTCTTAGAAAACAAGTAAGACTATCAAACTAATTATGAATAATATTTTCTAATACATTGGATACAATTTTCGCGATGAGAACCTAAAGTCAATATTTCTTATCAAAATACGTGAAACTTATCAATATCGTAGGAGGTGTGCGTACTTATTAATTTCTTTAGTTTTTATTTTTTCGTTATTGGATCCTAAGGATTCATAATATTTTCACTTTCACTTTCAGCGTTAGATTTCGTTTTGAAAATATATTAGTAGATAACGCTAAACATTTGAACCTATAGTCTCTTTACTAGATCATTCATCTGTTACGGACATTATATTTACCTTTTATATGTTCCTTTTATGTTTAGGTAAAAGTAATTTGAACTCATTACTAAAGGAAATAACTTTACTATTCAAAATTACGAATATTTGTCAACACTTCATCACATTTGATCCAGCAAATCAGAAATGATTCACAAACTGTACCTTGATAAAGTTCAGAACTCTCAAGCGTTTAAAAAATTTATAGAGTAGCCTCAACATCGTTTTTACATTTTTTAATCCAAACGGTAATCTCAACAATGTACATATTACGTTAGATCTCTCCCAAAGAAAGCTAACACATTTCCATCTGCAGCTAAGGCAATTGCTACGATCGTTTAGAATTCGAACGGAATAATTTTCATAGACTGTCACCCCAATACATCTGAACTAGCAAACCAGCAATGATTCAAAGGCTGTACCTTGATAAAGTTCAGAACTCTCAAGCGTTAAAAAAGTATATAGAACAGCTTCAACATCGTTTTGTGTTGAAAATTTTGACCTGCGAGATATTTTTAGATAAGGAAGAAGTTGATAATCCGACGATGCTAAATCTAATGACCAAATTGAAACTTAATGTTTATTTTTGGTTTTGCAATAATACTTGCCTAGGGCCGTGCATTGTTTTGGTGAAAATGATTTTTTCTTAACTAAACCAGAATGCTTATCATTAAGCCCTTATTTTAATTTGTCTAAACGACTCGCGTAATACGTGTCTGTGACGCTTTGACTTTTGAAAGGTAATCCACAAGAAGACAATGGGATCCAGTATCTTTCCTACACATGGAATAATCAGTTGTATATTTCCGCGTGTTTATGTGGGATAAGCAGAAAGAGCTTTTGACTCATACATAAATAAAAACGGATTCCTTATTCGTTAAATACTAAATTAATAATTACCGTATGTGAAATTATGAATACAAACTAAAAGATTAAAAATGGCTGTTTAAGCGGTTCCATGACATGAATAATATAATTTCTTTATAATCTGTCGTTTAGTCCATACGAGGTGTTTTTTATTTTCCAATTCTGATGTAATTCTATTTTCAATACGTTCGCGAGCATATGGTATAAAATTTCGTAACGTTTTCGAACTCTGTAATTTACAGTTCGCATATTTATTCTAGAATGAGCAAAATGATTCGTTATCTAATAAACGAAACGGTAGATTGCACACCAACAGCGTTGAGCATAAATTTAATAAAAATTGCCCATTCCATTCGTACGCCGTTTTTTTTTCCTTTTTACACTATCCATGTGTTTTCTGCAGTCATATTTCGTCCAACACATGAGCGATCTATGGCAAACTAAGCATTTCATTTTTGCACCATCATATATTAACTCCGGAAATTTACAGAAAAACTCATATAATGTGTTAGATAATGGTTGTTTTTTCGTCCTACATAACAAAGATGTAATTCTATACAACGGACAAAAGTAATACGCACATTGCATTATATACATACGTATCAGCGACGAAACCTATTCTATGTTAGGCGCACGCCTACTAAAGCAGTGACCGAATTGCCGAATTCTAGTTATATTATATAAAATAATGTCTTACAATGTGCGTTAGAATTTAGTTCTCATTAGGAATCTAAAGAAGCCACTATGTGGCGAAACAACTCTTATGGCCAATAATTAAAAAGCGGTAGGAAAAATAAAGTAAGTTCAAAATTTAACGATCTGCGTATAGAAAATTTATTTTAAACTTAAAATATGTATTGTCAAACGATAGTGTTCCGTTTCAGAATTTTTACACATTTATTTCAATTTAAACATATTTCTCGTTCAGTTTCTACCTTCATGAACGCTACTCGAAAAAGTCCTCACTCTAACGATCGGATAAAGCAATTTATTACAACGATTGAATAAAAATGGTTATATTTTATTACGCAAATGCACCAACTCTCATATCAAAACTTGAAATAGTCAAAACTCAATAACTGAAGACCAATTTGGAACCGTGTCCATTTTATTTGCCAGATGTGACAAATTTCTTCCACATTGTGTTACTTCTTTAGCTTTGAAAATAAAAATGTATTTCTATAATGAAATATTGATGATGCAATAGCAAGTTCGTAGAGTTTAACAAATTAATTAAAAAAGTCGAGTTAAATATATGAAAATAAAATAATCTTTTATTTCCATTATTTATCTTGACAATTATTAATTTCTCAAAACTTATTTATTTTATTATAAAATTAGCATGTGTAAATTTAAACATGTAATTAGTACAGTTTTACTCTTTTTAATTATACCTCGATCCTTTTTAAATGCAAATTTTTTGCCACGGCATTTTAATGTTTTAAAGTTTAATATATGATTAAAGCGATCTTGTGCTTAACGGAGAATTCCTGAAACAAAGTCCACAAAAAGGTTAATCCTTCTGTGGTCACAAAGTTTACTCGAAATGTAAATTCTGTCTCTCTAATAAAAGTAAAAAAGAAATGAAGGACGTACACTTAACATGAATATTGTATGTTCAATATATCCCACCGTTTATTTAAAATTAATATTAAAACTCTTCCAACAGTTAGTATTAATTATTATCTATTAAGTTGTCGGAAAAGTAATGGCGTACTTTCTCTCTTTTTCATAGTTCTTTTATTAATAAAAAACAATTAATTATATATAGTCTCCTTTCCTCAATAATCTTTTGCTATCTTTTGGTGAGCTTCCTTATTCATCGCTCATAGAAAGACCTATTTTTATAGGGGAAAAACTTTCGCTGCAAGATCCATCGAATATGTTAAGTGCAGTAGCACATTTAATCCAAGATTAAACAATATTTAACAGGCGATTAAACTTCTGTTGGTTTTGCATTGTCATGATGAAATACTCACTCCTTGACAATTAATAAATTCTGAAAGTTTTTGAATGATGAATTAGTTCAAAGTGTCTAAGTCAACATTTAAATTAATTATTTTGCTCTTTAGAAAAACCTTCAAGATACATATATTTAGAACAAGTGGTTCAGAAATTTGCATGGCGACTTGATTATGAAGAAAATTAGTGCAGTGGGGCCCCAGAGTCTTACACCTGAACAAAAATTATTTAGAAAAATAATTTCTCAAGATAAATTTGTTAGTAGGAATGAGACTACGTTACATCATTAGAACTTCTCCACTATACGTAAATTCAAGCAGTTGGCACGTAAGGACCCTCCACCAACATTAAAAACAAAATGCACTGAAAAAAAAACTGATGGTACGATTACCTGAGATGCTGAAGGCTTGCTCACTGAATATATATTGAAGGGGTCTATCTATGGCCGGATCTATCAAAACAAAATTCAAACTAAAAACCTCTCTAGGGGAAAAACTTATTTTTATTTGCACTTGTCTTGTTGCCAGATGACCATTGTCGAGTGCGAAAATAAAGCCGTTTGAAAACGACCATAACGAAACATAAATAAACTTCAGGTTGATTTTTTTTTCTATAATGACCCTTGTGTATCTTCCTAGACCATTTTTCTGTATGCCAACGCGATGTAACGCCTTTATAACCATTTTCTTCAGTTCTTTAGTCTTTAGTTTAGTGAGCTAAAACTTTACTCACAGACATAGATTTTTCAAGATTTCCTCTGGTTCACTGCATTTTGTCTTCAACTTATCTCTATTAAGTTGAATTTCTATTGGGTGTTACTTCAATAATTGCGTGTGGATGTGTGCAATAACCCCTATAACTTTGAAATATTTAATGATTTTCTTAATTATACTCATCTATTTCCGATCAAGATCATCTTTCCATTTTTGCTATGTCTTAGTAAATGCCTTCTTTTTGCTCTTATACAAGTTTTTAAAATCTTCTACGTCAATCTTCAAATGTTCAAACCATCGTAGCCAGAACACGTAGACTATGTGATGCTTCAGTATATACATATGTATACACATTGAACAACAACAACAATAGTTATCAAAATTATTTGCAATCAGCTTTATATCCAATAAATGCAGTGAGATGTACTGGTTTACTGACGTCGCCTTTTGGAAAAGCCTTAATTTTACTACGATATCATTGTGGTTTTTTTTTGGATAAAACCCCATGGAACCATATCGCGGTGCTCTAAATTTACGACGAGACACTGCAACGATGCAAAACGAAAATGAAAGCGTTAGGTAGATAATATAATATAGTTGTAATAATAACAGCAAAGAATTTGGTTGTCGAAGTCAAAGACAAATAAAAATTCTTCTATTTGACTACGAATTTTCACAATCAGGGTCGAACTCTGGTCGCACCTCTAAAATACCCTTGCTAGATTACACTTTAACTAAAAAATACACTAAATATTTACAACTAAGCAACAAAGGACGAAGACATTTTACTTAGCCTGGAAGTTCCATTATTGAAATTATGATAAAAAAGAATTTTTTTAGAAAATTGATGTCCAGGAAAACCAGCTATGGATTATAGTTATAATTATATTAATACAATACAATACAACAATGTTTCGGGGAAAGGAGTGTCCTCCTTTTTCAAGTTATATATTCTTTAATCTGCAATACATTTTTTATTTATGTATGTTTTTATTATTTTGTGGATAATAGTTTTTTATAATATATAAATATTTGTGAGTACTGACATATTTTATTTTATTTGCTCGGTATTGTAAAATTCACAATTACACAAGCATATTTAAATTTACAATTTTTACTGTCTATATTAGTGTAGTCTTTGTGAGGAGTGAAGGTTCTTGAATGCACATGTCTCTTATTTCTTTCTCTTTCTTTTATTTACTGTATCAAGTATGCATGTGTATTTTTAAATTTGCGTTATAGAATGTTTATATATACAGAGAGATGCATACAATTTATTTTTTAAAGATTAAGTTATTATAAATGTTATTGAGATTGATAATGTCTTTTCATAATTTATTGTGTATACCATTTCTTTAATTATACGTTCATTGTAATTATTTTCTATTTCAGATTTCTGTTTTATCAAAGTCGAATTTATGTTTTTTTCTCTTTAGATAAAACTGTTGCATTTATTTTGTTATTATTTAGACTATATTTCTGTTCGTATATTCTTTTATGTAGGTATTATTTGTGAACAAATCTTACACATAAAATTGGGCATGTTTTGTCAACAAAATGGATACTTCGAAATTTGAATTCTGACCAAAAATGTGAAAGAAACGAAAATTCGAAGCTATTTAATAAGAGCCAAGCTAATTTTTAGAGAAAATCTATTACGACTGATGAAACCTTAATTCGTCACTACATTTTTGAATCCAAACGGCAATCACAATAACGTACATATTATGTCAGTTCTCCCCTAAAGAAAGCCAACACATTTCCATCCCCAAGTAAGGTAATTGTTACGACCGTTTGAGATTCGAACCGGATAATCTGCATAGACTATGTTGCAAAGTATCGAACGTTAATTAATCGTA
The DNA here is from genome assembly GCA_031893035.1 of Dermolepida albohirtum. Classification (NCBI taxonomy): domain Eukaryota; kingdom Metazoa; phylum Arthropoda; class Insecta; order Coleoptera; family Scarabaeidae; genus Dermolepida; species Dermolepida albohirtum. The sequence goes on along the minus strand of JAVIWB010003533.1, from coordinate 437,410 downwards.
TTAAAATATACTCTACCAGGTAAATCAATTTCTGAAAAATGACTTACAATGTCCCATAAAATTCTCTCATCACGACAACCTGTTTTTTATGCACCAGTCGAGTTGTAGATGCAAAATTAGTGCAAGCGAGATTTCAGTGAGTTTCAAACCTTTGCTAGGAAGAAGTTTAATCGGCTTAGGAACTCAATGCCGTAACGGAGCACTGTTTTGAAGACCTTGAGAAAAAACACTTCGTAAGTTGATAAGAATATGTTGAAAAATAATCAAAACTCGTTGCTCACTTTTTTTAAACAAGACTGGATATAATTTTTCTAACACGAATAGCAATGATGTAAAATTCTAGGTTAAGTCTACTGAATTACCTATGAATATTACTACTGATAAATAATGCTAGTAGTAGGTCTTGTGATAAAAAATTTATCTAGAACAGCGTTATATGATTCTAGGGAAAACTTGACCGTAAATGGTTAGTTTAGCTAAAAATGATTTTCATGAAATCAAAACCCAGCGATGGTGCCACTTCTGAACAAACATCTTGCTATATATATATATCTTAATACATCCATTATAAGTATACAACTAAAATATGTATATATATATATATATATATATATATATTGCTTTTAATTTGAATTAAAATAAATGATTAAATTAAGAAAAAAACAATATAAATCAAAACAATTGAAAACAAAAAACACAAGCTTAATTACTAATGATATAATATACTTTGGTTTAAAATATTCCGGAAAATTTCTTCAGAAAATTGACTATAGAATGTTTTCAATTTCTCTAAAATAAACACGTTTCGTCCACTGTACACAACAATTCTTTTGTAAATATTTACTAATTTAGTTTAGTTTGCATACGCTTATCTTGTTAACTGTTTTTATGTGTAACGTAATGTTTCTGTTTTCTTTGTTATTATCTTTATTTGCTCACGAAACTTCTACTTTGATTATTGTGGGTGTCGTTTGTTTACTAAAAGAATTTTTAATTAATTTTTCAAATATTGTTTAATAGGTAGAACCCTAGATTATGAATCCAGTAAAGCGTGCTGGATTTTAGGAATAATCTTGGATATCATTAGCATTTTCAGCTCTTGCTCGGGCAAGATGAAGTAATAATAAGTGATAATTAAGAATTTTTTAGTGGTGGAATCGCACTAATTACAGGTGTTTTATTTGAATTAATTTTCAAATAAACATTTTCATTATTGGAAATAAAATAAACTGAGTACGTTTATTTAAATAAACAACTTTTATAATTCAAAATATAGAATTTATAAAAATAGGTGGTAATGTACGAGACTCGGTTGAATAGTTGACGGAATAACAGATATATCACACAGTTTTTTATGATGAGCTGGTAAGTTGTCTAACTAACAAATTTCGATTGCTACGTTTATTAATTTCATTGGGACGTCTGTTTAACTGAGAACGTCTCGGAGTTTTTCACGAGATTTAACATTGATATTCGTGCTATCATTAAGAATTTCAATAACAAATATTCATAAAGAGATAAAGATGATCTGAAGAACTCAAATGTGGGCGTACAATTTTTAAAGATACACCATCATGTGGTAGATCTTTTGGTTGTTGCCAATGCAATGTTAGTTTTAGAAGGCGAATAGCAGAACGTAGTATGGTAATGAACCGACAATCGAGGAATGTGAAAATTTAGTTTCTGAAGAAGTGAAGGACAATAGATGTCATTACGTAGAAACATCAAATCAGTAGCAACCAGGTACCATACAATCGTTGAAGCAGCTCCATTCGATCAATACTTCGTATTGAATAAAAGCCACCAACTCGTAAGCATACCATACCAAAACTGTATATTCAAGTTTTCATCTAACCAGTGCAAAATATAGAGCCCTCATTGTCGGCATAGAAATATACGGTCTGCAATTGCGTATAGGAAGTCCAACGACTTCCTCGCGGATAAGGAAACTCGTGGCTGACAAATCTCTCTCTCATCAAATAAAACGCCAAGATCTTTGATTAGGTTATTCCGTATTAACTGGCTTTATTGGGTTTAGCTTTCTTGTATACGTAATAATCATACAGTTAGATATATTTAACTGTAAGCAGTAATTCTCGCAGCAGTTGTAAATAATATCAAATTGATTTTGCCAAAAGACACAATCATTCGTGCTTTCAATGCAACGCCATTATGAGCTAAAATGGTGGAAAAGGAAAGAAAAATAGTAATTAACTTGATAACCATATCCTAAAAGAATAAATTGATTATTATCCGAAAGAATAAGAAAAATCTGGATGGACAACTATCACCAATCTACTATATCTTTTTCACGATATTTGTGACAGTTGAATGATGGTGATTTTCCAAGTCCAAAAGTATTTCGATAATAAATTACTGATTGAACCAATAATGAATTAGTTTTTAAAAATAGCAATATGGTTAAAATGTCTAATTTATATTATATTTTATATTAAACATATGCAGGAACTTCATGTTAACCCAAGAAAAAACTTAAAGCGTAACAAATATATCATTTTAGTTTATGACTAAGACAAGAATAACTGTCGAAGTGTCAAGTTAATATTTTAACTGCGATATGAAGTTGACTTATGAAAGATAAGTCACATTCAAGAAGATTGCCTTATTTCATTATTAATTACATATAATATTTACTATTAATTAATATATATAACACATGGATCAATAAGTCCCGAGACTAACAATGAAAACAACATTTTTTTTGCAAAATTTTTTTTTATTCATCAACATAATCACCTTTTAGGGTGATACAATGGTTCCAACGCTTTTCCAATTTTTCAATACCATGTTTATAAAAAAATTTATCTTTCGCTTCAAAATAAGCTTCAGTTTCAGCGATGACCTCCTCATTTGAGCCAAATCTCTTTACCTGGAGCATTTTTTTAAGATCATATCACTGGGGGCTAAATCTGGCGAATATGGGGGGTGGGGAAGCAGATCAAAACCCAATTCGTTCAATTTTGCCATTGTTTTCATCGACTTGTGGCAGGGTGCATTGTCTTGGTGAAAAAGGATTTTTTTTCTCTGCATGTGTGGTCGTTTTTTTGCGATTTCCTCCTTCAAACGCACCAGTAAGTCAATATAATAATCACTTTTGATCGATTTACCTTTTTCGAGGTAGTCAATGAAAATCACGCCATGTGTATCACAAAAAACTGACGCCAGGACTTTGCCAGCTGACTGCTGTGTTTTCGGACGTTTCGGACGGCTTTCGCCAGCTGTGCGCCACTCAGATGACTGCCGCTTCGACTCTGGAGTGTAGTGATGTATCCATGTTTCGTCCATGGTCACGTAACGACGCAAGATCTTAGTAAATAGCGATAAACAGCTTTCTGAATCATCGACTCGTTGCTGTTTTTGTTCCATCGAGAGCAATCGCGGCACCCACTTGGAAAAAACCTTTTTCATGCTCAATTTTTCATGAAGGATAGTAAATACACTTCCATATGATATCTGTGTCATATATATATTATAATTTTTGTCACTTCACTCACATTTTCCGGTGTAACGGCTTCCACAGGTCTATATTTGTGTCGGTATTTATATCCGGGTACCCATTAAAAAACAATGTATCAGAACACGAAACTCGGTTTTTCCATTGTTTAAACAAACTACAAAACGACTTTACTCCAATCTCCATAACTCAGCTGTTTCTGGTCCGATCGACTTAAAATTTTGACACGTTTCAAGCAAAGGTTAGTACTCTAGAAAGACGTGGTTACTGGTTTAAGCGCCATCTATGGGTTAGTCTCGGGACTTATTGATCCATGTGTTATATATATATATATATATATATATAATAAATAATAATATACATAATATTTACTATTAAGGATTATTTATTAAATATATATACACAGTCTGTCTCAGAGAAAACGCAACTTTTTAAAGTAAAAACCAAATCTTACTATTTTGGTAAAATGCACCTATTTTATTCGGCTTCAACACAATATTTTGGCCGGTCAATTAACATGTCGAAGTTCATCTTTAGAGATGTCCTTTAAGATCGTTGTTGACACCTTTTTAATGACTTCGATGTCGGCATAACGCTGTCTTTTTATCAGCAAATGTAGTTTAGAATATGGATAGAAGTCACAGGGGCCAAATCCGGTGTATACGGTGAATGGTTGATGGTTAAAATGCCATTTGTAGTTAGAAAATCAGTGAAAAACGTCGAGTGATGTTATGGTTTATTATCGTATAGTAAATGCCAGCTACCATTTTCACGATATTGAGGGCGCACACGACAAATACCCGCCAAAAGACGCTTCAAAATAATATACAGCATTGACTGTTTGAATAGTTGGTACAAACTCTTTGTGCGCTATACTTTTCAAATCATAAAAATAAATCAACATTTTCTTCACTTTTGACTTCTCCAAACGGCTTTTTTTCCGGTCTTTCTTCGCTTTGACGCCTGGTCTCTGGATCACATGGAAAATACTACGTTCCATCGTCAGTTACAATAGAATACCTGAAGTTATCGTCCTTTTTCGAGTCTTTAATCATCCTGTACAATATTGGAGCAATTTTTGATCATCAGTTAATAGTGTGGTACAAATCTTACACAAATCTTTCAGTAAACGATTTACCGAGTTTAAAACAGAACTTGATATTTTCTGTTTGTTCGAAATTCATTTTTCGACCAATGCCGAATACACACTGTTTCTTTATGCGCAATTTATCTGCTTCTAGTGAGGCAAATATCATGATATTTTGACATATTGGTGAAAGATCTACCTTACCGACGCATATTTTTCTAATAGGTGGTGCCACTAAGAATTACTATTTGAAGAAAGTTCCATTTTCTCTGCTACAGATTGTGTATATATGACAAAATAACTAAAGAAAAGAAACGCGTAAGAACTTGAATTACAGGTAATAATAATAACAATGAAAATCCATAGATATGTGGGGCGAGTGAAATGTTTCCTGGCGTTAGGCTGAGCAAGTGCGAGAAATCTATGACGTTTGTTGTCCAAGTTTCCCATTTATAGGACAAATATACAAATTAAATAATATGTATGCATATTTATAAATTGTATATAGTATTTTTATATAAACATTTAATATTATATTAAATTATACATATGTATACAACCTATTTAATTTGTATATGGTATTTGCCTTATAAATGGGAAACAGTTGGAAAATAAACGTAGATATCTCACACATATACATACATATAAATCTATATGTATATACATATATAGATTTTTATTGTTATAATTATTATTACCCGCCATTTAAGTTTTTATTCGCTTCCTTTCTTTAGTTATTTTGCAAAATTTATGGAAAAAAATTTATTTATAATTTCTAAGAGTTTCAATTGAATCGATTAGATTAGATTTAGATCTGATTTATTACTCCGTGTAATAAATTATATCTGACTATAACATACAAGATTGAATTTTATGTTTCCTTTTCCTTCAGTAATTTATTACGTTGTATCATTAACTCTTTAATATTTTATGTACGTATTAAAGCCTTATTTTATCATTATAATGTTCCCTCTATTTATTAACCGTATGATAAATAAATTGATAAAATGAAACTTAATGTTGATAATCTAGTTGCACTGTTAATTGCCTACTACATTATCAACATGCAATATCTACATTTATGATATGCGAAGTATTATTTTTCTTGTAAAGTGTACGATAAAGTACTGCAGATGACTAATACAAACTGATGATAAGGAGTGTAAAAAGTCTATACTGGAAATAATGTTTGTTACGTACTCGTAGTGTCTCTATTAAATCAACTATATTTATGTTCGTACCGTATATGTAAAGTTTAATTCCTTATTTGAACTACCTTTCCTACGTATTTTTATATAAGTTTTTTTTCTGTATACCGGAACGTTAGAAAAAGATCTCTACTCACACGGTACTCACAGACCTGCATTGCGAAAGGGTGCCATTGCCGAATTAAATAATTGAATACATTGTCTTTTGAGTAGTAGTAATTATTCTTCTTCTAATTTATAGAATAAAATTTAATTTTCCTGACAAGGAATGTAATTTCCTTACTCTTTTGGAGGAACTGAATATAACACATTAATTTTTACTATTCTTTCACGAGCATTATATTTCTGTTGGAAAAAAAAGAGAAGAGAAAACCATCGCATGGTAACAATTCCTGTGGTTTGTTAAGTTAAGTAAGTAAGCCAGGAGGGATTACTTTGAGGGGGACGAAATAGATTTGGAAGAAGAAATTAAGAATTTAAAAATTATGAACAAAGTTTTACTATTTTTTGCCCACAGTAGTATTTATTATGAATACAATTATATAAAGACGGTATTTCTTGCAAAACAATACGTTCACTTATTCATCGACAGAGAATTTAATCGCAAAAATCTTAATACGTACGCGTTTACGTTTATGATCGTGATTCAATTCGTATAAAAAGTGGTTATTTTTAATTTTCTATTAAATTGTAAATTTGGAATGCGTCGTATTAACGAAAAAGTGAATGCATTTTCTTTTCCGGAAATATGATATAATAGTATAATTTATGAAAAAGTAAATATTATAAATAACATATCAAAAATTTCATAAGATTACAGCCTCATGTGTCCCTAGGGAAATTCAAAACATATCGAAAGCATGTTCTCTGAAAATTCTGTATTACGACGTAATTTTACATACGTATATATTCAGAAATATTTAAAATATTTAACTTATTTTATAGATAACAGAACTGACAAGTCGAATGTAGTTTAACATATTTGGAATATACGCAGTCTGTCGCAGAGAAAACCGAGATTTTTTAAAATAGTAATTCTTAGTGGCGCCATCTATTTAAAAAAATGCGTCGGTAAGGTAGATTTTTTACCAATGCTATGTAAAATATCACGACATTTACAGCATTAGAAGAAGCGAAATTGCGCATAAACAGTGTGTATCTGGCATTGAGCGGAAAATGAATTTTGAACAAAGAGCGAATACCAAGTTGTGTTTTAAACTAAGTAAATCGTTAACTGAAACTTTTAATTTGATTAAACAAATGTAAGATGATGCGTGTTTATCACATAGGAGTTTATATGAGTAGCATAAACGATTTAAAGATGGTCGTACTGAAATACATGATGACAAACATCCTGGTGCAAAAAAATCTGTGATTATAGAAAGTAACATCGAACTTGTGCATGAATTTATCAGAAATGAGCCAAAATTCTCATTGTGATACGTTGGAATGAAATTTAATATTTCCGAAGATTCAGTTCATAGCATTTTGACACAGCATTTGGAGCTAAGATTTGTACCACACAAGTTAACTGAGTTCAACATTGTACAAACTTCATTAAAGACTCAAAAAAGGACAAAAAGTTCAGTTAAAACTTTGAATGGAAGCGTTCAAGCGAAGAAAGAAAAGAAAGAAAGTCAAAAGTGAAGACAATGTTGATTTGTTTTTATGATTCGAAAGGCATAGTGCACAAAGAGTTTGTACCAACTAATCAGTCAAAGCTGTATATTATCTTGGTATTATGAAGCATGTCTTGGTGTGTATTCGTCGTGTGCGTACTCAATATCCCATCGCTCGACGCTTATCACTGATGTTCTAACTACAAATGGCATTTTAACCATCAACCTTTCACTGTATTCACCGGATTTGTCCCGTTCTGATTTCTATCTATTCTTCAAACTACATTTACCAATGAAAGGACGGCGTTATGCCGACGTCGAAATCATTAAAAAGGCGTCAACAGCGATCTTCAAGGACATCTTTAAAGACGAACTTAAAAATTCATTTGAATAAAATAAATGAATTTTACCAAAATAATAAGCTTTTGTTTCTATGTTGAGAAAGTTCCGTTTTCTCTAAGACAGACTATATAGATTACTGTATCAAGTGTAAAAAATCTAAGAATGTTAAAAAAAGTCTTACCGATCATGATTAGATGTCCACGATATTCATTTATAAAAATAAATATTTAAATACTGATGAACAACAGACACCTAAGATATAAATTAATAAAATGATACCTTTAGTTTTAATGGTGAAGGTGTACTATTAATTGCCTACCTTATTATTAAAAAGTACCGCTATTTGTTCTACGTACAGTACTATTTTTGACATGAAGTGTAAAATAAACATTCTAGGGTGCACTGATAAAAACTCATGATTAGAAATAGAAAAAAGTTCTATTCACGGAATTTTGTTAACAAGTTAAATATACGACGTACATAGAGTTTGCATTAATAATTATTCTATCGATTTTGTTTGACAGTTTCGTTATAACGAGGAAAAGCACTCAAGCATATGTTCTCGTGATTATTTTTCCACGCAAATATTTTATGAACTTTGTGTGAAATTGCACGTTATCATGGAAAAAAGAAATCTAAGTTTGAGAACATCAAAGGGAAAATTAAAATTTTAAAAACTATACAATGTGAAACAAATACCATCATAACCAACAAATTATCGTATCGACATATTTTATACATCTTCGCAAGAACCTTAAAACATCACCAATTCGCTTGCTAATTAGAATAAACCAAAATATCTATATTACTAAGCATGTCCTTTTGTCAAAAATTCCAAATTTCTGCGTATCTAAATTCCTTCCTCCATTGTTTATTTTTCTTTTCACGTGGTTTATATATAGACATTCTTCAATTGTATCTAGCGTTTTGAAATTTGAGATTCGTAAAACCATTCTAATTTTGCAGTGTAAAATACAATATTAATTTTGCAATTACTTTCACTAATTTCTATTATTACAGATGTTGCCTAATATATATATTTTTATACATATATGAAAGTAGTACTTAACATTTAATATGTATTTTTTACTAATTCGATCACTTGCGTGATCGGGGTTGCCCTAAGAACGACTGATTCTGGATATGTGCACAGTATCAGATACGCAATATCTTGAAATCTGACCTATCTAGCCCACCCTTCTGTAATCTAGATCATGAATAGACTAATTCTTTCTAGCACTGATTTCGTCTTGTTTGTTATTCATTAATTTATTCGTTCTGCAGCATTAAGAGAAACTATAAGTATTATGCTTTACCATTGTTCTTTTTAACTTCCCCTACAATTTCTCTATGGATTCGGCAATTTTATCTACTAATAATCAAGTCGGAAGTTTCTATTGAAGTTGCTTTTTTATGTTAGATAATAAAAGAAATCATATAATTTTCGAATTAACATTAATGTAGTTCTTGTATAAAAGTTTGATGTAGAATAATGTGAACAATTAGATTTTAGTTATACATATTTAAATAGAAACCTATTAAGATAGTCGTCAATTATCACACAAAATATGAGGTTAGAGTTTATATGAATCTACATTGAAATCCAGGAAATATAAAAGAGCAAGAGAAATCGAGAAAGAAGGTAATGATAATAATCTGTCTATTATATGTATAAAAGAGTATATAAAAGTATACCACTACGAGATTCTTCTTTTTTATCAAATGTAGCTTATAAAATAATGGCTAAATTTAAATGACAGAAATTAATTACTCTAGAGACTAAGCAATATTTCGGGTGAATATCAATTTGTTTTTATCCACTGATTTTAACCTTCAACAAAGAGAATAGAAATATTTTACGAAACTTTAAGGGAATCAAAAATTAGTGTTAACTTGACAAAAAATAAAATAATGTTACAAAAATATGTAAGACGTTTGAAGTCAAAGAAAACCGAGTGTTTCATTGTTATCGATTCTTTTTGTTATGGCAATGTAAAGCAAGAGATGCGACCCTCAACAGAACTGAATATCAAAGGATACATGAATGTTTAATATTTGCAAATTTTTTGTAGCTAAAAGAGAATATACGCAACTAAACACGTAACTAAAAGGTTAAAGGAAAAGACAAATAATATACATAAGTGGAGAAAAATAGTGTCTATTATTTAGAAAAGGAAATAGTTAAGCGCATTAATCCGCTTGTGGACGTATAATTTGAAAATTACATGCTATGTACCTGGACCATAATTCAAAAATTACAGGAAAATTAAGTTATTTATTTCTTTTTGGAAATAAATATTTCCTTTGATTAGCTTTTTAAATCTTGTGTGCCTATACTTAAAGAAAATTGTGGAGTAGCATATTGTTGAACCAGTTTTCTGAAACATGATTTTTTGCATAATTAAATCCAAGGGAAAACGATTTAAAATTTTTATGTTGTAGACGCATCAATAAATTTTATTCTTTCATTCTTCCATTAGGGATAATAAAACATTTGGTTCATATTAACGACGTTTTGAGGGATTCTTCCCCCGTTTCCGAGTTATTCTATTTAGTTTTCTCTTTAGCCTTTAATATATCGATTTTATTATAAGTAATTGATGGATTTTTTTATTAATACTACTATTTTCTACTATTTTCATATTTTTGTTGATAATTATCAATTTACAAAACAAAAATATTTTAAATTAAAAACATTATGAGATGATTTATGATGTTTATAGTTACGAGGGTGGTCCCAGAAATACCCGACCCAACAAACAAAAACACAAAAATTTTGGAAAGAGATATATTTATTTTTCAACATAATCTCCTTTTAACTCTATATACTTTTCCTAGCAATCTTCAATAAGTTCGGTATCCTTTTTATAATAAGCTCCTCAAAATAGGAAAATCTTTGATCACTGAGACATGTTTTCAAGTTTGGGAAGAGAAAATAATCCGAGGGGGCTAAATTTGGCGAATAGGGTGCATGAGGTAGCAATTCAAACTTTAATTCATTAATTTTGGCCATTGCAATAACGGATTTGTTAGCTGGTGCATTTTCTTTTTAGAAAAATGCTGCCGTTTTTGCTTGACTCGCCGTTGATAGTTTTTCCTTTTTCAACGGTCTTCGCCCCCTTTGGAGTCGGTTCTCCCATTTGAGTCCATTGTTTTGATTGTTCTTCTGTCTCGGGTGTGAATTCATGGTTTCATGTTTCATCCATGGTTATGAAACGGCGCGAAAATTCTGCTTTGTTGCTGTGAAACTTCGCTAAACACCTTCACGACACTGTTTTTGCTCGATTGTGGCACCCATCTTGCACACAGCTTTCTTATGTCCAAATTTTCAGACAATATGTGATGTACCGTACTTTTTAAAATGCCTACTATGTCTGCTAACTCGCGCACTTTCAGTCGACAATCATCCAGTACCGCTTTGTAAATTTTCTTCACCATTTCTGGAGTCGTCACCTCATTTGGTCGACCATTACGATGCTCGTACGGCCTCGTTTAAAGTCTGCTACCCAATATTTCAATGTTGTAAACGAAGAAGCAGACTCACTCACAGTAGAATCTAGTTCAGCTTCTATATCGGTTGGGCTGAGGCCTTTCAAATAAAAATATTGTATCACGTAACGATGACCAATTTTCTCCACTTTTACAAATTTGCTGAAAACGTTCATTATTAATGGCTGCCAAACAAATACTAAACAACGTGGCGTTTTCAAACTTGAAACATATTCTGTGTGCTTGTGTGCTTTCTAAAACAGTGATATTTTTCAAACAACTACCGCCGTCAGGCCGGATACTTATGGGACCACCCTCGTATGTACTAGAATTTACTCAAAGTGTTGTGGACATTTGGTAAAATTCTAATCTGCAAGCATGTATTATTTTTCTTTTTCCTCTTTTCCTTGTAATAATAAACACATCTTACTTCCTGCTATTGCAATATTTATAATGTCTTCGTTTCATCGATGTTTTTTTTGTGAATGCTTCTACTACAGAACGCCAAGTAACTGATTCTCGAATTTCTTTGGAAATGTTGAACATTATTTTATATGATAGTCTATCAGGTCATGGTTGAAGTGGAACTAAGCGAAATAGTCGCTTAAATTCATTACAATCTCATGTTAGATATGAAAAGCTTTTCATCCAAAAGATTTTCTACTGAATAATTCACTGATGTGGCCTTTACTCTTACATTAATCAAGTCTATCGTCAAACTGTATAAAAATTTGACCTACGTGTCCAAACTAATCGTTCTCCTTTGACTGTTGAATTGGAATTTGCTGGTTATGTAGCAGAGTTTTGTATGGCCTATTGATGTGGGGAGCGTCTGGCGCGGCTGAGGCGGTTTTCAGGATGCAAAAGAGTGCAGTCAGAGCCCTTAGTGGTGTATCCAATACCACAAGTTGTGTAAACCTATTCAAAAAACACAAAATACTGACCCTCCCATCCTTGTATATACTTGCTTGTCTGGAATTTGTTCATAAGTCGCCAGATAAGTTTTGCAAAAATGGTGATTTTCACGAATATGAAACACGAAACCAGAGCAGTTTGGTGATACCGTATCATCGCATTGGGAAAAGTCAGCTAAGTTCGAATTACGTGGCCGTGAAGATATACAATGCTTTGCCTTATAGGTTTAGGAACTTACCATGGATTAATCTCAAAATATTAATAGAAAAGGTGCTGATGGAGAACGTTTTTTATTCAGTAAATGACTTCCTGAAGCATAAATTTTGACATTGCCCTTTTTGTGTTTTTATGTTTTAATTGGTACTCTGGTGTTTTAACGTGTTTGGTGGCGCACTAATTGTGAGCGCATTAATTGTGTTTTTATTTATCTATGATTATTCTATGACGTGTATATGTACATATATATCAATAAATTATTATTATTATTATTATTATTATTATTATTATGAAAATACTTAAAGAAACTAGTAGCCTTTTTTCTGTTGAAAAGCTTATAATACGCAAGATTTTATTTAAGCCAACGAATGTGCATTTTTATTTCTTTTAATTAAAAACTATCCAAAATGGATCATTTCCATTAAGTACCAGGAGCAGTGAAGATATTTCAGCCATGTCCAACACTTTCCTGTCAGGTTCAACAACGGAATAAATTTTGTGGTTCAGGGTTATCAAATGTTGAACATTGAACGTTTTTCCAAATGTCACAATTACTGAGAGCAAGCTATGTTCTATTTCTCCTTATAAAACACAATCACCAATCATCTAAACAAAATTCGCCTTTCTTAAACTTCGCGGACCCCATTCAGACGTTAAGTACGTTTTCGCTGGCTACTGCAAGCTCATTAGATAAACTTTCAATCAAATTGCAAATTATTTCTAATTTCAAATTAATACAATATAATCTCGATTTACCATTTTACTCAATCTTTTCCTACATCTTTCAAAAAGTCTCCATTTTTTACTAAATTCGCATTCAGATGTATTTGTCTTATAAATAGTGAATGCATTAATGAAAGTAATATTTAACAATTCATAGATCACCTCGAGCCAACGCTGTGTGTTTCCGGTTACATTGTAAGTAGTAATTATTATATCAATAACATCAACTCCACTTTCGGCTATATTGTTAATTTTTTTGGTACGGCTATACTTTCAAGTCTTTGGTAATGAGCCCTGCAATTGCCAGAAGTATTTTCGTAGTAACTGAATTGCAGTTTCATATACCATAATCCACTAATCCTATCGCGTTTTAGTAGGCATTTTACTGCATTCTCCGGCCATTGATAAATCAACTATATTAGAATATACCCGTTGTTCTTATAAACGAAAAATGCCATTTCTGACTTCAACAAAAAACCATTGGATCGGATCGGTGAGGTTTATTAGTACATTTTATTTTTTTGCTAAATTATATTTCTCTCAATTTGGTAATGCTCCCGTTTATAAATTTGGTGTTCTTCAAAGTACAGCGGTTTTTATAAAATTCGGTATATTTTTGCATACTGTGTGGGGTAGCAGATCACACCCGGCTCTTGGAAGGCTAAATATTGAGTAATAATATTGCGTTTAAAAATCTTTAATAAATCGAAGATATATAAACCATAAACTGTAAATAACTATAAAACTCATGATCACATAGATATAAAAAGTCCAGGCTATAAGTAAGGCGAAATACACAAGGTGGATTTTATGCGACATTTGAAAGAAAAAAATGTAGATATGCGAACAAGAAGAACAAATGTAAGAGTGGGTATGAAAATATTAAGATTACGATTACTAATGTGCGAGGCTGAACTAAAAAGACGGTGGAATAAAGAAAACAAAGTTGTTCGAAAGCATTTATTTCTTAATATAATCATTTGCCACATCGATACATTTGGACCAGCGATGATCTGAAGTCTCTGTGATTTGATCAAATTAAGAACATTTAAGCTTGTTAAGGTAAGCAACCACGCAGCTTTAACATCACTGTCTGTACTGCTAGAGTTTCAATACAGTGTAATAGGTTTAGCAGGTAATAAATGTAAATAAACACTCACCTTTTTAAACAGCGTTTTCAGTATACGTATGTATAGTATACAAAAAGTAGACTGAGGTCGATTAAATATTTGCCGCATCCGCGATGTTTCAATAGTTTCTTCTTGTAACTGTAGTCATCGTGAGGAACCCATGCTTTTATATTCAGAGATCTTTAATGATGAAATTCTTACATAATTAAAATCATTTTTATTAAAATTTAACAGATATACAGACCTACTATCACCAAAAATTTGTTTTAATCTGGTAAAATCTGAATCCTTCTTTAACAATATTAAGCGCATGTATTTCGTCATTAGATGTTGAACGGTCGTTCTCTACTTATAAGAACATTTATTCCTCATGACAAACACAGTTACATAAAGAAATTATTAAAATATATCTACTACTATATCTAGATATATATACATATCTAGATACTGATAACGCTGCTTAAAAGGGTAAATGTTTATTTGCATTTATTACCTGCTAAACCCCTTCATATTGTTCAAAGCACGCGCTACTGACCGAATGCTCGCAATGCCAACTCTAGGAGCCATTGTGATAATTAAATAATTATTTTGCTTTAGAAATAAAATGACGAACCCAAGTCTCATCTATTGTGATATATCGATGCATATTACCTTGTTTTTTTCGGAAACACTCCAAAAATTTACATTCTCACAGACTTATCATTTAAAATGTATTTCGTGTATTCTTTAGTATAGTCTATTAATACAATATAAGCCATATACTTTTTCAAAAATTTAAATTCGCACCGACTTTTCATTTAAATGTATTTTGTGCGTTCTTTAGAACAACAGTCTATTAATACAATATAAGCCATACACTTTTTTAAGAATTTCCAGTAGAGTGATTTTGGAATCTTTAGCGGTTGTACGTTAGGACTCGAAAACCCATTTAAGAAAATGAAGGGGCCGAGTTCTTCACATCATCTGTTGTTGATATGCTTTTCGAGAAAAAGTACTTAAGGACAGCAGAACATTTCAACACTATTCATCTCATCATAGGAACAAAACTAATAAATGTACTGATCTCAGATATGAAAGTTGACAGTTTTTTTCTTTTTGTAACAGTTTTTAGCGAGGCACTTATCATCGTCTCACAAAAACATTGAAACTGCACCATTTGTTCGTCGTTCCATGAATTTTTCAGTCCATCCTCGTATATAGAGGTAATATTTGAAATCTGAATGCAAAAGTACTTAATAACAAGCTCACTAGACCAAAAGAACGAGAAGGTTGAGAAAAAGCAAAATGAAAAGTTGCACTGGGAATAATGTATAGAAATGATAAAAATTGCTGGTATGAAAAAATTAAAAATGTTTGTTCGGGAGACTGCAAAAAGTATACCTTAATTTAAACATTGGCGGCTGCTTTTAATATTATACATAACTTTTAAACAATACGTGTAAGTATTTGCAATAAAATTGCTTATATTTAAATTTTATTTTAGAAAAAGGTCTTTTATTTACATTTAAAACAAATCAAATCCACCAAACGAATTATTTCGTTTATATTATTTTAACGCAACACAAATGTCTTAATGCGATATATAAATACCTGGATAAAAATATTTCTCTAAGCATTATATGAAAATAATCCCGGAAATCGAAGTTCTGTTTTTGAATTATGCGAACAAGAATTTATTAATTTGTTTATAACTTTCATCAGGTTTTGAGATATTTAAACTTCTCCAGAGAGATTGCTTCGCATGAATTTATAATTATAACATTCGCATCATCGGTCGATAGTTACTGCAGTAAATTCCATTTAATAGTTTGAAAATTATGTATTTTATTGCATAAACAGAAAAACATTTGGCTTTCCATAGTTGTTATATTCAATAATTTATGTAAATGTCTGTTAGAAAATAAGAATCTGAAATGGTGAACGAATTTTTCGTTTTGGAATAACAATCTATTACAATAATACATTTATACAATGTTATGGTAATGTTTAAACTTAGTGGCCAATTTAAAAAAAAGGAAATTCGTTGGTTATAATTATAATATTTAAGCATTTTGAATACGAAGTATTATAAATCACGCTCTTCCAAAAATGTAAACATTGAAAATTCATACATGCGCACATGTGTAACATGAGATTTATAAATGTTTATGGAATTATTCTGTAATATAACATCTCCAATAATGTTCATTTTACAAGGAGATATACAAATATCACAAGCGAGTAAAAATAAATCTACTAAGTGAAATTGTACTATGATTAATAAATCTAATGGAGTATAAATTCAGTAGAATTCAATAGTACAATAAATTTCATCACACCGTAATAAAATGTATGTATATACAGCATTGGGCAAATTAATGGAATCAAACACAATATAACTAAGAAAACCGTTTATTTGTCATATAATCACGATGAGATGGTTAAAATTATAAATTACTAGTAACTTAATAAGAGATATGCCCTCCTTTGGCTGCGATGACAGCCTGAACTCTTTTCGGCATGGAATCTATTAATTTTTAACAGTTTTCCTTTATTTTCTCGTCCCGAAACCACACCTGAATTATTGCTTCTATCAATTTTGTCTTCGTTATACAGTCCTTAGAAATGGCCCGCAGATTGTCAATTGGGTTTAAGTCTGGAGAATTGCCAGGCCGATCGAGGAGAGTTATTTCTTTTTCCTTGAAATATTTGTACACAACCTTCGATTCGTGGCATGGAGCTGAGTCCTGTTAGAAAATTGCACCTCCGTTTGGCTCACATTTCTTTAGATCTTTTCCCAAATACTTATCCAGCAGCTCTTTATATTTCTGGCTGTTCATCGTGACTTCTATAGGCACCAGCGATTCAGTCACCATGTACGAAAAATATCCCCAAAACACCTTCTTTACAGGATGTTTGACAGTCTGATCGATATGAGCTGCAGTGAGTTTTTCATCTCCACTTTTTCTCACGAATTTTGATCGCTGCCCCTGCACCAAAAAATGGGATTCCTCTGAGAACAACAACTTTCTCCAGTCTTCCTCATTCCATCCGGCATATTTCTTGGCCCAAATAAGCCTCTGCTTCATCATTCGTTGAGTGAGGAGTTGCTTCTTCTGTGGTCGAATGGCTTTTCTTCCAGACTATAAAAGTCTCCTACGAACTGTCGAGTCATGCACTTTCACTCCAGCATCGGCTAAGTCTTTTTGTAGTTCAAAACTAGTTTTTCTTGGGTTCAGCTTGCTATCTCTGCCCAAAAAGGTGACATCCCGGGGTGTCATCTTCCTTTTTCTTCCACATTTTCACGCTCGTTTCACTTCAACTATTCCGGTAATCTTTTTTTGCTTTAGGATCTTGCTTACTGCTCCTTGACTAACATCCATTCCTGAGCAATATCTCTCTCTGTCATTGAAGTGTGCTCACTTAATGTCACAATCTTCTCACGTTTTCTAGGTGTGATATCCATATCGCGAACGACCGGTAAAAGCACAATATAAATCAAATTTTGAACATTGAAAGAGTATATGTGAACAAACTCTCTAAAACGCACTGAATAACTGTGTAATATATTCCCAGTAATATAGGTTATGTTTTTTGACATAAAACTACTGTCAGAACTGACCTAACAATGTTGCCACATGCAGAAAACTAAAAAAATAGTCACGATTCCATTAATTTGCACAATACTGTAATTAGCAAAGAACGGTTGTTCCTTTCTTTATTGAAATACGTATATTAAATGTACGAACGGATAAATTTGCTCAAGTTCCAAACAATGACAAATCAAAATGATGTCTAAACGAAAGCTAATATGTGTACATTATTTCAAGGTAATAATATTATAACTGACAATAACAAATTTTGACTTATACCATTGTCAATTGTTTATAGTTTGTATAACGTGGAAAAAATCTATTAATAATAATAATAATCCATGTCTTCACATCATAGCTTAATGATAATTACAGAGGGAATTGACGACCATGAATTAGTTTTAGCTCGGTGTTCCTAGTGCGACTGAATATTCTAGATTTTCATTACCTCAAAAAACTTTCCCGTCGGATTCGATCTCCAAAAGGTCAAAAGTTAGGGTTACTAAAACCTCCTCCGAAAAAATCGAAAATATTAAGGAAAGAAAAATCTAAAGATGACCTAGAAAATACAGTTGATATTTTGAGTAGCCAAATTTAAGAAGTAGCTTGAGAGACCACTCCAAATACAAACATATTGAAAGGAGTACTACTACTCCAGAAAAGTGAAAATGAAAATTACGGAAATAAGAAAATGGGGCAAAGCTTGTTAAAAAACGTGTGTACCTCAATATTTGGGAGAACCGAATTAGCCAAAAATTCACTCGGGAAGGTGATAAGGAAAATAAAAAAGTACAACATTATATACCGTCATTGACGAAGAAAGACAGTGAACTGGAAGTGATCACTTCATTGCCGAATTGACTGTGGACCTAAAATAGTCTTCGGACTATTCCATAGAATTATACCAGCAGAACAAAAAAGAGAGATCCACCAATACTTACAAGCACCTCTTCAAATTGAATTACCAGTAAGAAAAATTATTAAGAAACAAGTCCTAAGCTTTATATGAAATATCATCTCATTGCCAGAAGAATATTGAAGCAGCTACCAATAGAAGCAAGAATATATACAAGTGCAACAAATCCACGGCGAGTGTACCTTTTTTTAGCTACACCACTTACTTTATAGTCCAACATTGACTCCGTACGACTTCTCTTTATTTAAAAATTTGAAAAAAATACCTCAAAGGATGCCATTTGTAGACTATAATAAATTAAGAGAGGCCGTGGCTGCATATCCTTCCACTAGAATTCGAAAAGTTGTAGTTCAGTGTGATTGTTCCATTGTTTAAATCTACTGCGTTGAGAATACTACATACATAATTGCTACACTCATTGCACACCAGAATGTTCATGTTCCTCATCAAAATGATTTTTCTGATTGATAGAATAACGAGTAACTGAAATTTTAATCTTCTGCGCGGATGAAGCAGGATTCGTCAAAAATTGAGTAATCAATTCACATAATTTACATATCTGGACCGATGAATATTCCAATACCGCAATCATCTGGAAAGAGCAACATCAATTAATCAACGAAAACACTAAAAAATTATTTAATAAGTTCATTTCTGTTACTTGCATGCTTAAAAGAGATTTTTTATTTGCAGTTTCTACGGAATACTCTTAGACAATCTGACTGATATAGCACGTGGTTCATGAACAATAATGTCCCACCTCACTTCAGTTCTGCTGTGCGAAAACAACTAAGTAGCGTATGTATATACAACGAATGGATTCGTCAAGGCGGATTTATTCCTGAGCCATTTCAATCGCCTGATTTAAATCTATTAGGTTTTATCTACGGTGACAACTTAGAAGTATAGTTCATTCAACTCCAAGAGATGTCAGAGGGGGAATAAACAGACGCTTCACTGAGAGGAAGTACGAGATAACACTAGACTATTGCGATTGGATTAGCAGTCTTCATTGATGCCTATTTTGCAGACGAACAATAATTGTTTCCTTAAGGAATAATATCGTCACAGGCCAGATAGTGCAAATACATTGTTAAAGGAGCTTAAGTTGAAAAAGAAAATTATCAAAAAAACGTAGGCTTTTTGTTTCATTGATATTCAGAAACGGTATAACTGATATTTTCACAAGTGGTGATACTTTCCCTGTTTCTTCACGTAGATTCTTCATTTTTTTAGAGCTTCTCTCTTATCAGTCTGCGAACGAATAATGCCATTGTTCGTTTAAGCACTTTATCAATTAGTTGCGACTTGTTACGGTTAAGCTCAAGCGTACCTTTTCCAT
The DNA here is from genome assembly GCA_031893035.1 of Dermolepida albohirtum. Lineage (NCBI taxonomy): Eukaryota > Metazoa > Arthropoda > Insecta > Coleoptera > Scarabaeidae > Dermolepida > Dermolepida albohirtum. The sequence goes on along the minus strand of JAVIWB010003533.1, from coordinate 417,376 downwards.
TACGTCTTTGACCACTACGTTTATCTTCCAAAGCTTTTTTAATGTTTAATATTTCCATGGAAATATATAGTTGCTATAAGCGAAACTCGTACATCAAGAAAATTTAACTTTCTTGTCTTATAATTTCAAAACAGAATTGAATACAAATATAAATTTACATTATTTTACTACTACATTATCTACTAGATTACTTACTAAAAACAAAATCCAGTACTTTACGTTATTTCTTAAAATATAAAAGAAATGGAGAAATGTGACAACTTTCAATTTAAAAAAAAATTTCGATCACATCCAACTTTTAGTTATTTATGAAAAAGTTTTTCGGGGGAGTCTTTAAAATTTATTTCATGCGTCAATTTTTGAAAACTATGCAATTTGGTACTAAAAAGGATGAAATGAAAAGACAAAGAAGGCACACTAGTGTCGAAGTGTGAAAATTAGTAATGCAATATTTTGAAAGTGAAAAGTCGCTTCAAATAATACCCAAAGTTGATGATCGAAACCGATCCACTGTTTATAATATTACGAAACATTCCAAAATGGATGAAAGTGTGGATAAATATGCCAAAGCCTTCCGATAACAAAATTTTTCTGTGTGTGGTGAGCAATTTATTGTACGTCAAGTAAAAAACATCCATTTTAAAGTTCGCTTGGGCATCCAACAACCTGTATTCTCCATGTCTCAATTCTGTATTCAATCTGTATTCTCAATGTCAGAGGAGTGAGGCAGAAATCTCTGATTAGCTAGTGAAACCAAAGAGCAAAACTGTGATTTGCTAAGAAGCACTCTGCAAATAATTTTTGGTAGAATGTTTTATTTACCGATGAAAGAAAATTCAATCTATTATACCCTACGTATGAAGAAAATTGAGCGAAACCCTTCCTTTCAAAAATTTGAACCCTAGAGTTAAACACAGTGGGAGTCATTGATGATGTGAGGTTCATTTTCAGAGGCTGGACCTGATATATTACGAAAATATGAATCATACAATGTACCTTAACGTTTGAAAGAAGGTTTTTCCACGAAGTGTAAAGAAATTGTGCCTGAGTGAAATTTGCCAACGATCCGAAACAGTACAATGTGCAGCAGGAAATATTTGTCTGTGATCATTGTTGCTTTATAATTTCCAGTATGTCATAGATACGACAATCCAGAGCCCAGATATAAACCCCATTGAAAATTTGTTAAACTTGATGGGAAAGTTCTGTAGTATATCACAAGTACAAAAGCCGACTTGAAAAACACTCTTTGGGAAGAATGAAATAAAATTTACCTTATTGAGAAAACTTGATTCAAAGTACACCGAATAGATTTAAAATGGTATCAAAGAACAAAATATTGACTCTTAAGAATAACAAACTTTTATATGTAATGTACGAGTTTAGTTTTGCCGTTGAATACTATGTCTTTTTTTCTTTTATCAAAAGAAAAATTAAAGTGAAAATTATTGAATGAATAATAAAGTGTATTAATAAAATAAGTGAAAACTTTGTTTTAAATATTTTTTTTTGTTATTGCAAGGGAATATACACTTCTTCTTTGGAACGACTTTTATGTACAGTCGTTGTAATATGTTATCTACACAGAAAACATTTAAAAATTGTCAATTTTCAAGAAAACAAATGTAATTAACTAGTTAGATTAATATTACAGAGAATTCTGATACTGTATTTATTACGCTTCTGCCACTAAATATTATAATTATGTTGTTAAAATTATGAAATCTTTGTATTTTATGTATAATATTTAGGGCATATGTCAATTCGACAACAATGCGAGTAAGATATTATTATGATTATTTAAATTTAAATTTTGGGTAAAATTTTCTGAATTCGAATGTAAAAATGTATGAAGAACTATTTTGAAAAATTAAAAGGCCATTTTTTAATTATAAATATTTTTGTAATTTTTTAGTCGCACCTCTCGTAAAAACCATAGAAAATATAAGCTATTCGTGTTTTACAGAGAAACAATGTTATAGTACAAAATATTTTTCATGTATTCTTTGCACAAATCATTAACTCATACTGAATTACATTATATAACTGCCACTTAGAACTATGTTTATGAATTTTACATCACTAGAATAGTGCGTGCTCCAAGCAAATAGTTAATATTTGGTCAATAATAACTAGTAATGGAATTCATGTTTTAAGAAATATTTTAATGTTAATTTTTAAGTAAAACACAAAATCGCTCACACCTTTATTTTCTTGAAATGTAAAATGTCAAATGCATAGAAACGAAATTCTTACTTTAGATATTATGTAAATATTATCTTCGATTGAAACAATATTTATTCACTTGAAGAATTTTTTAAATATACATTTACCATTAATGTCTTACATATTGCTTTCATGTATAATACATATTTTTGTTCCAAACGTAATAAGTCAGTAATCAAAATTCAATTGAAAATAATACATTATATAAAGAAAAAACTTTATTTAGTAAATCAGCAGAAAATCATTTTCTTTTCCCGATTCAGTATCACAGAGATTAATTAGCACAATTAAGAAAGTCAAGAATAACAACTTCACTGAAGTAAACGGTATCCTTTAGAGGTTATCAGCAAGTTAGCTAATAAAACTTTGATCTCGTTCATGGATCTCATTAATAATTCATTTGGAACTCGAGAACTTCAATTTGCATTAAGTTTGCGAAAATGCACATTTTCTAAATGAGTGAATGTTTTGCTACGTTCCATTAGTTTTCATTTCTACGATATTTCACTAATTTTTTTTAAATTTGGGAAATAAATACAATATAATATAACGGGTGTTTTTGTTAAGAGCTTGAGAACTTTAAATGATAATAAAAGACAGAAATATTGAAATATTAAATTCTTTTTATTATAATCTGGTAGATAATTTCATGACATTTATTTTTTAAATATGATTTCCTACATATGTCCGCCGCGGCTACGAGTTACATGGTCCATTCGACCAGTCCAACTTTTGACTTACTTTTTCCAATAAATCTGACCGTATGGCGTCAATGGTGGCTTGAATATTGGCTTCGAATGCTTCAAGAGTTGCTGGTTTGTCAGTATAAACCAATGACTTAACATAGTCCCATAAAAAGTAATCCAGAGGCGTTAAATCGCACGAACGAGAGGGCCAGTGAGCAGGACTACTTCTGGAAATAAAGTTGTCACCAAATTGATTTTGCAATAAATCGATTGTTAAGCGCGCTGTATGGCAAGTTTTGCTGTCTTGTTGGAACCAAATGTCGCAGATGTTTAGCTTATTAATTTTTGGAAACAAAAATTCAGTCGGCACGGCTTGATAACGCTCGCCATTCACCGTAACGGCAGCTCCTTCCTCATTTCGAAAGAAATAAGGACCGACGATGCCGCTAGCGTGTAAACCACACCAAACAGTCAATTTTAATGGATGTAATGAGGATACGTTAACTGCTTGAGGATTATCTTCGCTCCAAATACGGCAATTTTGCTTATTAACGTAGCCTATTAACCAGAAATGAGCTTCGTCATTAAACACATTTCTTTGATAAAAATGCTCATCTTCGACTAGTTTCAAATGGGCCCAATCAGCAAAAATGCGAAGCAAACGATGGTCGTCTTCAATACTTCGCGCTACAGCAGCAATATTCTCTTCGGTATGCACATTTCTTTGTCTTGTTGACAGTTTTGAATCGAGAAGAGTAAAATTAGTGCAAAAACGATCAATAACTGCACGAATTGCTTGCTCACTAGGCCGATTATGTTGACCGTATTATGGACGAAGTGCTCTATGAACTTCGCGAACAGATTTATTTTGTTCGAAATAAGTTTACACAATTTGGAAGCACTGTTCTGGCGTTAAACGATTCATGATGACTTGCCAAACCTCACTGAACAGAAACGTCAACACAGTTTGACTTTTTCAGCTGTCAAACCACAGTTATTAATATTGATAGTTCTCATGCAGCTTAAAGGACATCCATTATAATTAATTATTCTACTAACGGTAATTATAGTAAAAATTACATAAAATAATTTCGATTGGTAATGAACAATCTGCTAATGATTGTAAATGACTTGCTCTGATGCCACGACAGTTATATACACAATCTGGTCATAATTATTGACAGTATTTTAATGGAGTATAAAAGAAGAACAATATAGTATATAAGTAAAATACAGCAGATTAAAATCCACAATTACAAACAAATTTCCTTCCGTAGTATGTGATATTAATATTTACATCCGTTAGAATTATAGTTAATCTGCAACAGTGAAGTACTCTACAAATTAATTAATTTAATATAAATAATTGCTTCGAATACCAGCAATTCTATAGCAAAATAATGCTGTCACAGTCAATTTTTTTAATTAATTTTTTATATAAGATCATAATTCATATAATGTTCAAAACAGAAAATAAGAGATAATAATTAAGTAACTATAATAATCCCTCAACAATACTCGATATGACACTGACAAATAACAAAATGGCGTAGTATAGACAAAATTACTAGAAAAGTTACAGAACCAAATAGGTGACTAAATTTATGCCACAAAATAATTGATGCGAGGGTCGCAAGAACTAATTTTTTTGTAATCGTGAAATTTGATCTCTTTATAAACAAAAAGTTTAGAAAATCAACTTTCAAACGTATAATTTATTCGAAATATTCGCCATCTACGCCATGGATAATTGCAAACGAGATTATCATTCCTCAATAGATTTACGGATTGTTTCTCGTGATATTTTCGTACAGTTTCAAGAATCTTTCGTTTTAAAGACTCTAAATTTGCATGGCGTTTCTTTCATACCATATCTTTAAAGGCCTTCCATAATTGATAATTGAGAAGATTCAATACAAATCAAGCGTCTAATTAGAAGCCTTAATTGTTTATCTTGGAACATTTCTTCCCTGAATAAGGAGTATGTAAGAGGTTTCATCATAGTATAGTTTCCAGTACAGTTTCTTGGTACAGTCAGTTCGACGTTTTCACGCTATTCTTGAATGAATGTAGAGGAAAAACTCTTGGCCACCAAACTGTTATTGAGGTCTGATAGCGACACGCTTATCCAGTGCCTCGATCTTCCAGACTTCTAGGGAAACTAGCGCATACACCTTATCATTCTGTTGGTAAAATTTTGCCTTTATAGAAAAGATTTTCTCGTGTGAGAATAACATTTTGTGATATGCTCTTTTGCCGTAACGACTTAACAACTTCTTCGATGATTTGATCCTTATGGTCTTTAAGGATAGTGTTTGGCTTTTCTGTAAGGCTTCATGTCTAAGTTTTCCTAATAAATGAGAGACTATTCTAGATGCGAAGTCCATTTCACACAACTAGATTGTTTACTTCACACAAACAGATGCAACAATGTTCAAGGTGCAGATGACTGACAATCAACATTACCAGTATCTCGATAAAGAGCAATGGCAATATATACAAAATGTTCGTTAATATTATGCCACAGAAGGAGACCAAAAAACTGGACACACACTCTCTTTCACTTTGCTCAATATAATTATAGCGACACAATTATGGTACTGGAACTACTTCATGGTAAAAAAAGCACCCGTAGAGGAGAAGTTAAATATGAAAGATTATTATAAGCTTTTTCTCACCTACCGAAATTGTTCAACACTAAATTGCTCGCTAATTTCTTGATTATTATTAGGTGGGCTATGTAACCTCACCTATGTTATTTTGGTATCGTTCGCAAGTTATTCAATATTATACATATGAGTTTGTTCTATTGCACGTGATTTGTATTCATTAGTTAAATTTCTGAGTGGCATTTTACTTATTTCTTTGTTATGTGTTTGCGTCTTTGTTCCTTTCTTTTTGAATATTAGAACATATTGTAATACATTGTGATGTACATTAAGAATCAATGTATTAAGTATCAAGTATTTGATTTTTTGTTGTAGAATAAGAAATTGTAAGTAGATTATTCTCATTCATGGTATATTAAACACGATTTGTTAAAATGGTTTTTGTGTGGAAAATGAATAAAATAATCGATGAACTTTATATATCACAAACTTCATTGATTAATAATTTTTTGCATAAAAAAGAGGTAAACAGAATTGAATATGAAAAATATTTGAATAACTCGCTCCAGCTATGTTAGAAACCTTCGATGTAGAATTTACTAAGTTATTGGCGTGCAATAATAATAGATGCACACAAAGTTTTTATGTGAGAGACAGCAATCTCTCGCTTGGTTGTCGATACACTTACGCTGCTTTTGTGACTCATAATTTCATATACGTAATAAAGATGCAAATGAAGTAAAACGAATTAAATTAAATAATTTATTGAATTCATTACTCTTTTCTTCACCTTTGTGGTTAAATACATTATTCAGATAATAAAAACAGATTTCGTCCTAATATATACAACTCTCTGCAAGATCTATTATTCTTCGTCAATTTACAGAGTACTATATGGCGTAATCTAAAGACTTTGGAGAGAAAAAGGCATATTTATATTCTACAATGTTTAAGTTAACTAGAGCATTTGTTATTATACTACATATTACCTTAAACTAGACCATATACAATACCAATTAGCACCCTGCATATTATGACACTAATTAACTCTCCACGTGGGCTTCACATACGTAGGTAGATATTGCCCTGACGTATACAGTATTTAGAATAGTGTATGTGGAACAACATATTTCTCATTTTTACTTTATGACGGCTTGTGGTGTAATGCAACTTGATGATTATTAAGTTTTAGTAGAAAAGCTGAATAATATTTTTTTCAGTGAACAAGGTCAAAGCCAGCATAAAATTGCAGAAGGAATAGGTTGCTTGAAAGATAATATCCATAAAAGAAGAAAAATATTTAAACGGATATAATAGAAAATAATCCAAAACAAGAACAAACTAGAAAGATTAACGAAGGAAAGAATACTATTTATAAAGAAGGACAAAGAAAAGCAAAATACTCAAAAGAACATTTTAAACGAACTGTCGATGATTGGAATTGAATGTTGATTCGTGTACTCTGTCGACGATTGGAATTGAATGTTGATTCGGGCACTCATTAATTATTCGCTCTTGAATAATATAGAATTAATTAAATGCTCCCTATCAAGCTTGCATGAATCAATACACGTAACTTTCGCAATGCTCGCAACTCACTCTTCTTTACAGAAAATGACAGCTACACTTAGTCTCGACGCATCACACATTCTCATTATCTGTCAGAAGTGACTTAGTATAATCCAGTTTCTACTCTGCACGTAACTACGTTTTGATTAGAGTTTCTTGTCTTTATATAAAAACAGATTTTGTTACACACCCTACATACGAAAGGGTTATCTTATGGTCCGCATACCTTCGTCTCTAATAATTATATGCATGTGGCTCACAACTGCTCACATCTAGGTTACTCTTATAAACACACATCATAAATAGAGGCAACATACACAATAGAGGCAATAGCTATACATACAAAAACTATACTGAAACATAATTAAAGGATCTAGCATACATACACACTTTCTTCATCTTGACTTCTGGGCTGGAACCACGTCTTCGGTAATTCTGGTACCAATGTTCCGTCACCACTTGTATGGGACATATTCAGACCTTAACGGCTGCTACTGCTTTCGTTGTCGCACTGAAACTAGTGTAAGTCGGTGGCAGATGGGTTTATATAGGGACATTGTTCACGAAGTCAATGGAGCATTACAGTTACTGTTGAGTAGCTTGGAGATACAAACTGCCAGGCGTTCTGTAGGGGATAACTATCAGTGCGAGAGAGGATTGTAATGGAATTGGGTACGGTGTCCGACTTCACGCCTATGCTGAGCAATTGCAGAACCAGCTACGCACAGTTGCCTAAAAGGTAGCCCATGCTCTTAAACACATTAATATATACACTGCCTCACGAGTAAGAGATCCTGTACACACCAGGTGACTTAGAAAAACATGGTCTTTTATTGAAAACAGATCTGAGGTTTGGAATGGAGTTTAAAGATGGTTTTAATGTAGTTTTTAAGAAGTATTCTACTCATGCGGTCAGTGATACCTTGTGTATAGAATAAACGGGCTTTGCGGAGGGAGGATGATATATGCTGAGTATTAGGATTAAGAGGTCGGTCTATGGTCTGTTGAATATCATGCTTAAGTAAATTGTTATTTACAAGAGTATTTGTGGTGTGACTTAATTCCTTGGGGAGAGAATACTGGTCACGTATGTTGAAAGCTCTTTCGAATAAAGCGTTTACGACGCCCTGGTTTTGAACGGAATGATGATGGGAAAGATGCTTAGATACCGGTCTGTGTGTATCGAATAACAAATCCTATACTCCTGCAACATAAAACCGAAATGTTGATTCAGATACGTACATAACATCTTCGTCGTTTGGCCCTACGATCGATATTCCTTGAATAACTTCCTAGCTTTCCTAAATTCCCAGTACAAAAAAGGTTTAATTAGAAGTTCCCTTCCTTGCGCAGACGTCTTGGTGAATCGTTCACTGGATGGTTCACTAGGACATTCAGTTTACCGCAAACCTACACATACTGACCGATATCTAAAGGCCCTTTTCCATCGTCATTTCACTCAAAAGCAGGGTGTCATAATCTAAAGAGCTTTCAACACGTCTAACTAGTATTCTCTTCCCCAGAAATTAAGTCACATGACCAATATCCTTACAAATAACCATTTCTCCAAATATAATATTCAATAGACCATAGATCGACATCTTAATCCTAGAGTTCCACAACCTAATACTCAGCATATATCATTCTCCCTCTGTCTCTAAAATCCATCTACTCTATAATCAAGGGATCACTGACCACATCAGTAGAATAATTCTTAAAAACAACATTAAAATCATTTTAAACCCTGTTCTCCAGAATCACCTAGTGTATACAGGATGCTCGTGCGGCAATGTATATATTGGCGAAATATAGCGCTCTGTCGACGCTCGTGTTTCAAAGCACAAGGGTTATACCAGGCTATTGCACGTAGTTAGTTCTGCACTTGCTAAGCATAGGTTTGAAGCCGGGTACCATATCCAATTCGATTCTACTACAATCCTGTTTCGCACTAGGTATTCCTATGGCAGCAGTTAAGCCCTGTAGATATTCCGTACAGGTAAGAAACGCCTGTACTAAAATTATCGAAGATGCGGTTCCAGCCCGAAAACAAAGATTAAGAAAATATATGTAAAGGCTTATATACAATATCATCATTGCACACTCTTTCCAAATTATACCGACTATAATGTAAAAATGGGAAAAATATGTAATATAAAGAAAACAAATATAAATGCATTTATATTCTTCGTATAATTAAAACCTTTCTGGGAATTTAATAATACATTACGGAAAGGTATATAGAGATACTGAAACAAAACCTCAATTCTGAGAATTGGTATCTTCATTTACATTTGGAAAATACAAATCAAGCAGTATCTTTACTGAAATTAAAATAATAATACATACAAAAGTAAAAAGGGTCATTTCAAACAATTGCGAGTGCCATTACAAAGATTTACTGTAACCTTCTCGGAATAAAGTTAATTAGATTTATTGCTAAGTTTGATCTTTTGCCAGATTTTCCAAAATTTCTTCTATAAGAGCCCGTAGGTGATTTTATTATGTAGAACAATATTTAGTCTTTGAATTTCATTATCACCAATATGTTTTCTAAAGGATGTATATCAGTTATTCTTTGCAAGCCACAGAAATACATCAATATTATTAACAAAAAGTGATTTACAATGCGTGCACTGAACACTAAGCAATTATATTGCTGAAAAATGAAATTGCAGTTTGCAGGAATTTTGCTAACAGACTACAACATTACATTATTTAAAATGTTTGTGAATTCTTTTTAATTTAATTTCTCACATATGTTCCAACATATTTCCAATACTCTTCTTGTAATCCATGACCAAACATTTACTCGATTGAATCTTCCAGAAGTATTTATTTTTGTTATTCCTACATCTAGACGGCATGTACACACGAATATGGCCGCCGTGGCAAGATTCAAAAAATTTTTCGTCAAAAAAGATTATTCTCTCCCAAAAACTTTCTGTACCATTAAGTAAATAATTAAGAGCAAAAATTATTTTACCTTTTTTATTCAGTAAGCCTGTTTCTGGGGTGCCACGGAATTTTTTAAATCCAATTTACGAATTCGCCTTAAAGCGGATAATATAGATACAGCAAAACTGGTTTCTGTACTATATTCTATACCATGAACAGATAGACTAATCACGACTAAATCACGTGAATATTTTTGACATTATAAAATATCGGCCTCGAAAGTGTGATTTACACATACAATTATTATATTATTTATTTACTTCTAATCAAAAAAATTAATGTCACAAAAGGTTGTTATAATAACAATAATAGTGTAAGTTTAATTGGTTTATTTTATGTTAAATATTGAAAATGAATAGAAATTGTTTGGAATTAATCTTGTTAACAAAATGTACATTCAATTTTTTTTCAGTTCCATATATAAAACAAATTATTAAATTAATTCTTTCAAATTTAAAAAAGATTTAAGCTATTGTAATGAAGAATTTATCTGTGAGAGCACATTACATATTGCTTCATTTTCAATTAAATTCTAAGCTCTTAAGCTAAATGTAATTATAATATTACAAAAACTGAATGGAAGGATTTATTTGCGAAAGCACATTATATATACAAGGGTAGCTGTTTATATTTCGGGAACTGGCAACACTGTTAGTGTTGCCACCGATCTGATGATTTCATCGTGAAGTTTGTCATTTTTGACAATATATTTACCTTGACAGTTTTATTATCCGGTCGCTATTTCTATTGTTGGCAATAACTTAAAAATTTTATATCAGCGAAAAAATGGAATTAAGTTGCGAGTATTTTCGTGCAAATATTTTTCACAACTTCCGGCGTAGATTATATAATATATTTACCTTAACAGTTTTATTATCCGGTCGCTATTTCTATTGTTGGCAGTAGCTTGTTCACAACTTTCGGCGTGGATATCTCAACAAGAATGCATCAACGAGCTGAATTCTTTATATGGTGAAGAAGCACCATCGAAAACTACAGTATATCGTTGGTATAGTGAATTCAAACTTGGACGGCGTTCTTTGGATGATGAATTTCGTGAGGTCGTCCCACATATGTTGTTGTGTCGGAAAACATTAATGCAGTTTCTGAATTGATAATGCAAGACCGTCATGTGACATACCGTGAGATCGGGGCATCTCTAGATATTAGTAATACCAGCGTGCATAAGATCCTGCATGAATATTTAGCCGTTAGGAAGCTATGTTCACGATGGGTACCACAACCGCTTGACAACCGCTCCAAAAAGACTCGCGTCGATTGGTGCCAAGGAATGCACAGAAAATACAATGGCGGTGCTTCAAAGAACATTTATAAAGTCGCCACAGATGAAAAATCTTGAATCTATACGTATGAGCCCGGTAGTAAACAGCAGTCGACTGTGTAGGTATTCCAAGATGAGCCAAAACCAACAAAAGTTGTTCAATCTCGAAGCATATCAAAACAAATGCACGCATGTTTTTTCGGAAGAACCGGTCACTTTCCAACCGTGCCTTTAGAGAGTTGTAGAACGGTCAATTCCGAATGGTACATAACTATTTGTTTGCCAAAAGTTTTTGAAGAAATAAGGAAAACAAGCCGAAAACGACAACTCATTCTCCACCATGACAATGCGAGTTCGCACAGGTCAGTTCGAACAACTGAATATTTGACAGGGCAAAACACGGAATTGATGATGCAAGTGTCGTACAGCCCTGATCTAGCACCTCGAAATTTCTTAAATTTTTTCTCAAAATTATATAATAATACGAATGACATATTTAAACTTCAGTAAAATTGTAAAAATACAATATACATAAAAAAACAAAATAGATTTATATATTAATATTAATTAATATACATTATATAATAAATTTTCTAAATAACTCCTTAATCAATAATATAAACTCAAGCACATATTTAAAATTTGTGGGCGCTATTTTGCACGCAAAAATGTTTTACATCTAAAACGTTTATATTATGTACATATGTTCTACAATATTAATGCCATGGTATTTAAAATCGTATGTCTATATATTCCATAATATTAAAATAGATGAAATAGATAAAATGAAATTTCACAGGTGACTGTAAAATGTAATCGTAAAATATGGTAATAAAACTACAATTTTGTTTGTTGTTTCGGTATAGAAAATATAATCCAAGGTTGTTACATGTTATACAGCAATCTTTTAGTATCTCATTTAAAATTTGAATGCGTGGGCAAGAAAAAGAAGAACGAAAAGCGTGAATATTATGATACATTACAGAAAAACAAAAATAAATAACACAAATCTAATATTTTTTTATTACTCCAAGAACTTTCTAAGCAAAAAAGTCTTTCGTTTGACCATATGAGAAGGAAAAAATATGTAGGGTGCTATTCCAGTGAATAGCTTCTTTACATAAAAATATAATTACATAGCTTAGTCAATATTAGTAAAATACGTAGAATTGTATCAAATTTTCCAATTGAAATATACTTGATACACATTTCAGACCATGCGCCACCATATTTATGTAATTGGCCTATCTTTTACTAATAAATCAAATCACTTTACTCAATGAAGTTCATTTGCCAATGGAACATAGTATAGAATATCGACAGCCATACTGAAATCTTTTAAATATGGGGATGTTTGACTACGCTCACAGTTTCTAGACTGAATTTAGAGTATTTTTATACAGTCAGACTTTATTCTCTATTGGAAGTTACAACTTGTGGCCAATAATACCCATTTGTTGGAGTTTAAGACCAAGTCTTGCGTATGGTAAAGATATGCTTTTGCTATATCAGCCGGCGATTTAAATATATTCCAAAATATTTGGCATACACAACCTCAGTTGGCAAGTGTCACATATGTTGATTTAGGCTCACATTCTTCAATTCACCACTCCTCAAACCAGTCATAGTAGATTTTATTTAAATTAAACTGCAAATTGCTTGACGCTGATTCTGGATCAATATGAGACTGTAGAGTTGTGTTACCCGCGAATATTGCAACAGTAGCAAGCATCATTGTAGGCAAGACCACTTCTTGTTGTTTTTCCAAATTTATAACATGTAAATTAGTTACCTTGCTGTCTGTCTATTATATAAGACATAAGGATTAGAAAGTGAAGATATAGTAGATCATGCAATACTTTATCAAATGCTTACTATATATCGAAAAAGGCAGCTGAACATTATCTCTTAGTATCTGTCTTTGTTAATTTTGTTCATTAATCTATGCACTTGCTCAATGGTTCCGATCTATTACGAAATTCAATTTAATGTTCTAGAATAATGTTTGTGGTATTTACTATTGCTATTAGTCTTTTAACATAAAACTTGCTGAAGATTGTAAAAAGCACTGACAATTAACTGTAAGAAGACACTTCGTACTGAGTTTTTCCATGTTTGGAATCATTCCCATATGCTTGCATAGTAATTTATTCAAAGCATTGCATTCAATACGAATATTATTAATTAGATACACTTCAAAGATAGCTCTTTCTCCATGAAATGATCTGGGTTCCTTTTTAATGCGAGTTTCTTCAGCAATGTCTATATGTAATCCGCTAATTTTGTTGTAAGTCCATTTGTAACAGAGCTTGAATATACTATTTGACATTGTTCTTTTCATCAGTTGTTACTTTACATGAAAACGTATGAAATACTACGTGAAAATGTTTCAGCTTTCTATTTGTCACTTTTTGTCCTATTGGATCCATTTTTGATTTATGTACTATGTTTCAAAAGTCTCTTCAACTTTCTAATTAAATTTTATAGGGAATAATGGGTAACTTCGGTTAGTGTTAAATTTTATAAATAACATAATCCTCATATTTTTCTTTCTGTAAGTATATTTTTAAGCTCCTTTGTTACTCTATTAAATTTTTGTTTGCTCTCTGTTTTTTCCAACTGCTGTAGATTTCTCACCCGTCTTTCCTAGGTTAGTCTCTGCTAAGTGGTGTACAGTATCCCTTTTTTTCTCATAGTACTCTGTGGTTAAACGTGGCGAACCACGTGGCTTCTTGTATTGCCTCGATTTATTTTTTGGCAAGTAATTTCTATATCTTCTTCACTTTCCAGAGGCAACAGTAGCGATATTATTTAGTCTATCTAGTTTTTCCTAAATAAATTCCAATCAATTTTGCTACTGTATACAGAAGGTGGCTCTCAATTTTTTACTATGTTGGTATATACTGTTATATTACAGTAACGAGTAGCAGAACCGATAATAGAATTAAAATCTCACATTTTTTGTTGTTTTGGTGTGTATCATCTCTTCTGTAATATAGAAGTCATTATAGTCCAAGGTTCTTTTCCTGTAATTGTGTTTCCAAAAATACTATGTCGTCTGTTCGAGGTAGTCTCGACACCAAAATAATATGTATAGCATTCAAAGTCTCCAGCTAAGAATTGCTTGCCTAATGTTTTGAAATATTGGTTGAAACTGATAAATTAAAAAAAATTGCAGAAGTACAATTTAAAGAAAAATTGCGTACCAAAATAATACCTAGTCAATAATCATATGTGCTTTTTTAATATTTTATTTATTAGATGAATATTTAAATTTATTTGATTTAAATACGTATTTTACTTCCTAGACGTAAAAACTTTAGCCTTCACCCAAACATGTTCATTTTATGAGTTTTTGTAGTGCATGTATATGTGCGCGCGTGCACGTATGTACGAGGGAGCGTTTTTATATTCGCGGAATGAGCGGGTTGTAGAGGGGTGTGTAGGCGCATTGGGGGCGTGGCCTGTGGAGCGACTCATGATTAGTATAAGTACGAAGTTTCATTGTTATTAGACAGTTAGTCTTTGAGCTATCGTCAACCAAGTAACATAATCAGGAGTGAAAAGTGAAATATGGAAAAAATCGAATATCGTGCCGTTATAAAGTTCCTTACCAGGCAAGGAAAATCAGTCGCGACTATAATGAATGAGATGTCATTGGTTTACGGCGACTCTTGTCCAGGAAAAACTATGGTGTACAAGTGGCATAGTTTATTTAAACAAGGAAGGGAATCCCTTGAAGACGACCCGAGGCCGGGCAGGAGCATTGAGGTGACCACGCCAGCACTTATCCAAAAAGTTGAACAAATTGTACTCGAAGATGCTCGACCAAAGAAGAAACAACTCGCAGAAATGGTTGGAGTATCCGATACAACAATTTTTAAAATCCTACACGATCATCTCGGCATGTCTAAGGTCAGCGCAAGATGGGTGCCGAGGGACCTCTGTAATGAAGACAAGGATGGTGTATTGAGTGGAATTGTTACTGGAGACGAAACTTGGGTTCATCATTATGAACCTGAGTCCAAACAAGACTCCATGCAGTGGCATAAAAAGGGTACAGCACCTCCCAAGAAATTTAAAGTGTCACAATCAGCTGGGAAACTCATGGCAACGGTATTTTGGGACTCGGAAGGAATATTGTTGATTGATTATAAAGATAAAGGTGTAAAGAAGCCATTAAAGAGAAAAGACGGGGAAAATTGACAAAAGGTGTTCTGCTTTTGCAGGACAACGCGCCCGTCCACAAGAGCCGCGTTGCGTTAGCTGCCCTGCATAAGGTGAGCTTCGAAATTGTGAATCACCTATCCTACAGCCCAGACCTGGCCCCGAGTGATTATTACCTGTTTCCGAAAATGAAAAAAGAGCTGCGGGGTAAAAAATTTACTGCCGATGATGAAGTCAAGGAGGCAGTTTCGGCGTATTTTACAGATAAAGAGAAATCATTTTTTATGAGGGTATAAATAAATTAATTGAAAGATGTGAAAAATGTATCCGTCTTGCAGATGAATATATTGAAAAAGAAAAATAATTTGGTTTTTTTATTTCCACCCCTTGTCCCCCATTCCGCAAATATAAAAACGCTCCCTCGTATGTTTGTGTGTGTGATCAATGATGTTATTTTAAAGAAACAAAGCGCTGCCGAGGAAGAATTCGTAGGATTTTTTACTGTGAGCATTGACCAGCAGTTTAAATCAATAAAATTGTCCCATTGTATGAATGCAAATGCCTCGGAAATTATAAATTGTATTTGTATTCGAACTGACCATGCTAGATGTGGATTAATGTAAACAGAGCAACTGTAGCCAACCGCACAACCGCGGGCCGCATGCATTCTCATCGGACACAAACTGAATTTTACTGAATTTTAAATTAATAATATGAAATTTAAATCGCTTTGTTTGTACATCTAGTTCATAACACTTTGATTTATGGTCGAGCAAGCATAGCTATTTTTTGAATTTAGCACTTGTATTTCCAATGTTCATCAACGTGTTTGATGGGCACTGGAATAATCACGTAATATAAGAATACATGCTATGAATTATAAATGCCACTTCGCGGCAATTATTTGACAAAGTTCAATAGACATTAAGTTATAATGCATTAATAAGAATGTCACATCAAATTAAGGATTTCTTTAATACACAATAGGTATTGTTTACGCTTAATTCACCTTGTCTCAAAATCCTAAGAAATATCTACGACGAATTGCAAAGGTTTATTTATTTATATTATAGGAGCTTAAGATTGCATCTATTACAAAATTGTATTAAATAAATAAAAAAGTTGATCAAATAAAATCGAACAGCTATCCCCATATTTCCTAATTTCATCAAAACTAAATTTTAACTTTGGCAAGATTTTCTTATTAGCAAATTACTCGACCATAAAATTATTAATGGTTTCAATTTAATCTAACTTAATCAGAAACTGAGGAGCCGAGTAAGAGCAATATACCGACCAATAGCATAGTGGTAAATTACTAGCTTATTGTGTATTATTGTCCGGAAAAATTTTTCGTAATTTTCTCTCTCGTTTATATGAAATGTTGTGGAATCTTAAGGCGTGGCTGGTTATCGTAGTGTTTAATTGAATACTGAAAGCAGAAGCCAGAGTACAATTTCGTAATCACCAATTATTTCACACACAAAAGAATTTTCTTGCTAATAATAACTGATTTATAAATAGTGCTGTACGTTACATGCATTTCATTCTAGCAATGTATTTGGAACATTTTAATCTTATGACTATATTATTATCGACTTGAATAATAGTATTTTTAAATATATACTTTTCATCTGGTATGTAGACTTCCGCGGTCGTGGTCCATACTATCTTCTTCTGGGCTTTCGGGCTGGGACCGCGTCACTGGTATAACTGCCGACGTTTCGTACCCACTCGTATAGAACATCTTCAGGGCTCAACTACTGCTAGTATATGTTGCATTGAAACTACTTCAGTTTCAGTTTCAGTGCAACACATAATACATGTATGAATAATGAAAGCAACCACAATAAGTTCAAATTGTAAAGAATTAAGACAACTTGTAGGCTTCACAAATAAATCCACCCCAATGAGTGAATGTCGTCCACTATCAAAGGACATCTATATTTTAGATGATGGTAGACAACATTTTTATTTTTAATGCATTTGTTTCGAGTTAATATATTTTTGTCCTGCCCTTAAGAAGTGTGAATAAGTGAAAATTTGGTAGTGTCCCAATAAAAAATATGACAGGCTCCAAAAGGAGCTCTCGAAAAAGTCAACGCTTAACAAGCTCTTTAAAGACAGATTCGAGAGAGTATACTAAAACAGAGACTGCGAAAGAGCTTCTCAGAATACATTTTCCAAACACACTTATTCTCCTGGTGAGACAAGTCGAGAAATTATATTGGGAGTTAACCAACATAAGATTTCCAGGAAAGGCTGGCTCACTGTATGGAAGGTGATGAATCAAGATAAACTTAAACGAGTAATAAACTTCAAACGAGAAGTACCCAGTTTTACTACAAGAGTGTCGACACCGCCTTTACAGTGTAATATTCTAAGCATCGGTTTGATCTAGAACATATACCACATACATGGAAAACTATCAAGCAAATCTTTGTACCAAAACCTAGGAAATCTAGACAGAATACACAAAATTCCTGAGATTCATTACCCTGACGTCCTTTATACTGAAGGCTTTGTAAAAACTGCTTAGCAGATACACTCCGCGCAACATGAATAGGACCAACTGCATATATGACATTTGTAGTTGGTATAAACATGGTAGCGCGCTGGAATTGTTATTTTCGAAAATAAGAGGGTTGATAAAAAGATGTATGTAGGTACCAAATATAATTTTTGTAAAAGTCAGTGCAAATGTACGTTACTAATGACAATAAGTAGAGTAATTAAACGCCACTTGAATACGACCAATCTACAAAATAAAAGATTCGTTTGCAATAACAAAATACTTTATTGTTCAATAATGAGTACTTTTGCCATTATTTCTTATAACCTCAAATAGTCGAGATGGAATGGAATTATACAGGGTTCTCAAGCAGTCAACGGGAAGTTCCGCCCAACTTCGTTTCAGCGCCTGCTCTAGTTCGTCAGCGCAACTGAATTGGGTAGCATTGGAGTACAATTTACGCGACAACCATCCCCAAACATTTTCTATGATGTTCAGGTCGGGGGAGAGCGATGGCCAATCGAGAACCTCCATGCCTTGTTCTTGAAACCAGCGTCGAACAATGCGCGCGGTGTGAATACTGGCATTATCCTGTTGGAAAATAAATGGCCCACCTGCCATAACGTTGGAAAATTTGTCTTTCACCTGTTGCAGCAGCTGGACGTACTTTTCCGAATTCTGTCTGCCCTTCACTATTACTAAATCAACAGGTCCGTTATAGGAAACAGCTCCCCATACCATGACTGAACCAACATCGGCTCGCCTTCGTGACTGAATCACTTCATCTTTACGTAAATCGTGGAAATAATAAGAAAACCCATCCGGGCCATCTAAATTAAACTCCTTCTCGTCACTGAAAATAACAGTTTGCCATTCTCTTGTCCACCCCATTTTTGCTTGAGCAAACTGAAGACGTGCAGTGCGCTGAAATTCCCTTAAAGGAGGCCGTCGTTTAATTGTCAAACGTTTTAAATGCGGACAGGTCTTCAGTAACTTCTGTACAGTTCTTACCGATGCATTCGTTCCAACGTTATTCGCGATTTGTCTTGCCGTTAATGCCGAATTCGATGCTTCGCGTAATATGGCTGACGTTCTCTCTTAGTTGTAACGGATGTTGTTCGCCCTTTAAAACGTTTTCCATAATTCTCGGGATCCCTAATAAATTGTTCACAACCTGGTGTGATCGACTTATTTTCTTTGCAGTAGCCCTTGAGGAATACCCTTCTTGATGGAACGCTTTAATTTTTCCAATTTCTTCCATACTTAACCACTTCTGTCGTCCCATCGTTGCACAATACCCTTAATTACAGATGTTTGTTTATGCGGATACACGTTGTAACTCGACACTCATCCGGTAGCTTACTATTAAATACTGGTCGTATCCAACCGGCGCGGTGCATTTTATATGTATGTGGTACTTACGTCACCCAATGCATAACGTTAGGCACTATTGCGCAATAATGCGTATTATTTGCTATATCATACCATTACAAACTTGCATTGTATTTTTGGTAAATGAATTGTTTTTCAAACCACCGAAAGCTTGCAACAAGTCGGGTGGTCCTATTCATGTTGCGCGGAGTGTATATTAGAATTGGTGCAGCAAAACCAACACACACTCTCTGAACTCTTAAGTTACCCTCGCGTTTATTGGGGAAGTATATACAAAATTATTATAATAAAATTTACGTTACGAGACAAGTATTTTCATATAGCACAATATTTTTAAACTTCGAGACCGTTTCTGAGATTTTTTAATTTTTTTTGTGGGTTTAGCTAAGGGTTCTTTTGAATCAACTAGGTCTAACTATCCGTTACGCACAACATTCAAACACATAAATTACTAATTAGAAATTATAAGCTATATTTTACTAAATTCAAAATGATTAAATAAGTATATACAACTAGACCAAATCAGAAGAAGTTAGTATATAGTACATGCGAAGAAAATTATGTATCATTCCAAAACAATTAAGTATTTTAAATAAATATTATTATTATTTAGAAACTTGAAGTTAAAAATTGTATCTAATTACTTTTAAAAAGATATAGATTCAACAAACTAGTTTAAACGAAAACCTTTGTTTCCACGATTACTTAAATCATCGCTGACCTACTCATATGATTAGTTAATCATATGAGTAGGTCCATATATTTTACAAACGAACATTAAATTAATTTTAAGATGGCAATAATTATAATCTAAAACAAAGTACACTTTGATTTCTTATTTGTGTTTTAAATATAAAATAACAATTAACATTGAAAATGACTGTCGTCCGCATAAGGCACTGATCTACTTAAATAAAATTCCAAATAAAATTTGATTTGCACGCGATACAAACGCAAACCTAGGATAAAACAAAATTCATAACCATCACCAACCAACTTGGTATGCTACATATACCGATTCATATATCCTTAATCCAAATTTATTAAACTAATTTCGGAAAAATTCAAACAAGAAATCAAAATATGTTATTAAAATATGTTTAAAATGTTGAACAAAGTTCACAATAGCGTACAGCATCGCCGGAAAGACTAGATAGATGTGAATTATACTTTCTCTGTATTCTAACATAGGAAAACAATATAAAAATTTATTTACACCGGCTGCAGTTAACAATCCGACTTTGTAAAACATCTTCGTGTTGCTGATAAATTATTTTAATTTTTAGTACGTGTTATTATTGAATTGTAAACCTATTTTGGAGTGTAGAAGGCTAAAACTTATTCAATGCTTTTTTCATCTTTTACACATAAGTAATCATCCAGTTATCTAGTCAGTATTCGTCGATTGTTAACTTTCAAGAAGTATGACTGTAGATTTGGGCAATAAATTTTCTTCTGAACGTTACCTGGAATCCGAGCGTGTTTGTGCTGTAAAAACAGCAATTTATTGTGTGTGTTATGAACTAATTAACTATTTTTATACGAAAAAACTAGCATTTTCTTTATATTGTAAGTTGACAAGTAGATTACATGATCATCAGATAAATTTTAAACTGTTACACATATTATAAAAAAAGCCACTGTAATACGTAAATTTTATGTTAGAAACACACTTATTTTCAATAAAGCTAACATTTCCTCTGGCGTTGTTTGTAAGACAGTGTAATAAAATCCAAAGTTCTACACCAACCTTCTTTTACTAACTTCTATAATCCTAGAAGGATGCCCCAACTTATATTACTTGTTCATATAGTGTAGGTGCAACGTTAAATATTGAACAATTTCTTTCACATAAACTACTAAGTAATAAAAAAAACCTTTATGCTAAATTGAAATTAGACGATATGTACACTTCTACATTACTTCTTAACATTTCTGTATATTCAAGGTAAATATCTAAACGTCTTTAATTACAATAATTATTTTATACACCGTCTTTTTTGCACCTTCCTTTATATTTATACATAGGCGTGAAAATGTAAAGGAAGTTTTAGATTTCAAAAATTCTCTTTTTAATCGCGTTTTCTTGCCTGGCTACTTACTTAATATAAATCTTTTTCTTACAATATTTCATCCATCCATTCCAAAAAAATAACTTTCCTCATATTTCGAACGCTATATTTTGTAAAATTAATTTCTTAACTCTTTAATTCATTTAAAATTTTTATTTCGGTTTAATATAAACGCTATTAACATTTTGATTATACTTAAAATTCTTTCCCAAATTAATGTCAAAGTTTTGTTATACTTTATAACTTCATAAGAAGCCCTATAAATTCCGAGTATTGCAAAAAAATCTGTTAATTATAAATCAAATTTTTATTTACCTGTAACTAAGATATATATAATGATAAAAGTTAGATTTATAAAATTTGATTGATTAATTTTATAAACCTATATAAATCATTTTAAAATTTGAGCAAAATATTAAGTGATAAAGTAACACCTTTAACGATCGCATTTATAATGAATAAAAGCATAAAAAATAAGTATAAATTAATTAAAATCTAAATGCGATAGTTATGACGAGAAACAGTAAAGATTCA
The DNA here is from genome assembly GCA_031893035.1 of Dermolepida albohirtum. Classification (NCBI taxonomy): domain Eukaryota; kingdom Metazoa; phylum Arthropoda; class Insecta; order Coleoptera; family Scarabaeidae; genus Dermolepida; species Dermolepida albohirtum. The sequence goes on along the minus strand of JAVIWB010003533.1, from coordinate 395,372 downwards.
CAAAAACGAGCTACAGTAGATGCAATAATCAAAAAAAGCCAAAGACCATTACTACATTAATATTTGTGTCCTGGCTTCATATTTTGAGAGCTAAATTGTTATCAACATAAAATTAAACACAGTGGCCAGCAGCAATGCTACACAGAATAAGCGGCGAAATATTCTCTTCGAAGAAGTTTTCTTTGTAACTTTATTACGGTCCAATGTACGACAATGTACTGTGTTTAATTTTCTGCTCATAATGACAACTTAGTTGTTGAAATACTTATCCAAGGTACAAATACTATTTTGATAAAAGTTTCTGCCTCTGTAGACATTCAATTAGCCGCAGCCTTCTAAAAATGTTATATTAATTAATGCAATATATTATGCCGACTAACAAACAGCAATTGCGTACGATGAGCCTATATTCATTTATTTCATGATCCTAATAAAAGTTTATATTTGAGAATACACCCGAAAGAAGTAGTTAATATTCTGAAATGAATGAAATAATGTAAATATTAATAAAATATTTAAAAATTATTAAAAACAGAAATAACAAAATTGACTCTGGAATATGAAGGACCATGGCTTCAATCAAGAAGACCGAATAACTACATACACTAAACAATAGGCCAGCTTATATTTTATCATTTTCAACATCTTGATGGAACAAATTATATGACAGATATTTGAAAATACTGTAGTAGGCGAAAGACATGATTCTGGTAGCACTGAACAAAGACAATTTGCATTGATTCCACCACAAATTAAAAAAAAAACGTCCTCATGATTACCTGCAGAATTTATCCAAGAAGTAACAAGTTATAACTACCTACGAGTCAAGTATTACCTAACAAATAATTTAAAGGAAGTTAGTTGATAAGGTAACAAAGTTTAAAGGTCATTTTACAGAAATAATTGGAGAAATATATGTAATATAAAAGACAAAGTCTGCACTACAAAACCTGTGGTAGACTTCTCCTAATATATACTGTTGAGACTAGAGTACATACTATAGGAACCAAAGGAACAATGAAACCAACCGAACTGGAAAGCCATCAATACAGTTAGGAGATAAAAAATAACACTATATAAGAGAAACTGGGAAGGCAGAATATAATAAGATCCAAATGATAATGTTAGAGCAACTATCTAGATAAAGTGTCGTCGGTGTTACAAATAGGAAAAAACATCTAGTGCGGAGTAGAAGAACACCAACGAGAGGACCAACATAACCAAAAGGATAACTCCGAAGGAGCAAACATTGCATCGATTATGATACGTTATAACAGCTACAATTATTCATTACCATCAGAAAGCAACACAAGATTAACTAGAATTAATAAAAAACATTTTAACCGAAAAGATAAATACAAAGTAAATAACACATAGAAATTGACACTACAATACAGTGTATCGCGCTACTAGCACAGAACACGTACATAGTTCATCGAATTAGTAAAGCGAAGCAACAATGAAATATATTGCGAGTTCTTATATTTCTCTGAACATAATGTAGATATTGCTTCAATTAAAAAAGGAAACATGTACATTGTATGCAACACAAGAAACCTTAAAACCGCTGGATTTAATCGAGAATATGTAAAGTTTTCATTTTAGTAATTGTATTTTACAGGGATCAAGATAGTTAACTCGAAAACAAATCATTTGCCGGGAGTTATTATTGCTTTTTTAATCAAGAGCATGTCAAAAAATTCTGATTTTAACCGCTTTTTAAATCATATATGTAATAAAGTTCTGTTCTCTGCGTGGAACGCGAATATAAATTGCATTATGGAAATCATTATTAAATGAACACACGGTTGGTTATTAACTGCATATACAAATAGTTATGCGCTTTTACGACGATAAACTGAAACATCCTAATTTTAGTCGCTTTTTACATTGTAAATATATATGATTCAGAAATTTTTTGAGAACATTTCTATTCCGTTTAATAACTGTTTACATAATGCAATTTATGACACATTAAAAGGACTCGAATTCACTCTCTACGTGGTCTCATGATAGAGAATATTTTTTCAAAAATTTCATAACAACATCCGATAGAAAACTGACAAAACAAATTTTCATTAACATCGCAGAGATCATATCATAACAAATTGAGTAGAACGTAGTTGCATTTAAAGAGGAAAATTGTGTAATATAATCTGGTTCATGCTTTTATCTGTGATTCCTAGCTGAAGTGGCGTCTCTAGCACTGCTGCTTCAATTAAAAAGATTCACCTCGCCCTGATCGACCAATTTCTGCAGATGTCGAACAAATATTTAATGTAGTTGATTCGAAACCAAAAATCAAAAACTCGGTTAATTGCAGGAAGCTAAATATAGATCCATCGACACTTTCAGAGTACCTACGTAAGTTTAGCGTGGTGAAAAAACTAGGCCTCATATTTGTTTGTGGTTAATTATATAAACGGTACCAAAACGATTCATTCTTGAAGTTATTAGTGACTGATAACAAGAAATCAATTGTTAAAAGTGTGTAGAACGAAAAAGATTCTGGAGCTAAAGCCGGTGAACAGCCAAAATTCTCACCAATACAATACCAAATAAGGTTATACTTTACGAATTAGGACGGAAGTTTATATTATGATAGGTATTCCCACACAAACATGGCATAGATTCAAAATAAGTATTACTTAGAAAAATTAAAAATGAAAAGTGTCCCCGAAATAGAGAATCGGAAAGGAATAGTGCTTCATTACGACAATGCTAGACCACAAGTTCTTTTTTTAAAGTCACCAGAAGTCACTGGAGCAGAGATGGGATATTTGACCTCGTTCACCGTTCGATTACTATTTATTCAGTCTTTGCATAACTATCTTAATGAGTTTCGCTTCTTTGAAACTTTTGAAAAATCACTTTGATCGAAGATTTTTACAGAACGGTGGCATGAAGTTACTATAGACATGGAAAGAGGGCATTAATAGAAATGACCAATACATAATAGATTAAAGTAATTATTAATATCAAATTTACGTTTAAATTTTGCTTTAAAATCCACACGAACACTCCGATCAATCCAATACATTTAACTCCAAATTCTCGGTGAAAACTAATGCTCAAACGTATGATAGCGCGTATATTAGGAGTCATTCTGTCGGTGGTATTTAAACAAAAATTAAACATAAACACCAATATTCTCATTTCGTACATTGTTATGGGCATCAATGTTGTTTTTGCATAATTAAGTTTTTAAATTATGCAAAAACAACAAACAAAGAAATTTTATGTTTTTAGTTCCACTCATGACATATTAAAAGAAGTTTAAAATTGGTGCCGGAAACGTGTTTAGCTATCTAGGATAGTTTATATAATATATTGAGCAAATTTTTTAAATTATTACAAATTATCGTGTCGACTCCAATATCTACCGCTAAATAAAGACGCTGATTTTCCGCCCATAAGCGCAGAAAAAATTTTTTAAGAAACGTCTTAATGCTTCAACAATAATGTTAATCAACAGAAACTTCAATAAATTCACCACATCGGCTACTTAACTTTTAAGATTATATTTCATTACTCAAAGTCGAATGAGCGCAGTAATAGAAGCCCTTGACTTCAATTATTTACTTAGAGTAGTCGATGATTCGAACCACATTCGAGGCGGCGTGATTTTAGAATTGTTCCTCGTCTCGGAGGTGGTCGGTACTGCACTTGGTACCCTTCAGTGTTGGAAAGGAATAATCAACACTGTTCCCTCTTTTATAGTGAAGAAGAGTTAGTAACAAAGCCATTAAAAACTTTATGACATAATCGCAGTACTCAGGTTATTATTCACGGGAAGCTGGATTTTAACAATGTTAGTGTACGGTAGATACCGAAAGATTTCTTTAACATACAAAGAGAGAAACGAGTTTAAATTTCGCAACGCATTCTTCAAAGTTGGTGAAATGAAAGTAATGATTTTTTAGGCCTCACAATTAATTTAGAAAAAATTATTATAATCCAGAACATAAACAAGCCAGCATGGAGTGGCATCATTGAAGTTTTCCGACGTCAAAAAAATTCAAAAAGAATTGACAACTCCCATCAGCAGGCAAGATATTAGCTATAGTATTCCAGATTGTCTAAAATTCAATTACGGTAGATTCCTAATTGAGTGTAAGACAAAACAACGCAAACAATTGAGTAAACGTATCATTCTTCTCTATGATAATGTCCGTCCAAATGTTGCACAATACAAGGAAGTTGCAATAGGAAGTGTTTTTGATGTCTCTAAGCAGGCCCTAGGAGGTAAGAAATTCAAAGGGGTCGACAAAGTAATGAAGGAGGTGAGAATTTAGCTGTGCATTCAACCTTAAAAACTTTTTGTACATTATATTGAAAAATAAAGTTTTTTCATTATCCTTCTTTCGTTTTTATTGCCGTTCAAGAAAGTTCAAGTAAAATCTACACTCTCCTCGTATATTCATAAGCGTAATATTCAGTAACTACAACTTTTAAATTGCTAGTGTTTAACAGTTATAAACTTGCAATATAACTTTTTGATTACTTACTAAATATGAAAAAAAAATTATCATCGAGTGCATTTCATACATCCTGGCTAGGCAATAAACTTCCGAGTTTTCTTCTAATCTAAATTCACAACTAATTACACTTGTTATAACCACTCAAAATCTCTTGCAAATTTGCCTAGACTGGAACTTTACAACTTAGTTAATTATAATAACTTATTTTTCTTTGACGGTTGTACAAGGGGAAATTGAGCAGCACCTGTGCCATGTTTCTAACCGAAGGCATTAGCATACTATGCAAATTTTACAGTTGGTCTTAATTTTTCATAATTTAGTTGAATCATCGCATATATTAACTCAAGTTTCAGATAAAAAAATAAAGGTATTATGATGACAAACATATAAATTATTTATAGAAAAAGTGATGAGATACAAGAGTTGCTCTCATTATTGTAATGTTGCATATTAATTCCAATAAACATTATTAAAATATTGTCAATAATTCTTAATAGAAAAGAAATAAAACGCGCTTCTAGCGATAAAAATAACCAGAATAAGATTCTGGTATAAAAATAAATTAAACAATAAAGTATGATAAAAAAAAACTTAATTATATATATATTACGCTTTAATTCACTATCTTATATATTGATTTAATAACCAGAAGTATCTGCGAAACTGGTATTTTAATATTCAAACAATTTTTGTAAATATTTATTTTTTTACGTCATCCAGTCAGAGAACAATACCCAAAATAAACTATTTTCGGCTTATTCGCGCCGAAAAATACTCCTTCTTTTAATGACTAATATTTTAGACCCAAAGCTTACTGAATATTTTGGGAGTTCTAAACGGATAAATTATGAATAGAAGGCATTATGTTACGTGATCATGTAGTTTATTATTTTATGTCTTCTAATTAATTTCAAGTACAATTTATATTTAAAATCATTCGTTTTGTGTTCTAATAAAAAAATTAGACGTATAAATGTATCATTTATAATTCTAAAACCAATTACATGTTCAAATATATAGTTTGATTGATGAATTTAGCTTGAAAAGGTTTATGTTGCAGTTTTAAAAGTTTAGAATTTTTGCTGTTCGGTAAATTTTATTGCAATAAACCAGAAATATCTATACATCCGATTGAACATTTATTTACTATCTTCTTATTCTATTCTATATTCTTCGTTCTATATTTCTAGTTTATTACCAAGTTGTGTTAGGATCATTGTCTAGTATGCTGGCAAATGTATATACACTTTTTATTTATTTTTTCCTCAATACTACGTAAATCTCTGCAAAGTCAACGGTCATAATGCGCGTGTGTTTCCCCCACTAATTCTCATTACACTGTTCCCCTTAACTCATTTACATTTCAAACATGGTAAAGTAGATATCATTGTTGTAGATAGTTGCATAAAATAATATCGCGAAATTCACCTTGGCGCAACTAAAATAATTCTAATAAAAATAGAACTTCATTTTTATAAGGACGTAGTAGTAGATTAATTAAACTAAATTCTATTAATAAAAGACACGAATTTGCAATCTCTATGAACAAATTTTTCCATGGTCCTCACTAGAATTTAGAAGAAATTTGACTTATATTTGATATTTATTTCATTTATAATGATAAATTTCTTGTGTTCTTTATTAATAGAATTTAGTTTATTAAATTTACTAATTTTATATTATTATATTTATTTCTTGATAAATTTATAATTAAATTTTATTAAATGTTTATTAGTAATTTCATTACGCGTTATGTAATCATCGTAATGCAATATAATATCATTTTCATAACCTAGCACTGAAGTTATAATCCAATAATTACTTATAAGTTGCTAGCCCGATATTCTTTTATGTAATTATCGACATCGAAGATGTCTACTTTATCAGATTTGGAATACGAATAAGTTGAAAGGAACAGTGTAACGAAAATTAGCAAGAAAAGCTCAAATGCATTATGACCGTTGACTTTGCTGAGATTTACCCGGTATAATTCATTGGGAATACTGTAAATTTTTTGGAAAAAATTTAAAATTAGTACTTAAATCATTATATAGTTAATCATTTGTAGAATTTGTTATTAATATAATTTACCAGGGATTTATAATTTTGAAAGTTTTCGTGCCACATTTCCGTCATCGAATCATCAAGCATTTGCTACTACCCTCCTATATTAATTTTTATTAGTTGCTGTAATAGTAAGAAATTTTGTATACTTACTTCAGTATTTTATAATGTAAAAGTAATTCTTACAAGACATTTGAAGGAGAACGTGCTCAGATTCCTTTAAGTAAAGGTCGCTATATGGAAAAGCATCAAATTTATGAACCTATTAGTTCGTATGCTGTTATGTGAATAAGTTCTGATCCACCATTGGAATAAACAAATAACTAGTGAAGTGGCACTTAATCAATCCTGAATTCAAACATTCGCTTCACACATCGCCAAGTAAGTTAGCAAGTTGGTACAAAACACTTATACTTTTTCTCAGTAAACCATCAACAGTTAAAAGTGAAAAAATGGGCACCATTCCAAGAAAGACCAATCAATCAAATTAGTCCGTCCGAGATTCAAATTGAAAACTCATCTTACACAACTTAGGCCAAACGCTATATTAGTTTATTGCATAATAATTAATTAGGCTGTGGCTATAAAATAGTTTTTGAAATTATTTTAATCTGTTAATTAAAACACATGAAAACTGTTAATATTAATGTTTCATGAGTGTCAACCAGAATTTCAGAATAGAATTAAGTAACGGATCCTTCATACCAAATTCCTCATATCAGATATATTATATGCAGACACACACATATATATATATATATATATATATATATATATATATATATATATATATGAGCAATGAAGTTGCAGATAATGAAAATGAAATACGAAGGATAGTTAGAAAACTTACTTTCTAACTACCTGCAGGCTTTATTCTGGAGGAATAAAATGACAAAATCTGAAAAAGGCGTCTTCGAATTTTTCTATATAAATATTCAATTGCTTTAAATATTTTATCGTCTTCGAAAACCCCGAACATAAATTTTCTCATATTTCTAATTAGAAAAGTTACGTACCACTACTTCCATTTTTCCTGTATTGGTGAAACATGTCTTGTTCTGCGCCTTCTTCAGATAAAAAAGGACTTAAAATCGCATACCTGCATACCTAGTAGAGCTGTAGACCGTAGCAATTTGATTGATTGTTGCTGTCGTATATAGTTTTGCGTTGTCATACAAGAGGTAAACTCTTCTCACAAAAAATTTCAACAAGTGAGAGAATACAATTTACCGGTTTAATCCAAACAGGTGGTATTTAATTCACGTAGTTCCTCTCCCATAGTCGTTCTAGTGCAAAAGCTTTCCCTCCAACGCAGAACCCAACGTACAACGAGTTTTTATATTTTCTAGCATTTATAGATATTCCTCAAACACTCATCAATTGTAGGCAATATAAACAATTTTGGAAAATTGACAAGTTTAATCTCAGAAAATGTTAAGATTCGAGTTTAAGAACTATATTTTCACATTTAATAAAATAGTTTTTTTTAAAAAGCTGGTCAACATTTGCGAAATGTGTAATAAAATAATTTTTAATGATTGTTCATTGTAGATATCCTTAAATTTCATTTGTTATTCGACATACCATCCACTAATTTATTTTTAGATTGTATTAAGTATTATTTACCTATTATTAAATTGCACATAAAGGCCGCCACTAATCAAATGTAAGAATTAAAAATTAACCTCGATCTTTAGTTAACCTAGTCCAAAGGGTCAGTGCGAAGATCGACATATGATATATCGCCAGATTGAAGCATTATTGAGGATATCAAGGACCTCAATTCAAAAAACTTTGCATAAAGAATTGTGTGTAGAAAAAATTGGTTTCTTGTTGGATACCGCATTTGTTGACCGAAGAACGTAAAGCGTCAAAGTGTGTCAAAAAACTCTAGATCGCTTCAACGCCGGAAACTCTAAAAACGTGTACAACATTGTTTCTGCTAATCTTGGATTTACTCATACGAGACAGAAAATAAACGCCAGTCGTCTGTTTGGGTGTTCTAAGGTGATGAAAAGCCGACAAAAATCATCCGTTCTTAAAGTATCTCCAAAAAGATGGTCGCGACATTTGTTTCGGAAGCATGTTCCTCACCTCCCTCCCTAACAGGTTCCCCTACAAGATCAAAGAACTGTTACTGCCAATTGGTATACAACCATTTGTGTGCCGCAGGTCATTGCGAACGAGGAATCATCCTCCATCAAGACAATAAAATTTTGCACATAGCACGCAAGGCAATTGAATTTTTAACGCAATAAAACGTCAAATTGTTGGACCATCCTCTGTACAGTTCGGATCTAAATCCCAACGATTTCTTTACCTTTCCGAATATCAAGAACGGACTGCGTTGTCAAAAGGAGCAGTCGATGCCTTCGAAAACGCAATTTTGACTGTACCAACAAACAAGTGGAACAATTACTTCTAGAGTTAGTTCGAGTGCATACAAAACTGCATTAACCTTCGTGGAAAATACTTCGAAAAGCAATTAAGCTATTTACTGCTTTATTTCAATTAATAATAATAATAATAATAATAATAGCTTTATTGTAATTCGTCGAAAAGAAAGAAATACAAACGTCATGACATAGATATGTTACATATGTAATTTAAAAAAAAAGGAGTAAATAAAATGTATTATATCTTAAATAAATCTATGATTTATATATTCAGATATGCTATATGGTTCCAGCTCAATTAAGAGATCACGAACTCTCGATTTAAATACTGAAAATACCCTAACCTCTCTGAACGATTCGGGCAAGTGATTAAAAAATTTAATGGCAGAGTAGTGGAGTCCACTCTCCACCAAGGCAAGGCGGTGTTTAGGATAGTAGTAATCATTTTTGTGTCTTGTGGAGTAATCGTGAGTAGCGATATGCTCCTCAAACAAATGTTCATGCTTGTAAGCAAAAAGCAGGACCTCAAAAATATATATCCCAAAAACAGTTAGGAGAAAATGTTTTCTGAACACGCCCCTGCACGACCGCTCAAAACTCATGTTGTGCATTATTCTGAGAATTCTTTTCTGAATTATAAATACGCGATCCAATTCACTGCTACTACCCCAAACCGCAATGCCATACCTTACCCTGGAGTAAAAACATCCAAAATATATCATTCGTAGCGCCTGATCGCTAACGAGTTTCCTCAAGAGACGAATCCCAAAGCACACATTTGCAAGGACTTTACATAAAACATTGATATGATCCTTCCACTTTAGGAACTGATCTACCGTTACTCCCAATAAGCGAACACTATTCTGTACAGGATACAAGGAATGGCCAAGCTCCACACTGTTAGGAAAATCAGTAAAATTGTTGCATCTAAACAGAATTATGTTTGTCTTCGAGTTGTTAATATTCAGGTTATTACATGACAGCCAGTTTTGTACTGTACCCAGTACAGATTCAGTGCTGTCAATAACCTGATTTAAAGAATTGCCGGTTGATATGCAAAACGACCCACGTATATGCAAAATTAGATTTGTTGATTCAATAAATTTCTTTAGCAAATGCAAATACATATAAATATAATTAACCAGAAATGAATATATATATAAAAGTATTTAAAATCAATATCCAATAATCACATGCACATATCACAGTTGTTATCATCATACTAAAACACTAATACAGCGACAACTCTTATTATACTGTTCTGTCATATATACAACCATGCTCAGATGTATTAGACATCCCAGGTAAAAACCCTTATTCTCGGTATTATCCAAGTCTGATGGAAATTAACCGTAAAAATAGTTAATGGTATTTACAGAAACGCGTTTTTGAATACCCTAGTTAATCCCCTATTGAAAAAAATAGGTGGAAAGGGGAAATTGTGGATTTTAGAAATTTAGTGTCATTCTAGCAGTGTGTGAGCAACGTGCGTTTGTGAGTTTATGGTAGAGATCAATTAGATTATCCTATTTTTTCACGTTGTGTCAGTTACTTGTTGAAGAAAAATGCCTAAAACACACGAGTTGTCGGTAGGGGAACGCGCCCAAATAGTACTTCTGCATTCCCAGAAGTTATCAATAGCTGCAATTGCAAAAAAAAAATGTTCGCGATGTGCAGTCCGTACAACCATTAGTCGCTATTAGGAGAGTGGGTCGTTTGTTAACAGACCAAAAATTGGCAGAAAACCCTGTACCTCGATCAGAGAAGACAGAATTTTACAAAGACTAGCTCTCAGTGATAGGAAAAATGGTCGAAACAGCTCGCCAGTGAGCTGAAACAGCGTTATTGCGTAACAGTTTCTGCGCAAACAGTGAGAAGGCGTCTCCAGCGTGCTGGTTTACGAGGGTGTAAAGCGCGACGTAAACCGCTTTTAACTGACGTTCATAAAAAGAAGCGGTATTTATGAGCCAAACAACATGAAAATTGGACAATCGAGAAGTGGTCGAAGATTCTTTGGTCTGATGAATCGAATATCGAGGTATGTAAGTACATCTTCATGACTAATATTCTTATCGTTGTATACATTTCAGTCTACATGTAACATTAAACAAAATTAATCCTGTCTAAGTGCTAACTTTCTTCTTTTGCCTGGCAGGTTTGGGGACTACCTGGGACGCTATACGTTCGGCGTAGGCAAGGGAAAGCTTATGAACCACAATGTATCATTCCCACAGTAAAATTTGAAGGTGGTAGTATCATGGTTTGGGGTTGTATGTCTGCATACGGTGTTGGAGAAGTGTACCTGTGCGATGTTGGAGGAAGCATTAGAACCGTCTGTGCTAAAACTATTCGACCAAGATATTCCACAATACATTTTTCAGCAAGATAATGCGCTCTGCCACAAATCGAGAGCTGTAATGCGTTGGTTCGAGAAAAACACAGTGGAGGCATTGGATTGGCCGCCACAAAGTCCCTATTCGTCGCCCATTGAAAATTTGTGGCGTATCTTAAAAACTAAGATCACGGAATATACATAAATGCCTGTCAAAAGCAGAATTATCAACAAAAATTCGCGAAATATGGGCTGCAATACCACCGGCAGAGTGTTACAATTTAGTAGCAAGTATGCCTCGACGAGGGTGAGCTGTCATTAAGGCCAAGGGCGGAGCGACAAAATATTGATAAATTGTACTATATTACTAAATAACACTTCGTACATAATTTTCACAACAGTTTTATTTTCCTCACCTCTCTTTTGACTAAACTATATAAACTATATATGTATGTATGTACATAAATTCGTAAGGTGTCTAATACATTTGAGCGTGGTTGTATATACGAGGGAGCGTTTTTATATTCGCGGAATGGGAGACAAGGGGTGGAAATAAAAAAACCAAATTATTTTTCTTTTTCAATATATTCACCTGCAAGACGGATACATTTTTCACATCTTTCAATTAATTTATTTATACTCTCACAAAAAATGATTTCTCTTTATCTGCAAAATACGCCGAAACTGCCTCCTTGACTTCATCATCGGCAGTAAATTTTTTACCCCGCAGCTCTTTTTTCATTCTCGGAAACAGGTAATAATCACTCGGGGCCAGGTCTGGGCTGTAGGGTGGGTGATTCACAATTTCGAAGCCCACCTTATGCAGGGCAGCTAACGCAACATGGCTCTTGTGGACGGGCGCGTTGTCATGCAAAACCAGAACACCTTTTGTCAATTTTCCCCGTCTTTTCTCTTTAATGGCTTCTTTTAGTCGCTCTAATATTGAAACGTAATATTCTCCGGTTATAGAAACACCTTTATCTTTATAATCAATCAACAATATTCCTTCCGAGTCCCAAAATACCGTTGCCATGAGTTTCCCAGCTGATTGTGACACTTTAAATTTCTTGGGAGGTGCTGTGCCCTTTTTATGCCACTGCATGGAGTCTTGTTTGGAATCAGGTTCATAATGATGAACCCAAGTTTCGTCTCCAGTAACAGTTCCACTTAATACACCGTCCTTGTCTTCATTACAGAGGTCCAAAAATGCACGCGAACACTCTACGCGCTGTTGTTTTTGCGACGGCGTGAGCATTCTCGGCACCCATCTTGCGCTGACCTTAGACATGCCGAGATGATCGTGTAGGATTTCAAAAATTGTTGTATCGGATACTCCAACCATTTCTGCGAGTTGTTTCTTCTTTAGTCGAGCATCTTCGAGTACAATTTGTTCAACTTTTTGGATAAATGCTGGCGTGGTCACCTCAATGCTCCTGCCCGGCCTCCGGTCGTCTTCAAGGGATTCCCTTCCTTGTTTAAATAAACTATGCCACTTGTACACCATGGTTTTTCCTGCCGCCGTAAACCAATGACATCTCATTCATTATGGTCGCGACTGATTTTCGTTGCCTGGTAAGGAACTTTATAACGGCACGATATTCGATTTTTTCCATATGTCACTTTTCACTCCTGATTATGTTACGTGGTTGACGAGAGCTCAAAGACTAACTGTCTAATAACAATGAAACTTCGTATTTATACTAATCATGAGTCGCTGCACAGGCCACGCCCCCAATGCGCCTACTCACCCCTCTACAACCCGCTCATTCCGCGAATATAAAAACTCTCCCTCGTATATATATATATATATATATATATACGCCGCTTAATAAAGTATATTACTTTTAGAGTATTAAAGTTTAAAACTGACCGACAGTGAAACTTTAATAGATTGTTATTACCTTGGCTTGTGAGTTTGGCTTAGTTTCGTACGCTTTAAAAGTCATTGCATATTTTACTCCATATTATTAGTGCTTAAAAGGAGATATTTAGGGCTAGATAATAAGAAATTCCAAAACACGTTAAAGTCTTGTTTTCGGAAAAAGGTCACATTATAAGACATTTCTTACTGTTGTACTTTATTCCATCAAAATATCGTAAAAACGAAACAACAAAATTGTAAAGTGGGTTAATCTAATTACCACGTCTGTATACATATAACAAAAGTAATGTTAATGACTGGTCTAACAAGAATAATGTGTGCTACAAAGTCAAACCAAAATACATTCAAAATATTTATATACCGTGTTCTCACTGTTCACTTCATTAATATAAATTATCTTTCTGTTGTTAAAGAACTTTTAAATTTTATTATTCTTTTTAATTATATGTTGTATTAAATTACTATTTATATACTTCAAAGCAATATGCACAATAATATAGCTTGACAAAAATGTAAGTATACAAGAGAAGAACAGGCAAAATAAAATATACTATTGTATCCTAATACAAAAAAAATTGTACAGTCCTTGGAGCTGCTTAAAATAAATGTAAATTTGTCCGCACCGAATGGAACATATATTGTAGTATTTATCAGTAATCACTTTATTATGTGTTATGAATTGGCTGAATACGCAATCTATCAGAACTGTTATGTTAATATACAAATTTTGCTCAAATTTAAAACTAACATGAGAAAAAATATAATAAATGCTCAAACTGGTAGCCATCAGTTTCCAAACATAATTGTAATCTCACTTTAAAAAGCCCCAAACAAAAAAGCCAGAAGGTTAATATCGGGAAACTTTTTTCGCTTTGCTATTGCTTTCGTCTAACTACTCTCTTAATTAGGGGATTTCTGAGCAGGTGCACTGTCATGCATGTATAAAATATTACGCCTCGGATTCAATGGAACATTATCCAGTACTTTCTCTGGAAGGTTTATGTACCTAATTCCATTTAAAGGATTGAGAAGAAATGTTGGAACAGCAAAGGTGTAAAATCGCTAGCCAGACATTCACGGAAAACCTTTATTGGTGTTCAATTATTCTAAATGCCTTAAGATTTTTTTCCACCTAAAAATGAAAATTATGACCCTTAATAACTCTATCTCTCGTAAACAAACATTCATTGGTCCAGAGAACAGGCAATAAAAAATTTTTATTTTTATTGACTTTTGTCTAAAATAGCATTCCAAAACATTGTTTTGTGCACATCATCATTCATGTAAAAAAGTTGCACTTTTCTTACATGCAATGTACGCAAAATATTCTGCGATAGTACTGAAAGAACTGTTGATGTAAGGGGAATATTAAGTTGCCGGGCTATTTATCCTGTGTTGTAAGTCAGATCTACATGAATACTCATAGCATGTAATATTTATATTATTGAATTGCTCGACACTGTTTATGTCCGTAATGTATTGGTATATGGGTGTCGCCATTATGTATATCGTGCTTAATATTCGTCTTTTGTAACGTTCACATTTTCATTTCAATATCCGAGTACTATATATGTATATATATATATATTAGCATAAGCTAAAAGTAAACATTTTATAGTATTAAGAAGGAAACAATATGTTGAATTATTTCAACACACAAATGTCTGAATTAGATAATTGGCTTGAAATTTTAAACAAAAAACTACTACTAATTTGCCATGCCTTTTTATTAAAAAACTTTAATGAATAAATGTTAAAAAGGTATGGTTATTAATTGAATAGTTACATGAGTACAAGTTTACATAATTTAATTTTCCAATTCTGCAGCAACGATTTTCAATAATTTCAAAAATTTCGTTAAATTTTAGTTGCACATGTATACGAAAACGATTTAAATTTGATCTGCATTTTATTTTTTTCCGGTCGACACAAACTACAAATTAACATTATATACATATACACCATTTTTCTAAGCAACAGCCCTACATTAAAATACACTTGTCCCATCACTCCGATAGCTTCTATATTCTTGTCGAAAAAATTCTTTCGTTTAACGACGTAGCCAATTTTGCACAACATCCTTCACTTCCTTAATAAAGGAAAATCGCTTGCCTCCCAAGAACTTTTTATGGCCCAATGAGATGATAGTATCTATGTACCCAAGTTCCTTCATTTTTTATGATACGTGACAAAAGTCATCAAGCCTTCATACTCGTGGCGAAGCCGTGGTTCTCTGCAAACTTGAAGGCGTTTATGAGGTTACTCCGCGGAAAGTTGTCTTGGACTCACCTGGTGTTGACTTTCTTAAATTTAAGCTTGTCGTGAACAATAGTGCGGACATTACCAACACTAATGTTTACAATACTAGCAATTTTCTTCACAGATATTCGTCTATTGCTCCGGATCAACTGGTCAACTTTTTGAATCTTCCCAAGATTCACAGCAAACGATGGGCGGGCAACATGCGGCAAGTTCAACAGACATTAATGACCGTCTTGGAGGGATAATGCAATTTATGGCAAGTTAGAAGTCTCAAATTCACTGTTCTCCGTAGTCTAAGGTTTCGCATCGTAAAAGCGTAGTTGCATATTTTCAAATTCGATGGCCTTGTGTGACCTAACGGAGGTCCGTACGCCTTTCTTGACTTGAGAGTGTCGACTCGGAATGAATTATAGAGTCGCTTTACTCGGCATTTATTCGCATTTTTCTGTTCATGGGATATAGAAATCAAAATTAATAAAATATTTCTCTCGCGACCGTTTTCTTAGTCCTTATGACTTTTAAATTAAATAAAAGTATTTTACCATAATTCGATTTAAATTCAATTTACTTGTTAATAAGGAAACACAACAAAATTCATTTATTTATCATAATAAAACATAAATTTATCTCTGGCTTATTTAAATATCTCTTCACACCAAAATAAATAAACTGTGATGATCTTCCAAACTGTTAATAAATGATAAAGCTCCATCCTTTCAGAAAATAATTTTATAAATTCAAAAGGAATAATTCCGGCGTGAAGAGGGACGGAATTTGAATAATTGAATGCGAAAATTCTTTATTTCTTGAGTTTGGTTTTCATAAGACAATTCGAAGTTGCAAAAATTTCAAGTCAAAGGTTGAGTATACATTTAATTTGTCACTCGAGGGCTTTATTCAAGATTCGATTATATTTAGGTAATATGCGTCTGCTTACTTGGAAAGAACAAAGTATTATTTACAATTCAATTAGTATATAAATTTTATTAGCTACATTGAATATTTTAAATCTATATAAGAAAAAATGGAAAGGAAGATAACAATAGTAGTTGGCTTTAAATATTTTCAATTCTAAAACAAAATAATAACTAATATTAATAATAAATCTTCTGTATTTCGAGAGCTCTAATTGTATAATGAAATGTGTCATTATTTGGCCTATAATAGAAATGTGTAGAAATTATAGAGAACATTAGCAGGCTAATAGTAATGATTACGCCTGCGCTCATAGTGCGACTTAAAGTCTTTGGCTATCGGCAATCAGCTTAAACAAGAACTGATACCAGAAACTCTAACGGATAAAGGTATAATATTCGATCCTGAAATCTCGTTCCGGTTAGCCAGTAACTTTCAATTTAACTTTCAGTCGATTAAATAGTTATAACAGAAAGACACAAAAAGATTTTTAATGTATTTATTGCATCACTTGTTTGCTAATCATAATCATATTAATAGTCAACATAGAGTGGACCATCAATGGAAATTGCATTGTAGTATTTACTTCTTCGACGTGCGAGAAAGACTAGTTGAATAAAACATTATAAAGACTTGTTTGCTACAAAAGTTGGACTACGGAGTGGGTATTCGTAAACAATTCGTGTACTAGTTATATTAGGTAGAATATGCTAGATAGCGGACGTAAGGACTGGAAGTCATGTCTAGGGAACGGAATTTTTCAACCAAATCAATATCGCACTTTGTTAAAGACGAAGTATGTATGACGACTTACCAACGCTCTGCAAGTTATCTTCTTAAAGATATTAGAAACGAAATTAGAAGCAAAATTTGGTGAAATTTTCACTTTTATGAAAAAGGAACTAATATTTTGAAGCCAATAAATATCATAATATTAAACCTAAAACGAGTGTTTTGTTGAGATTTGTCCCTCATATAAACAAACTTGCATAAATCTAACTAAGATTTGACGAACTGCAATTTGTTGCTGTTGAAAATTAGCCTTCAGGCAAACCAGAACTAAACCCGCTTTAATATAATTGTGGACCGATTTAAGAGAGAGAGCATGGCATAAAAGGCCCATCACAAAGATTTGGAATATACGAAGGAAACATTGATACTAGTTGACCATGCTAAACGTTTTTTTTAGCAGGCACGCACACGCGCACGTACACTCATACAGAAACGCACACACGTACACATAAGTAACTTTCACGAGTTTCATCTAATAAAAGAAATGATGAGCTTTAGTTCTTAAGTTACTAAAACAACACTAAATAATTATATCTAGGACGACGAGACTTCGAATTTAAAACATAATTTGAACCAGCTCTAAATAAAAGAAACAACGGCCAAATGCATGGGATCCAGTACTAACTTCCTTCAGTTGCTCATCAACCAGCGTGCAGTTATAGTTATGTTACAAACATGAGTAAAGTATAAGGGCATCCAAGGGTGCAACAGCGTGTTATTACTAAGTTTATTATAAAAGAAAACCTTAAACCGTCGGAAATTTTTGAGAGACTTAAAAGGCAGTGCAGTGAGGTAACATTGACAAACGTAAGTATTTATAAATGGAGTAAATCTTCTAAAGACGGCCGAGAACGTTTCGTAAATAGAGGACACTCTTGACGTCCAAAAACAGCATCAACAAACGACATGGCTGATCTGATTAACACACTTATTCAAACGGATCATCAAATTATAGTGCGGTATATTGATTTGATTCTATATTCGAGATTAGCATTGTCAGTGTAAATAGTTGTTTCAAAACGCAACTTCTACTAACGGATAAACACAAGTAAACGCTGTTACAGATGGCTCACGAATTGTTGGCACAATACGGAGAAAAGAATCATGCTTTTCTACAATCTATTGTCACCACTGATGAAACCTGCTATTTTACTCCAGAAAGCAGAATAGCATCGATGCGGTGGCGACATCCTTCATCTTCCAAACCAAAGAAGGCAAAAAACTAATTTTTCGGCAGGAAAAAAAAATTGTTTTAGAATAAGTAAGGCGTTCTATAAATCGATTTCTTAACAGAAAAACTGACTATAAATGTCGTATATTACTCCAATTTACTGGGTCTAATAAAAACAGCCATTCATAACAAGCGTAAAAAGTCAAACTGTCTGTTCCCTGAAGGATAATGCGCGCCCTCATGTGGCCAGTCATGCGATAACTACAATCCGAGAAGTAAATTGGACTATTCTCCAACATCCTCCTTATAGCATAGACCTCGCCCCCCTGACTTCCATGTGTCCCTAAAAGAATTTCTAGAGAGCATAATGTTTTGCTCCAATGAAAAAGTTCTTGAAGCTGTTAGAGAGTGAGTTAGTCTGCAACCATAAGAAGAAGAACGAATACAGATCTACCGGAGAGACAGCGCCTGCGTATTGAAAAAGAGGGGGACTATGTTAAAAGTAACAGTGTCCAATATAAATGCTTTTTCTTGCTTTTTGAATGAATAATAAATTATAATTTAAATTTGAACACTTCTTGTAATTATTAATAAAGTAACACGGAAATAGTATCTAAAATGTCACACTAACGAAATATAGTTCAGAATATGACATATATGCAATATTGCCAGAATTTATGGTTTAGTACAAAAACCGTACTTTCGGAAATAATTTGTACGATGTGCTGAACTTGCGTACACTACTTTTTAACAACCTATTTATGATTAGAAAACTTTATATCTCAAAAATTTGTACATCTATAAAGTTGTTGTTGTAGATATGATATTTTAGTTAATTATATAAAAAAATGTCTTATAATATTATATAATAAATAATATGTTAATGTTTCTTTTTAATATTTTACAAATGAAGAGCCTATTAAATAAATATTTGACACTGCTCTTTTGCTGTACCTTGCCAGCAAATTTGTAAAATTTTGAGTTAATAGATTGTACTTTTTGATCTATATTGCTGGCAACATTGCACCTATGACAGTTACCCTATCGGAATGACCGCGCATGGTCAATTTTCTTTGATTTCTCTCTATATATATACATATATGTATGTATGTATAGCAGTGTTGATTTTCGTGTTTCTTTCGCATTGTAGAAATTCTGGTCTGAACCGTTGACTTCTCGACGTTTCAATACTGTCGCTGGTATTTTCTTCTGGAATGCATTTGGGGAAGACGTGGCTGTCTTGTCTGTTGTTCGCAGCCGTGTAATTTCCTATTCGGTGCATTTGTTCTAGGTTGAAGCTGTCGTTGTAATTTTCATCGCTTATTCTTAGGAGTCCTTAGTTCTAGTTCTCATAATAATTGATAAAACAACCACTTGAAAGTATTAAGGTTGCGTATTTGCTTTAATGAAGCTGACAACTTGACCGTTCGGTCAACACTAAACAATGTTCGGGATAACAGTAATTAAACTTATGTCTAGTATGGTGATCATGCTTGAAAACTTTATTTGCAAATGCATTTAAAATATTATTTATTTCAAAATGACCTCTGCAAAATTCATTATAAAGCTTTCGTTTATAAGACGAAAACACGATTAAAGTCATTACTGTTACCCCAAAATATGATGACCAAAGTCTAGGTGTGGATAACAAACACCAAAATAAATTACGCACAGTAGCACTTTGCTAACAGTCTCATTGAGTACACGGACACCAAAACAGGAAGAACTGAATTTTTACAAAATTTATAAATATGAACACTATAAAATTATATTAATACGCCCTAAAGAAGAAAATGCCAGTCAGACCATTGAAACGTTGAGAAGTCAGCGATTCTTAGGAGAATCAAAGAATTTCTGCAAATGCGAAGGAAACCCCATATATATATATATATATATATATATGGGGTTTAGATAATGAATGATGTAAATTAATTCTTTCCTAATTTTAAATATAAGTTTATTTTTTTATTAAATTTAAAACTATAGACTTTATACAACTTATAAAACTCTTGTCTGCCAGGCTTATTAGAATATATATATATATCAAATGAATAAATGCTCTATTATTATTTGTGGCATTAAAATTATTTAATTTTCACCTTTATACTAGTATCAGTTTCATGGTCACTCTCATTACCTCGAAAATAATGCATTATCGCTATTAAATTCTTTTTAGAAATATTCAATAATTCAAGTTTATTATATTTAACTAATGAACTGATTTTAACTTTTATCGTTGTATAACTCTTGGGAATGAATAATATTCATGGTTAAAAACAAAATATTATGATTTTATTATATCAAACAAATAATAAACCTTATAAACAAACATATAAACAACATATATTTTATATATTACAAACAATTCTATCATTTAAAATAAAATAAAGAAATCTAATACCAACATTAACTCAATAACATTTAATATTTAACATGTTAAATGAATTCTACTCTTAACATTTAACTTAATTATCTTTGCATTTTTTATTATGTTGTTTCGTTAAGACTAAACTATATACTCATAAATAGCTTTACTCAGAATTACATACGCTTTGCTCAAATAAATTATTCGCCTTACTATTCTTATTCAGTTTTCTTTTAACCCCCTCGTATTTTACTTATGAACATTCCTATTCATGTTCTTTGTATAGGTAGATGGAGTTATAATTTTAATATTATTTACACTTTATACATAAGTTCATTTATGAATTTTTTAAGTTTTTTTAGTTCTCAATTTCAACACAACTTCGTTTATTGTTTATGATAACGCTTCGTTTATCACTTCCTTTAAAATTTATTTATATCAATTAAAAATAATTGAACATAAAATAATTCTAATATTAATTTTATACACTTTCAATATCTAATTTACCAATTTTAAATAATTTTGAGGGTAATTACAAATGACCCATAGTTTAATTTATGACCTATAATTTACTTCTGTTTTTGATTGACTTTCTTATGTAAATTAATATATATTGATACAGGTGAACATTACTAAATGCCAAATTTTGTGTCTGTCTTACTCTAATATACATATATATATATATATATATATATATATATATATATATATAATATAGTAATATGTTACAAGAGGTAAAATTAAGAAAGATTTTTAAATTAAGAAGAAAATTGCTATAGAACCTTTTAAGTGTCAGTTAAATTCATAGAGAAAGATTTTTTTATCAACTTTTGTAAAATAAAATTAATAAGATACTTATTATTTAAATAATGATGATTTTGAATATCTAATCCATTTTTAAAATTAATTAATTAATTTTTTCTCAAAATTTCATTAAAAATTTTAAAAAAATAGATAATCTTTGCTTGCTCTAATTGGATTGGGTGAATCAATTAGAATATATATGTTATATACATATATATATATTGGTGAATATATTTTATATTTTTATATATTCTTAATTTTACTTCTTGCAGTATATTACTTAGATCTTATATTCCTCTATACATATTATTTTTCAATTTATTTAATTTATATAAATCATATTCTCGTTTGACTTTTCAATATTTATATTTACTAATCTTATTTGGAATATTTCATTTATTTATTTTAAAATAACTGTAATATTGATAACCCCTTTAAATCCTTCCATTACTAAAATTCTTCTAGCCTCATCGTGGTCCATTTTCCTTTATCTCTATCTTAACGTATGTGATCTTTAGTATTATATAATTACATACTAATCACTTTTTTGATTTTTAGTGAAGATTGTTTAAAAATCTAAATCAAAATTAATTTTGTGCCTATTCGTTAAACATAAATCGTAGGTTATTAACATATGTATATATGTATATCGTCATGACTCTTCACTTAATCGATGCATAAAAATGAAATTTACTTAATTATAAAATACATATGATATTATAGTGCTTTCTCTTGAAAAGTTAAGTGAATTAAAGAACGTATTACTAAAGTTATTTAATACATAAGAACAATACTACAATTAAAGGAAGAAGAATTAATCTAATTACATTATTATTCTTCATCAACATTTACACATATGTACATTCCAACGGAAAACTTTTACGGCCAATAACTACTTTTTCAAATTTAATTTAAAAAATGATAGAATTCGGTTCTCTATAGATAAGTTTTTTTGATGCTACGAGCATAATACGCTACTTTAAAAATAACTACTGTTCAATATTTAGAAAGACATTTGTAAAGATCTACATTTTTATCGTTTTATTTAAAATAGCCAGACAAGTCTGACAATTCTCTCTAAACATAATATTAAATATTTAGAAGCCACTTTGTGTATATGTGATGGAAATGTGTAATTTTTCAGACAGGAATGTACATTATAGTCATACATATATAATGTCAGTTGGACAGTTTACGAAAACATATAATCAATATTAAAAATGAAGTCGGATCATATTTATAAATTTGTTTATATCATGAATATTTTTTAACTTCTAAACATACATAATTTAGTTTCCATACTTAAAAATGACAGCAATATATTATTTCCAGGATTTCATAAGTAAATACCACAAATAACTGTTTGAAATTGTTTCTATTTAATGAAATAAGAAACCGAAATGCATCGAGGAGAAAAAAGAAATATTAGTTATAATCTTTGGTTACTTCATCTTTAGCTTCTTTTCCGTTACAAATGGTACTCCTTTCGTAAAACAAGTAAACGCAGACTACTTAACAGAGACCTTACTACTACGTATTCGAGACTAACTCAATGAATTCTCAAGAAGAACGATACATTACCATTATATTCATATATACTAATAGACAACTAATACCAAAATTAATTATTTATTTCGAAAACTTCAAAATAGCAATGTAGCAATGTTGAGGTAATAGCAAGTCGGCCACAAAAATTTTTCGAAACCATTCGGTATATGAATATGTATAACTAAATTTAAGAAATGATATGTTAGAATGCATTAAAATAACCTTATATCACACCCCTTTTTAAGAAAAATTGAAAATAGTACATATTTTTTTTCCAAAAAGTAGAAAATCTGAACGGAGAACATTGACATTAGGCGGCTCTATAAATAAACATTTACTATAAAACTTTTACGATACGAACAGTAATGGTTATAGCAAAAAATGCTGCCTTCGAGACTACTTCAGAAAACTGCATATATTATATATATATATATATATATATATATATATATATATATATATAGTTAATATTATATGTAAAACAAAGTACGTGGTGTTTTTCATGTTCTATTTATATTCTTCATTATGTATCAATGGCGGCTCGTGAGTATTTGACATGGTGAGGCAGATAGAATAATAAATATTCAAAATTGTTTACAATTGATTAATAAACTCTATATACCTACTACATATAAAACAGTTTATATATATTTATATATATATATAGGGCTTCCAGTACAAAGAGGGCTGCCAGACGTGAACTGAGCCCTATATTGCGCCCCATTCGATTTTTAAGGGAAAACGAAGTTTCAAAGCAAACCCTTGTGAAACGAAAATAAATATTCTAAAAAATCAAACAAATTCTAAAAACATTAATCGAAAATAAGAACTTAATCTTCTAGGATTTAAAAATAAAAAATAAATACATTCCTATTATAATATAAAATTTAATAATATAACAAATATATACATATATATGTATATATATATAAATCAACAAAAATCCAATAACAAAATTTCAAAATTACATGCAAAATGAAAATATTTTAAAATACAGAGAATTTCCTTTATTGGCATTGCACGTAGAATTACATTTAATAGATTTTACTTCTTGTATAGCAAAGGTATCCTCCGGTTTTTGTGTTAGCAAAATAATCAATTACATCATTATAAAATCGTTCATCCCTCGTCATCGTTTTAACCAATTCCTTTTCGATTGCAATTAGTGCACAGTTACTAAGTCTTTGTTGTCCAATTGTATTTCTAACATACGATTTTATACGTTTCAATGTGGAAAAACTTCGCTCAACGGACGCGGAAGTTACCGATATGGTAACTACTATACTTAGCAATTTAAAAAGTTCTGGCATACAGATGGCTAACTTTTGTTCGTGCATAAATCTTAACATTTCACATGGTGTTTTAGAATTACCAAGGAGTTGCATGTCACTATAAATAACAGCTAATTCATTTTTTAATTGAATTTGATCAAAAAATTTATATTGTTCAAACAAATTATTTAAGAGCCTCTGAGGAAATGCCTTCGAATATTCTTCAAATTTACTTTCTGTTAATAAATAAAAAAAAGCAAGTTTTTCTAAATCAATAAATCTAATTTCAATTTGACTAATAAACGTATCTAGAATTTCGAAAAATAATTTTCTATAATTTTGTTTAGTATCTGGAACGTCATCAATTCTCCGCCTTTTATGTGCAACAGATTCGTCAGACATCGAATTTTCGTATACAGTACTGAAATATGTATCACACTCCCGAAATTCTCTAAACTTATCAAGCAAAAAACGTAATTATTATTATTATTATTGAAATTTCTGTTAGACTTACCGTGTATTGTAAGAGATTTTGATAAACCAGGGTTTGGTCTTGGAAGGTTTTTGACATATAATTGATCTTCTACCGATAGAACAACGAACGTATTTCTTATTAAAAAATCTACAATGTCTTGTGTATTTCTTACATTTTCTAAATCCATATTCACAATTTTTAAATCACTGAAAATATCACTAAACAAATATTAAAATATTTAACCTAACTTTGTTATTCCCCCAAGCTGTAATTTGCGAGTCGGGCCGAGAATGTCAGCCTCGAGTATATTCGGTAGTTCGGCGATTGTGATTCGATGAGAGGCTTAGTTTAAATTGGCTTCAGACTAAATAATACATACATACATACATACATTAATATCTAAATAATATCTACTTGAAACAATAAAAATACTCCTGTTAAAACTTAAAACATATTATTTGCGTGGAGGAAATATTGAGAAACTGTACAAGAAGAATGTAAACCTTTAGACATCTGTATATCATTAAATAAATACTTAATTTATCCTATTAATAATTCTTTCTATATTATTAAAAAATTCAAAAATCTCACAATAAAGTTAGAAAAATCTATTAACTTTTTGAATATTTTTTCTTCGTTGTTATCTTAAATATGTAGCTAATACTTTACTATAATTTCCATAGAAATTGAGAATTTTTTGACTGCTGTAGTGCGTTATAAATTTTCAATGAGAGGCAATGAGTGGCCGGGCCTCAAATATTCGTGTTTAGTAGGGATATACATAGATCAAGCATGAAGTTGGTCGGGGCAAGTATACGCGCTCGTACATTCGCACGGAATTAAAATGAAATGATAAATTTGTACTTTGCTTGTAATGCCGGTTTATTTAAAACTATTTTCTTATTGTTTATAAGATAAATTCTGAATAAAAGATGATAATTAATTTATAAAGAATTTTAAAAGTATACATATTATTCTTGTTATAATTCCAAGATTTAGATGGTGAGGCACTGCCTCACCTGCCTCACCTGACCAGCCGCCACTGTTATGTATATTGTATTATAGTAAGAAACGTAACAATACAACAATAAAAAGAGTAACAGTTTTCTTTTTATTGCTGTATTGTTGCATTTCTTAATCTGGTTTGATTAATCTCGCCCTGATCGTGGTTAGAATATGAATTTCATAAGCGCAATTCTTTTATACGAAAAAAATAAAATAACAAAATTCTCTGTTATTCGTTTTTTAAAGGTATGCTTGTACTTTTAAATAAAAGCTTTGTATATCTTTAATATATTATTGAAATAAAATATTTAATTTAGAAAAATATATGTACAGTATATATTGTAGTAAAAACAGAAGAATTTAAGAATGATTATTATATTAAAATTATTAATAAAATTAATTTTCAGTACCAACCGATAATTTATAAATCATTATTACTCTTCTGATTATTTTTTTGTTTGAACTTGATTGGAGACTTAAAAAGTTACGATATTTCCTGTAAATAGGACTCCAATTTATACGTATAAACGCTAAAAAAACAAAAGGAAATCAAGAAAAGTAAATAAATAATATAGTGGTGATGTTTATACTTATAACGATAATTTGAATGTAAAAATAACGTTTAAAGTGCTTAAATAATTATTTAGAACGTTTATCATTCGTAATATAACCAATAATTATATGTGTCATCGAGAGTGAATAAGGACTATAATCCTACGGCGCATGTCCAGCTAAAAATAAGGCAATAAGGAAACGAATCTATAATAAGAGTTATTTCTTTTAATTGTTTGATATTTGAATTAAATTTAGTTAGGAATACTCGTATTGTAATAATGGATAAATTAATTTATATGAATTTTTATGATTAAGGCTCAGGACTAAGTAAATAAGTAAGAAGATACACATATGTGAAATTAATAAGCTAAATATAAATTATGGGAAATAATGAAGTTCTTAGCTTTAATTACATCATTTAATTTTTATTATATCAACGACCAAATTTTATTGTACGGTAAAAGTATTTAAAAAATCCTCACTTCCGACCCTACTTTCCCACATCGACATTTTTTTCTTCGCTGATAAAATTTGCATATAGAAAATCACCACTTGTAAAAAAATTTTCCCCACTAATATCAACCCTGAGTAGGAAACAGAAACGTCCACAACTGCAGTGTTCGCCAAACCCCTCCCCACTTTTCAGCGACCTCCGCCTCTCAAAATGAGTCCTCAAATGGAGAAATGGAGAAGGTTTCTGTTCTCCATCCAGTACATTAACGTATATCATCTCGACACATGTCTGGTTAGCATACAGAGTTTTGCGGAGAGTAGAAATTTTTTCAAAAAAACTTCTACATACATATTATATGGGTATATACTATAAAAGCGGTTAAAATTAGAATTTTTCTTATTTAAGTAGCTTTTTCTTTAATTTTCTCTTTGTTATCAACCAACACAGCATCAAAAAAATTATGTTTATTAACATAAGCATTTATTAATGTATTTTCTAATCTGTTTCTTTTACTTGACTGACAATGAAATGAAGATGTAATAACATTTGTATCAATAAATCACTGCCTACTACCCCTCCGGTAAACAGAAATGTAGATGTTCGTCACTTCCGTTGTACACAACGAAAGATAAATATACCCAAAGCATTTTGTTATCTCAACTAAATTTTCTCGAAAACGTGCTTAAGAAAATTTACGACAATAAATAATATGATGTATAAGTTAAGGTAAATGAGAATATTGACAATCTTCCGTGTGTAGTAGTGGAGATCATTTCAATCACACAGCCGATTTCTTCCTGTAATAAATATAGTCCTGATAGCGTTCGAAGACGAGGAAGTTGCTCTCCTCTTTTCCATTCTTAAACTACGGTACCTCTTATGTATCTGAATATAGCGATGATATGATATTCAATTATGAAAACTGTAAAATGTAAAATGTAAAAGAATATAAACACGTAAAAAATCAATTTACGAACATAAATATAAATTAAAAGAAGGGACTTCACTAGAATACGATTTTTAGTTTTGTATATTTTTCTAATCTAACAAAAAATATATAAAATTTTCTTAAAGGAAGTACGATACGAAATACTAAATTATAATCATTTCGTTTCTGTGAAAGAATTTTGTAATGTACAAAATTGAAGTTATTTTATGTTTGTTCTTATAAAAATCTATCATAAATATTTCTTTTGTAAAATTCTCATATGTAAAAAATTTCTAAAAATGTCACTAATTTATCCCATCACACAACTTTAGTCGCTTCAACGAAATCGTTTCAGAAGAGCTTCCCAAATATACAAAATTCACTCACAGTTGTTTACAGGTTTACTTGGAAGTTTTTAATGATGTTATTTGTTTTTACACGCAATCAACACTGATCTATTATTGTCGCATAAATACTTTTCATCCGTCAATATTCAATTCCGTCGACTGCATAAATATATCGTCTGTAAAAGAGTATTATCCTAATGGTTGTCATTTGTCGCTGTACGAATGTAGGTACATCCGATTTTACATTCTAATACTGCAGTATACATGAGAATCCGAGTAATTTAATTTATTCGTTGACGAGAATCTGTTACGTAAAATTACAGGAAGGAAGCAGTACAATCTATTTTTAGCCATTGCCTATATTATAGCGATTGTTCTAATGAATAATAATAAGCCTATAATCTATATCTCACCTTAGATATAACATAAATTTACGCATATCTAATGGGCCTAATATTACCAGCGTTGCTACAATTGCACAATGCTGAAGTGAATAGCTGAGCAGATGTATGCAAATTAATGTTATTTATACAAACTTGTCTCGCGCGATTTATACAATTGACCATCCTGTGTTTGTAAATAATTTGGACTTCTTTGAATTGTCTCTATATTTCCAATTATTAATCAAATCATATTTAACGGACAGAACTGAAACTGTTTTCTACAATGGATTTGCCGCATCTGAATTTGCTTTATCATCTGAAACAACTCAGAGATCCATTCTTCATACTACTTTGTAATATTGGAGGTGGAAGTCGAATAGAAAAATCCAATTGCACTAAACGCGGATTTGTTCTAAGTAAACACCCAATACATCACCCAAAGAGCTCCATAGAAAGAATTCATCTTCCAAGAAAACTAGGTGATATATGAATCATCAACATCTAACAATACGCGATTCTTCCAGGAATCTATTGTAAGGCTTCTGCTATTTCTACTTTATGTACATGATCTGTCGAATCTAGTGAATGACTTAACAATACTTTTGCGTACACCGCAATATAAAAATAAAGTGCTTATCCGTGTCGGATATTTCTTTCCTAAACTTAACAGCTGATGCTGATCTACCATGGGAAGTTTTAGAATAAGTAGCCACTGTTATGAATTGTGAATAATAACTGAGTATTGGGAGTTAAGACAATGATTAGTGTGTATTATGCAAATGTGCAGATAAGACTCCGTTATAGTATTTTTGTTTTGAACTAAAAGCATAGGCAAAACTAATATTCCGGGTCCAGAGAGACTGTGTTCACTTTAAAACAAAGAAATTCATGTAAAAAATTATGAATTTTAAAATATCCACATCTGTTTTTTACTAGAACCTATCGTGTTCGTTTATTTATCGTTTGTTCTTTGCAAACTGTAAACAAACTCATACATCTATGAGGTCACATCAGTAATTGACGATCTTAGACAAAAAAATATAAACTTCTGGCAAAAATTTATTTTACTTAACGTATTTTATTTATAATTTACTACATTTAGTCCACCGATATTCAAGTCTTTTCCTTCATTCAGAGAAACAAGCTTTACGAAAATGTTATCTCCTCATTCGAGCCAAATCCTTCGCCATCGAAGCAAATTTTTTAGTTGGCGAAGAGGAAAAATCTGGTCGCCAAATCTAGCGAATAAGCTGGATGCGGAAGCAGTTCGAAATGGTAGTTCATAAATTTTTCCAATCGAAATAGTCGAAATGTGTACACGTACATTATCTTAAAGAAAACGCACTCATTTCTTCGTTAAGTGGCGCCTTTTATGTTCCATCGCATCTGGCAATTGATCTAAAAGAGATGCATATTATTCGCCTGCTATTGTGTTACCTTTTTAAACATAGTCGATAAAAATAATCTCGCTCTAGTCCCAAAAGACAGTAGCCATAACCATTCCGGCTGAGTGTATAGTTTTTGCCTTTTCGGATATATGTATACATATATACGCCAAACTCAGTCAATTGTTTCGATTGCCCCTTCATTAAACATGTATAATAGTGTATCTAGATATCATCAACCGTTATTATTCGGCGCATTCGGATCCACGTCTTGACTTCATTAAATTGAGTTCTGAAAATTTATAAAAAAGTAATTAAAGAACAACCAAAAGACAGCTAGTAAAAAAAAAGAAATATTTAACTATTTTCTTAAATAAACAGTATATTGATATCTTACAATTGTTGTATGTACTCCTGTATCTATATTATTCAATTCTGAAATCAATTGTGAATATTTTCTTTTGTATTCCGATTACGATTAAGAGACAAGACGTCTTAAAGCTCTTCAGAATCCTCCTAGTGAGATACCTCAACTTATTCACAATTTCTAAGGTAGAAGAAACTAGCCGTACGTACCAATATTTTAGTCAAGGTGTCTATTAACATTGAAAGTAATTTATACATGCAATTTTGGAACAATTATTGATTAAAAACTTACTTAAAGAAAGAAAAAAAAAATTATTTAGAAATGAAACCTTTGTAAGCTACACAGCGAAGGAGAAAAGAAACCTGTTGCAACAAATTTTCGAAGAAACAGATTACGATCAATTGGATCGACAGCTTTAAACTCTAAAAATGGCATCAATTTGATAATTATTGTTTCTATTATCAATGATGTCAGAGAAATAAAATAAAAAAGCTACAAATGGCAAAACAGAATCCTATGTAACAACGGAACTACTTGTTAAATGAAAACGGAAGAAAATAAAATAGAGCACGAAGTACAGAAACAAAACTATTTAATAAGAAAAGATTGAAAGAATTGAAATTATATAAAACGCTGTGGAGAAGTTATAAAAATTTAAAAATAAATTAAACTCTTCTATTAGTTGTAATTTACAAGTCAGTATTAAAAGAAGAAAGGAAGTGTGAAAAAAATATTTATATAACAAAGAACAAAGTGAATTGTTCGCGTGGAAAGATATATGTATATACGAACACGCCAATAATTAGTTCTATATATACATATATATATATATATATATATATATATATATATATATATAAAGTCTTTATTTATATTACTTTTTTTATTAAATGAAGTATTTGTCTTGCAATGAAATGGTGTAAGTATTTTTAATGTTTCTGACATACAACATATGGCGCACTAGATATCAAAAATTTCACACACACAAGCCTAATGCTTCTTAAGTGATTTTTCACACTTTTCCTTGCCATTTTTCTCCCTTGTCACTTCTTTCTCTTTACACAGATCTATCTTAGGCTCTTACAACCTTTTCTTGAATCGTCTTCTTCTTCTCTTCTTACCTTCTTCTCCTCTCTGGACTTTTCCGAAATATCTATTTTCAAATAACATATATATCAGCTAACTGGCTCTTTACGCTCTCATCATTTGGGTAATACTGACGGTTCTTCTTGTAGTTTTTCTGTGAATCTCCTTACTGTTGGTTTTACTTACAGCATTATTTCCATTTGTTCTTTATAAGATTTGATTTCTATGACTTTTAGTTTTTGTTGCTCGATGTATAATTGTAATTCAATTTGTACCGTACCTCTTCTTTTTCCCTGGTCAGTATTTAATTCTATTACAATCTGTGTTTTATGCAAAATTTATGCATATATTTATATATAAGGAACTTGTTCATTTAGATGATTTTTAGAAATATCACTTCATAAAAAGAGTTTTATGGAACGATGCATGTAACACATGGATCAATAATTCCCGAGACTAACCCATAGATGGCGCTCGTAGTAAACCAGTAACCACGTCTTTCTAGAGTACTAACCTTTGCTTGAAACGTGTCAAAATTTGAAGTCGATCGGACCAGAAACAGCTGAGTTATCGAGGTTGGAGTAAAGTCGTTTTGTAGTTTGTTTAAACAATGGAAAAAACCGATTTCGTGTTCTGATAAAACATTGTTTTTTAATGGGTAAAAACACCACGAAAGCAAAACAATGGATTGAAAAATGTTACCCGGACTCTTGTCCATCAAAAGCAACGATTTGTCGGTGGTTTGCCGAGTTTAAACGTGGTCGTACCGATACAAATGACGCGGAACGCTCGGGTAGACCTGTGGAAGCCGTTACACCGGAAAATGTGAGTGAAGTTTATAATGAAAGATCGTAAAGTGAAGCTCCGTGAGATTGCTGTGACACAGATATCATATGGAAGTGTATTTACTATCCTTCATGAAAAATTGAGCCGCCGCGATTGCTCTCGATGGAACAAAAACAGCAACGAGTCGATGATTCAGAAAGCTGTTTATCGCTATTTACTCGCAACAAAAAAGATTTCTTGCGTCGTTACGTGACCATGGACGAAACATGGATACATCACTACACTCCAGAGTCGAAGCGGCAGTCATATTGCCGAAAGCCGTCCGAAACGTCCGATGTCAGCTGGCAAAGTCCTGGCGTCAGTTTTTTGGGATACACATAGCGTGATTTTCATTGACTACCTCGAAAAAGGTAAATCGATCAACAGTGATTATTATATTGACTTACTGGTGCGTTTGAAGGAGAAAATCGCAAAAAAAACGACCGCACATGCAGAGAAAAAAAATCCTTTTTCACTAAGACAATGCACCCTGCCACAAGTCGATGAAAACAATGGCAAAATTGAACTAATTGGGTTTTGATCTGCTTCCCCACCCCCCATATTCACCAGATTTAGCCCCCAGTGACTACTGGCTCTTTGCGGATCTTAAAAAAATGCTCCAGGGAAAAAGATTTGGCTCAAATGAGGAGGTCGTCGCTGAAACTGAAGCTTATTTTGAAGCGAAAGATAAATTTTTGTATAAACATGGTATTGAAAAATTGGAAAAGCGTTGGAACCATTGTATCACCCTAAAAGGTGACTATGTTGATGAATAAAAAAAAATTTTGCAAAAAAAATGTTGTTTTCATTGTTAGTCTCGGGACTTATTGATCCATGTGTTATTTCTATCTGGCTGCGTAAATTTCGAAACGCGCAGGGTTCAGGAATATAAAATGTTTTCTAAGGAGGATCGTGTTTCTATAGTTTTGCTTTTCATTTGAAATAAATTAATTTAGCGTACACTATATGATGTAATAGACATTATAAGCTTCGTTATACTATCTCATTTAAATTCTTAATTGCACCTATTATTTGCAATGATTTATCCAAAACATGCTGCAATTACACTACTTGTGCGTCTTCATCCCCGTGGAAGAAGTTTCGCTTTAATTACTTTATGTAATTTACATTACATTTTACGGTTGCGACTTTATACAAAAATGTCCGTTTCTTTTAACTGCCCAGTTTTAACATTCCACCACATATTTATTACGATGAACATCTGCCTTTTCACTAACTTTTTTTCTACAAAGTCTCGGCTGATAAAATATCCACTATTTAATAATAAAATCGGTTTTAGTCACATCAAAAATTATTACGAGCTATAAAAATGATGTCTAACGAACAAAATTTAATTTGAATTTTACTTTCAGAAACAGAATTTCGGTTTTAAGAATATAGTTTTTTTGTAAACTCGTTTTTCAGTTTACGAGTTTGAAAATATTCGTTCGACTTGATTGATCAATAAAAGCATCTTATTATATAATAAAAATATAAATATAGTATCGTTTTATGAGTACAATTTTAAAGAGATGCATTTACGCTTATCGTAAATGCGCGTGGTTTCACAATTATCCGTCATTTAAAGTATTGTAAATATAGCTCCATTAGCACTGATTCAAGTATATTCTCTATCATATTTTTCTTACTTATTGCTATTAACTAGTAACTTTAAATTCCGCATTAGCGCAATTCTTTTATTGTAACGTAAAGAATAGAATAATACATTATTTGCTTTTGAAAGATATTTGCTTGTTTTTCTCAATAAAAACCTTGTAAAAAAATATCAATTCTTTAAAATAAAATAAAACTGTTAACATAAACAAAATTTCAAATTCTTCGGGCGTAAAATATAATTCAATTAGCAGTTCAGGGCCTGTACATATATTTACATATAAGTACCTTATTAATTCTTAGTAGGGATCTACTTAAGTCGCTATTAAATGCTTATTTGCGATCTGCGTTTCATCAGTAAAGGATATTTTTAATGAGCTCGTATGTACTTTATATATAAGTCCGATTATTATAGACAGAGATGATTGAGAACCTAGTCTGACAAGACCAGAAGAACATATAGAGTGTATATAGATGTACCTAACACTAACTTATAAGATAAGAGAGAATTTCTTTCCAATTAGGCCCGGAATATTTCTAGAATAATTCAGTTCACTAAACGAATTATAGCGTGAACGTTCGAATAAAATGAAAGCACCAAGTAAAGATCGGGCTTCGTAATGCAAGATACTCGCTCAACTCGCGATCCCCCAAATACTTGTCTTAAAAATGTCAGTACAATTGTATAATAAGAACGATCAGCCATCGCGTGTTTCATTTAGATATTGCAAGGTGATGGGATAAAGACGAAGTATGCGATCTGAAACTATCACATGATTGCACGGGTACTAAATTTGACTGAACAACAACGATAAGTATTACATATTTGCATCAGTAAAATATGTATTGATGGAAATACATACGACAACTTTGCAAACTACGACGGTTACGCAGAGACGCTACATACGAGTGCGGTTAAATATTCCATTAATATGCTAGATTATGTACATTACAATAAATCAATAAAATAAACATAAGAATATATGCATATAGATTATAAAGAAATACTTAAAGTCCTTAACGAATAAGTTTGGCCAATTGTAAATACTGAATAATTATACAGAGTCTAATCATAAATACTCAATTTTGCACAATTTCGCAAAATTTATAGACATTTATAGCATTATAAGCGATATATAATACATCAGAATTTGTTCGGTAGTCGACCTGGAAATAACCTAAACTACGAAGGATAATCGGAAAAAATCAGAAATCTAGTAACACTGTGATTTCGATATGCAAGACAAAGAACGTTCTGGTAGACCGTAAAAGTTTGAAGATGCGAAACTGCAGAAGTTATTGGATGAAAACCTAAACCAAACTCAAAAACAATTAGCAGAAGCGTGAAATGTGTCCCAAGAAACGTTAGCGACAGATCACGAGCAATGGAAAAAATACAGAAGATGGAAAAAATGTGCCACATCACTTGAATGACAGGCAAATGGAAAATCGAAAAATCTTCTGTGAAATGCTGCTTCAAAGGTATGATTAGAAGTCATTTCTGCATCGAATAGCAGCAAGTAATGAAAATAGATTTATTTCGAACACTCAAGTGCAAAAATAATGTTTATCATGAATAATTTTGCTGAATATGCTATAACATTTTTACAGGAATTTAACTGAGGATATTTCTTATGAACCGGAAACAGAGCATCATTCTACAGTCGAATGTTTCAAAATGAAATTTTTACAAAAAAAGTTGTTCAACCGCGAAGTACTTCAGAAAAAATAGTATCCTATTGTGTAGCCAAATCTGATCATGTTGCTATAATTGCTCTAGAAGATCATCTTGCAACAATTTGCTTAATCAAAATCGTTGATAAGTGTCCAAAAAACGATCTACGAGCGTGAAATCATTTTTCGTCATGATAATATTACACTTGATACAGCTCACGCAATAGTCGATCATTCACGAAGTAAAGACAACGAATTAACATCCTAATACTAGTCTTGATTTGGTCCCAAGCTACTTCCTTACTATTCCCACAATCAAAAATAAAATGTGCGATGATAGTAGTCAAATCTTTCTTCCTGCTAAGTTATCTGTGATCATGTAAGTAATAAATTTCAAGGTTTTCACTTCCATCACTTCAAGTTAATAGATACAGTATGTCATTTGTACTATAAATATTTGACTCAACTCACAATAGTAGGCAAGTCTTCGATTTGTGATTCTTATTGCGGTTAATAAATATTTAGTCACTCATTCATCACTTTATGAAACTGATCCGATGTTGGCCAAAGGTTAAGATCATTATTTCGGACTAATCCTGGTATATGACAACGGGATACATCTCAGATGCGGTTCACTACCTAAGAAACATCTTTTTTACTCTATTTTTTAAACATATTTTCAGTCTCAATCAATACGTTTTGTATTCGAAAAAAATCAAGATTTTTGACACTTACCTCTCTTCCAGAAACATCAGTAGTTTCATTGACCGAAGTTAAACACATTAGTCGCATACTCCTCGTGGTAGTATTGGAATAAAACAAAATTGTTTGACGAAGAGCCATTAATTCAATGTTTCATTCGTTTAATAATTCACTTATAGAAATTTTGACGAACGTTATTATAATGCACTATTTCTGTCGACTGTAACGGATTTTAGGCAAATGTATTGTAGTGCTATTATACTATTATTATAATATGCTACTATTAAGAATTGATTCAATCATCTAAGACTATAGTTGCAAGATTACCAGTGATAAAAAAATTGCAACTATCTTCTTGCTACAGTTTTTGTTACGAGCGACTTTTGTTAGTGTAGGTAAAATTTTGAAAATTTGAACAACTTACTTCTATGGACCTTACTCATATGAATGTAAACGACTTCATGAATCCGATAAAAGAATCCGTAGACGAGGCATGCGTGTTAAAGTGGCTCGTTCTAAATGCGTAATACGTATACAATTTGATCAGTAGTAAAGATTTGCAATTTTGAATGTCATCCGGAAACATATGACTAATCAGAGCTAGAGGCTTGAAAGACCATAGGTCAATTTTAAAGTTGAAGAATAGTAAAAAAGTGTTGCCGAATTGTTTTGAGTGAGTAATTTATACAGCAATTATAGATGTTTGTGTCATTTTTCGGGAATTGAAGGTAGTCGACAAAGGCAAGGCCAAAGTTGCTCAACATCACCAACATCGCGAGACAATCGATACCAGTCGCAACTAGCATGTATAAATCACGCTCTTGATGCAATTCAGCTTCTAAATGAGTCTGCTGCTGCCACTGGAATACTATAATACTATCAATGCAAATAATAAGTAATTGTTTACATGGGTGTGACTAATATACATACAAAGTGGGCAAATGAACATATTCTGATTTAGCGAGAACCCGGTACATGTAATAACTTACAGTTTATCCTGGAAAAGACTCAGTATAAGGTAGCGGCGTAATGGTATGGGCCGAGATAAGTACCGGAGTACTACGCAAACCCTTATTTAATAAAAAATGGAGCTCTCGATGTCTTGAGATATCTAGATGGGGTTCTGCGACCCATTGTTCTTCTATATGCAGCAAGAGTGGGAGAAGAAGTTATTTTCAAGAAAGATAATGCTTGCTCATTTAAAGCAAACATCGTAAACAACTAGATTAATGAAGATAGTATAGAGAGAGTGGAATGAACAGTCAATTCAATAGTAATTCGATTGAACACGCTTACTATGTCTTGACAAGATGTAGTAATACTCGAAATATGCAACCAAGAATGCTTTAAGCATTACTAATTGCTGCCAGTACGGAATGGGATATAATTCCTCAAGAAACGTCCAACATACTAATTTAGTGGAAAATGTCAAACCTTTTTAGTTATTCGTATAAAAGAGACACATTATAAATGTCTATTTTTTGTATAAATTAATTATTGCAAAAGAACTCTCTATAATTGACTATTTTTGAATTTTTTCCTCACCAAGAATGCACCATTTTGTACTTTCACAACAAGATCACATTAAAATTTATCCAAACAATTTAAAATATTATAGAATGTTCGTATACTCTTTCACAAATATACTGAAATCAATACAAAAACACACCAAAATAACAAAAATATAAAACTAGTGTAGAAAACAAACTACAGTTCATATTACTGTATTAAAAACAAGCCCGTATATATTTCGATGTTCGATGTTCGTGAACACTTCGCTGTTTGTGATAATCTCTACGACAAACATCCCGTTTTTTTCTTTTTCTGTTCAAAGCGCACTAGTAATTTTTCAGCACAAACATTTTACTATTAGCGTACCGAGTTATCAATCAATTTCATTCAAACAATAGTTTTCTATTTTTATATAAAAGAGATTTAGTTTCAAGAATTTTGCCATAATTTTCAAATGATGTAGATGTGAAACCATACACATAATATGGTTTCATTAAAATTATTTTGGTAAGAAAGTACTGTAAATTATTCTAATACACTTGTATGATTCTAAGCAATCCATCATTTTTATCACTTCTTAATAAATACAGTTCCATTACCGCTGATTCAAATATAGTTCTATTATATTTTTCGTTTCTATTGTTATACAATACAACTGAGTGATGTTGACACGTCTTCTCAAACGTAAATAGCAAATTGTCATGGGAATACTAACGAAATGTTGCTTACATGTACCTAACAATTCTCAGTACAACAAAAGAAATAACAGAAAATGCCATTAGCTACGTTTGTTATATAATTAAGCCTGTTAGTTAACCAATTAATTAAGTATTCAGTTGCATTATACTCATTTAATAAGAAACAAACAAACTACAAAGCATTAATTCTCTTCTTATATCCGATTTTGTTTGATATACGTCCGCTTTAAATCGTCACTTGTATGTCTCTCTTGATTATTAAACAATCGTGTATAATAACAAAAGCCAATAAATTTATTATCGAAGACGCTGCAAAATGATATTAAAAAAAATTGCTGTAATTTAACGCAAATTTCCTATAGATCGTTAATGAATATTTCCACCAACATCAACATCGTTACGGCTGAACACTTCCTCATTTTCGAAGAGTATGTTTACGTATGTATTGATTAACAATATTCATCTAACTTACAAGAATACTGAATACGCTTGTACTAATATAGATAAGAACCTGTTTGTAAGTTATCGATATATTAGGTTGATGCATAAATTCGTAGCATTTTTAATAAACTCAAAATTTATTAGTTTTATAACAAACAAAATACATGAACTAATCAAGGGCACATTCTCCTCCGTTACGTATGATTGCCTTCCAATTTC
This sequence comes from Dermolepida albohirtum, assembly GCA_031893035.1. Classification (NCBI taxonomy): domain Eukaryota; kingdom Metazoa; phylum Arthropoda; class Insecta; order Coleoptera; family Scarabaeidae; genus Dermolepida; species Dermolepida albohirtum. Next base: position 356,419 of record JAVIWB010003533.1, on the reverse strand, counting down.
AATTTTTCGACTCTCCTCTGAAGTTCCAAAATCTTCCTACGTTGAGAATCGTTTATATCAAAATGATCCTCTTTGGATCTAAAAAGCCTTTCCCCAATTTCGTTTTCTCCGTAAACAGCATAAATTGATTGAGCGGCTTCCATTAACTACTATGTTGAAATTAAAGAAAAGAATATATCGGAAATGTTATTTTTTTTCTACTCAAGGTACCGTTTTCTTTTGTCAATAAATAAGACAGTCTTTGCACAAACACGAAAACTATTCAATTACGTAAACAATAATATGACATTAACATAACTTTGATATAAGCCAAAAAGGCTATAAACTTTTGTATCAGGCTGATACATGCTGTGATGACACTGGATTATTACAATTTGTTTTTATATTAAATTAAATGACTAGTTTCTTTTCAGTTATTTTATACAGACCAAATGAATTTTTATCAAAAAGAACACATACACATGTATAATTGAAACAGATGAAAATTCACGGAATCGCCATTAACGTTATTCATTAGAAAAATTAAGTACGGATAAGAAAAAGAGACAGCCTTTATGTATGGAGTGTCGCATGACATGAGCTTAAAGATGTGTTACTAAAACAATTTAAATTTAAAAATATCTAATGAATATACTCCCAAAACTCTATTGTAATTGAGCTACAAGCATTAAAAGTTCACACTGTTAGGCACTTGAAAATCCACAGCAAACTAAGGAATCCCATTTTCAAGACAGATTTTTGGTGAAGGTTTAGTGTGGTATTACGAGGGAGCATTTTTATATTCGCGGAATGGGGGACAAGGAGTGGAAATAAAAAAACCTTTTTCAATATATTCACCTGCAAGGCGGATACATTTTTCACATCTTTCAATTAATTTATTTATACCCTCATAAAAAAATGATTTCTCGTTATCTGCAAAATACACCGAAACTGCCTCCTTGACTTCATCATCGGCAGTAAATTTTTTACCCCGCAGCTCTTTTTTCATTTTCGGAAACAGGTAATAATCACTCGGGGCCAGGTCTGGGCTGTAGGGTGGGTGATTCACAATTTCGAAGCCCACCTTATGCAGGGCAGCTAACGCAACGCGGCTCTTGTGGACGGACTCGTTGTCGTGCAAAAGCAGAACACTTTTTGTCAATTTTCCCCGTCTTTTCTCTTTAATGGCTTCTTTTAGTCGCTCTAATATTGAAGCGTAATATTCTCCGGTTATAGAAACACCTTTATCTTTATAATCAATCAACAATATTCCTTCCGAGTCCCAAAATACCGTTGCCATGAGTTTCCCAGATGATTGTGACACTTTAAATTTCTTGGGAGGTGCTGTGCCCTTTTTATGCCACAGCATGGAGTCTTGTTTGGACTCAGGTTCATAATGATGAACCCAAGTTTCGTCTCCAGTAACAATTCCACTCAATACACCATCCTTGTCTTTATTACAGAGGTCCAAAAATGCACGCGAACACTCTACGCGCTGTTGTTTTTGCGGCGGCGTGAGCATTCCCGGCACCCATCTTGCGCTGACCCTAGACATGCCGAGATGATCGTGTAGGATTTTAAAAATTGTTGTATCGGATACTCCAACCATTTCTGCGAGTTGTTTCTTCTTTAGTCGAGCATCTTCGAGTACAATTTGTTCAACTTTTTGGATAAGTGCTGGCGTGGTCACCTCAATGCTTCTTCCCGGCCTCGGGTCGTCTTCAAGAGATTCCCTTCCTTGTTTAAATAAACTATGCCACTTGTACACCATGATTTTTCCTGGACAAGAGTCGCCGCAAACCAATGACATCTCATTCATTATGGTCGCGACGGATTTTCCTTGCCTGGTAAGGAACTTTATAACGGCACGATATTCGATTTTTTCCATATTTCACTTTTCACTCCTGATTATGTTACTTGGTTGACGATAGCTCAAAGACTAACTGTCTAATAACAATGAAACTCCGTATTTATACTAATCATGAGTCGCTGCACAGACCACGCTCCCAATGCGCCTACTCACCCCTCTACAACCCGCTCATTCCGCCAATATAAAAACGCTCCCTCGTAATAACGATCATCTCATTGGTCCGGTTATAATCGACGAACGTCTTATGGCAATTCGTTATTTACTTTTCTTAAAAAATTATCTTCCAACATTACTAGATGACGTTCCTCTTAATGTAAAACAATGAATGTGGATACAGCACGATGGCACATCTCTGCATTTTGATAGAGATGTAACAGATTTTCATAATCTAAATTATACGGTGGATTAGAAGAAGTTTAACAGTTGAGCAGAAAACAACTCGTTGCTAGAATTGTGGATACAATTATAGAATAGGGTTATATAAAACTACAAATATTCGCGGCTCAGTTACAATAGAGTTTTGGGCATATGTTTATTGGACAATTTTGACTAGGAATTCTTCAGTATTCTTAAACTGTGGCGATCATGTCATGGAAAAACAGTATATGTATATATGTACTTCTATATATATATATATACGACCCAAATGATCGTATCTTGAAACATTTCTTTCCGTCTTAACTCATTACATTTTCATAAATAACTGATATACGATTCAAACCGGTACTGCAGGGTAATGGAAAATTGAAATGCGCATAGTGGCAACAATGTACAGTTGTCAATACTTTATAAGTGACATCGAGGCATAGATAATCCTACCTAATCCTAAATAGGTTCACTACGCATATTTGTAGTGGATGCGTTTTACGTGAAAACACTGTTATTCCTACTCTTTATCGTGCTCCACCTTGCAAACAATCAAAACATGGGTTAAGGATTTTAACCATAAATCCTTAAGAGGAAACCGTCAGAAGCTCTACGAACTCCAGAGGATACTGAAGCTATCTAAGTTTTATTTATAGGAAACCTTGAATGATCTGCTAGGAAACACATATCAGCCGAGCAAGCATCTACTAAATACTGCAGCAAGAATAGAAATATTTGACACATAACAAAGGCATTGTGCCAAAGTTGAAACTAATGACGAAAAGATATCATATCTACACCAGTGTCATTGTAAACTTATCAATGTCAAGTAAAGCTCATTTTCATGTCAACAAATAAAATTACCAGAATTAATCACCTCAGAATTTTTCGGCGTATCTTTATACTCCATCTACAGAAATTTTACTAACTTTACCATAAACTGCAACCATATTGGTTAACTTCGCAAAATAATCTGTGGTATCAGTCAACGCGAAACATTACAATTAATGAATAAACATATAAAGTTTACATCAAAGAGAATTTTGAAAAATTCCTCTAGGGAACAAGTTAAAGCAGAGTCATTATGTTTATATCCTGCAACATACTACATAAAAGGCTCCATAAAGTTTTCGACAAAATTAACTGACAAAACGAACAATGGGTTTTCCATTTTCTAAATATATTTTTAAGATTTCGCATGATATATTTGTTACTATAATTATATAATAGAAACTATATGCTGTTATAAACATCACTATTGTAATTGATTTAACACAAAAGAACGTGAAAGTTAAAGCGATTCTATCTTTAACGTTTGTATGATTTAATATTCTTGCCCAATTTCTTTTCGTTTTAAAATCATAAATTTTTACAAAACTTTGATTGCGTTTCGTAAATGGGTTTTTTAATGATTCTTTTTTCTTTAATTTTCCTTTTTCAGGCCTTATTCTTTCGTTCCATAAAACGAATTTTCTTAATTGTATCTAAGCATTACTTCCAAACTTTTAAAAAGGTAATTAGTCGAAATGATTTTACACATTTGGTATAGTTTATTCGTGTACATTTTGAACAAGTTCATTCTAAAAATGTTTCCAGCTATGTAAATACGAGTATATGTTCCTTAATCTCTAATTTATACATTGCTGGAGTGAGCTATGCTTTCTTTTACCACTTACCATACAGTTCCTACATTAGAAATGAATATTTAATCAATTTTGATATATACGATTGGCCTTTTTCCACTGAACACTGCTACAAATTTTGTTTTATATTTTAACCTAGTTATTTGCAAGCTTACTTTCAGTTATAGCTGGAAAATTGGCTTGAATAGCGACTTTTAAAATACAAAGATTTAAAATAATCATTTGCATAAGAAATTATTGAACCGGTCAAAAGACATTATCGAACTGTGATTTTTTACAATTTCGAACCTGACTTTACTCATAAAGAATATTTGAAGATTGATGTAAAGGCAATTCAGATCATCTTATATAAACATTTGAAGGTACGTAAGCTTTGCTCACACTGAATTCTCTACAGTTTAACTACAGTTAAAAAAAAGGTCATGTGCAAATATACACCATATGGCGCTACTAATAGATAACGCATGTTTTTTTCAACTAGAGTAAGATACATTTAATAATTATCTGACGTATTCTTAACTTCATAAAAATCCATAATAAAATTAAATATAAAAACACACGTTTATTACAAAATTCTTTATTCTAAAAATTTTAACATTTTTTTCACCAACTCTATTTTCTTTAGATTAAGAGGTGTCTAACAAGAATGGAATATATTCTGGCCAGCTAAATTAAATTAAGGGTAGGATTGATATATAATTTCACGGGAAGAATTTTGAAGATGGAGAGTTATTCAAATTTACTTGATTATTTAATAAATTATACTTTTTTTGTACCTTTATTTCCATTCTTTCAAGTAGTGATAACTATGTGTCTTTTTTTCTGAATGCAAAATGGTGAAATTTGAATTTAAAGATTGATTATAAATATTTAAATGTATGGCACAGTTGGAATCACTTTTGTTATAATTTAAACTTCTTTCGTATTCTGATATTCTTGTTTCCAAAGATCGTTTGTTTGATCGATATATGTATATATATATCTTAGAGTAATCACCATACGTAAGCTTATAGACTACCGATTTGCTGACCGGATTGATTTTATCTATGCTCTTCTTAATTAATTTTCGTAATGTATAATTAGTTGTAAAAGTAATATCTAAATCATACTTCTCAAGTAATTTATTACTTATTTAAACTTAACAAATTGTTTGTTTGATTTTCGGATTATTAACTTATTATTATTAACAGTACGACTAAAGTTGAAGTTAATATCTTAAACTTTCTCGATTTATCTTCATTTAAAAACGACAATCATTTAGAATATGCAATTTATCAAAAACCTGTTCATATTTCTTCCTGTCACTCATTTATACATAAAATAGCAGCGTATATTAGTAAGATATACAGATTGTTGACTATTCTTCTTACCACTGGCAATTTTCAAGAAGGATTAAACATCATAAAACAAATTACATTTAATAATGATTATAAGAGTGATTTAATTAATAGCTCACTTAGTAAACAACAAAAAAACTCCACGAATAATATATCGGACTACACAAAAACCAAACAAATATAATTTGTTAAGTTACAGAGGCCCACAATCTAAAAAATAAGTACAAAGAACAAAATAAATAAATCCAGCAAATCGGGAGTCTGTAAGCTTACTTATGATGATTGCTTTATGATATATATCGGTCAAACTGAAGGATCTATAGGAACAAGGACATAAAAACACAGAAATAAATATAAATACTTGTAATCATTCTTTTAATTCAGATTTTACCATTTTGCATTCAGAAAATAAAGGCACAAAATCATCATTGCTTGAAACAATAGGAATAAATAGACAAAAAAAATTTATTAGTTTATTAAATAATCAAGTAGATCTTAATAATTCTCCACGTTATACTTGTTCCCGTTCTATACCATCTTCATCCTTAAATTAGTTTAGCTAACCAGAATATATTCCATTCTTGTTAGATTCTTCTTAGTCTGAAAATGTATTTACTTATAAGCATACTTTATTGTCATATGTTCATGTGTAGAGTTAACACTGCGGGCCAGCAGTGTACGCTTCGAAGAAATACAAAGCGTTTGTTTATCAGATCATCAATATAAATAAGAACTTACTAGTGAAATTATTTGAATCTTTTTTATAATTTTTCTTGCTTTATTTTACATCGAATAGATAAGCTGGGCTTCCGGGCTGGAACCGCGTCACTGGTATAACTGCCGACGTTTCGTTCAGTTTTTCAGTGCAACAGACAGTAGCAGTAGTTGAGCCCTGAAGATGTCCCATATGAGTGGGTACGAAACGTCGGCAGTTATATCAGTGACGCGATTCCAGCTCGGAAACCCAGAAGCAAGTAGTATGAATAAAGTATATTTTCCACTCCACAACTAATAATTAATTTTTTCGATTCTAATTTAACGAATTCTGAAATATCAATGTAATGAAATCCATCTGCATTAGTAGTTCAGTATGAGAGAATCTAAGAATCTAAGTGCTATATAATACTGGGTTTTTGTTTCTTTCTTATTTAGAATAATATATTTCTATTGATGTATCTTTCGCATGTTCTAAAATAAATAGTGCTGGACATCAATATTTCCTGTATTGGCCTGCCAACCAAACTCCTACCATTCTTTCGCCCTTCTGATATGCTGAAAACTAACTCCAATTAATTTGAATATAAATTTTTCAAATGTAGCTTGAAATAAATAATTATTATAATATATAATTTTGAAAATCTAGAATTTACTCTTTTATATTTTTGACCAATTGGAAATTTAGTCTCAACACGACTCTTTGGCTACACATAAGGGTAATTAGACAAGCTCTATGTGACATAGGAAAACTTTCTTGTCTATGTAAGTGCTGAGCGCCATGATAGAGTGAACAACTCCTACGATTGCGTTGGATATGATATTGAACTTCCATCTATAGATATTCATTTACATGAAAAAGCAAAGTCAATAGTTTACCGAACATTTCAAAGTCCGTCTCTTGTAAGCTTAGCCCGCGATACTGACTATTATAAGTTGATAAAAGGACTTTTATTAGAACCATAGAATAATTTTACCAGACAACGAGAAATGGAAAAAGTTCACCTGCACACGTGGATTCTATTTTGGTGGCTCTCAGACAGAAGAATGAGTTGGAGCAGGAATTACGGATTCAAAAAAGGGATAGCCCAAATGAATCTAAGTAAAGATACTATGGTATTTCAAGCGGAGGTAAGCGAATTATTTCACTATTACACCACTGTATTGAAGAAATTAATAGGCAGGATGCGATAATGTACGCGGTGATCATTTTCAAACTCACAAGGAATTGTGTGCGCGTCTAAAATAAGCTCAGTAGTTGCAAAAAGATAACAGAAACGTGAATCCTAGGGACCAAATGCTACACGAATAATAACAAAGCGCACTAACTGGTTTGACGAGTTTATCTATGACTTTCATAGAACCAAAGTAATTCTGCGGCCACAACGTGGCCAAGCAAAAGCAAGTATAGTTCCTGGGGAAAAAATCATTCAAATTTAAATTGGACCTGCCCCGTATTTACTAACTGGTCATTGTGAGTTTAGTAAAGATAGGAATAATATGAGCTTCACAGAAGAAATCAAATAAATAAGCTCAGTAGTTGCAAAAAGATAACAGAAACGTGAATCCTAGGGACCAAATGCTACACGAATAATAACAAAGCGCACTAACTGGTTTGACGAGTTTATCTATGACTTTCATAGAACCAAAGTAATTCTGCCGCCACAACGTGGCCAAGCAAAAGCAAGTATAGTTCCTGGGGAAAAAATCTTTCAAATTTATATTGGACCTGCCCCGTATTTACTAACTGGTCATTGTGAGTTTAGTAAAGATAGGAATAATATGAGCTTCACAGAAGAAATCAAATATAATTTCTGCTAAGTAGAAGGAGAAACCACGATGTACGTACTGTACTAACGTGAGAATTTGGCAAAAACGCGTTTCCTACAAATAATAGATAAATGTCGTGAAGAAGAATATCTATATATGGAAACCGCTCCAGAAGCTGTTAGATACAGTTAGAAAAACGAAATTAGAAATTAAATATGTACCTAACGATACATGAGAATCACAATAAAATTCGGAAGTAGCACAATCGACTGCCATCTAAAGTAATTTATTTATTTACTTTGTTACTTTATCAAGATCTCAGACTAGAGTCAATTCATGCAAATGGAATTTTCAACAAAAACTACGTCAATTGAATACATCAATTCTTATATTTTCCCGTAAATTGATGTTCCAAATTTATTGCATCATTGTTTTGAAAGGCCATAGCTAAGTTGTATATATACTGCTAAGTTGTACATATTATCTACAAGATTTAAGTTCTTAATTTCATTGTAGTTAATTTGTAACCCTATTTAAATTAAATAAATGTATTTATCAACAGCTTTTTCCCGAATTTTCCTTTGTGATAGGGTCACGATACCAATGAATGTAAACCAACAATAAAAATAAAAAGAATAATTATGGTTGTAATGTATCTCATTAATTTTCCTATTCAAAATATAATAACAACAATTTATACGTCTACCAGAACAAAAATCATGATTTTATACAAAACTTCGTTTTATTTTTACCTGACTAAACAAACAAGAGTGGAACAATGTTATAGCTTGTCGCTTATAATGCATATATTTTTGTGTCCTAGAATATATGTGTCGTGGCCTACAAACTTGTAAACCAACATTCGCTAGCTGTCGCTTTCCTGCTTCCGAAATTTCTTTTGCCACATAATAAAGCTAGTATTTCCAAGAATATGTCCATCCAGACTGTTGTCTCTTACTTCCGTTTAACATTTGATTTATTTGTCCATAATCCAGCTTCCTGTTATATTGTAATTATGTATTACAATGCATGCGGTGAACCTTTTGTGATAGCTGTAACTTTGTGCAACTTCGTAATATTGAAATAAAGTTTATATTTATTATATTATAAGTACTAATTCTGCCTCTCTCAGAGAGTCAAAATTAGTGCGTGAATGCGAGAACTGGTCCCCCCGAGCAACCCGAACTAAACTCGTACTGTGTAAATTGTAATGTAACATGTGGTCATAGGGAAGTGCGATAGTTAACATTCCCCTGGGATACTAGGCACAATTACTTGTATTTAGCTCTACCTAGTGAAACGGAGCACTGGTTGGACCGTCTGTTATTTCCCCTACTGCTCGTGCAAACGAAACGAAAAAGTTACAGAGCAAAAATAAAAAAAATAAAAAACAAAATGCGGAAGATGCAAGACAAGAACTTTCCATGGAAGAAACAAATCAAGAAGGCAATGATGAACCATGACCATCTACACAAATATAGATAAAACTAGGAAGATATCCGAGCAACAAGATAACTTAGCATTTCTAAAACTAAAGCACAAAAACTGGTGAAGCAAGTCCAAAATTACGTAGAGGCTAAAGAAGCCGTAATCAAAACCGACTTCAACAAACACGTGCAAAAAAGCTCAGAGGCTTTAAAGAGACATGAGAGTTCACAAGATCCATAAAGTTCCTGGTAGAACAAGCTTTATAGCCACCACAAGTAATCTTAAGTTTTAAAACTTTTTAAACAATTCCACTAAATTTTAAAATTAACTGTAAAGTTCTTCAATTTTGAGCTCCTTCAGTTTTTCTAAGACGAAGAGGTTTCTAAGATAAAACTAAGACGTAGAATTCACTGTGTGAAAAAGGCAAGGTATTCTTTCTAGAGGAACCGAAGAAATATTCATTATTAGACAAAGCATTCGGTCTGTGTACAGTGATTATGTAGTTCTACAATTATGAAGTTTGACCTAAAACTAGAAAACGAATTAAGGAAGAAATACTAGAGCTTGATAAATTGAATCATATAAACAATAGTAGACCTTCGGATACTTCAAGAAATACGAAAAAGCCAAGAGGAAGAAATTCGACAAAAGGATCAAAGGCAAAGAGAAGAATAACTTAAGAATGTAGTGATCAAGTTAAAGGAATTATTTACTGGAACACAAGATCCTAGGATTGAGAATGAACTGCTAGTACATTAGATACTAAAGGAAAAAATCGTTACAAAAGCGAAGCAACAGTTAAGTCTTTGTTCAGTTTTGAAGCAGAAGAAACATATGCTATTTCGTTTATTTTGCATATATAATATAATTTTTAATTTTACGATTTTAATTAATTTAATTCCAGATTTTGTCTACTCCTATGGGGTGTAAGATTTTGTGTGTAGCTGTGCAGTTTCCGGAAACCCTGAAAACTTCTTTCGCTTCTTCTGAACTTGTGTTTCTGACTATATTTCACGTGTACCCTCCTCTTGCTACACAGTTTTAATTATTTTATCCTGATCCCTCGTCCTCTTGCTCATTTTTTAATTTTTATAATTTTCTCGTATATTGTTTCTTCATGCTCAAACCATTTCTATTATTCCTCTTCATATTTTGTTCTTGTGGTTTCGTGTTTAGTCTTTGCTGATATATGTCATTTCTCTTAATACTTTATTCCTTACTTTTCATTTTTCTGGTATAAGTTACTGACTTATTATGCCGAGAGCTCAGAATCGAATCCGACGTCCTATTGTCTAGGAAAGTATTTAGTTATCTTCCTTCTTGTTTAAGTTAATGCTGGCGGCCAAAGATCTTAAGTCGTACTAAGAGCGTGGGAGTTTATAATTAGTATTAAGTTGTGGAATGCGATGACGTGGATTATTAATATTATTATTGCAGCTCGTATTTTATAACAACGAATTCCCCGTAATTCCGAATCATATTCATAATTCTACTTTAGATATAACTTTACTTACGTTTCTTTTATAATATTAAAAACTCTCACAAGAACTGTTCTTCTTTCAATAACTTTACTATCTAATCTACCATTTTTTGATGCAAATTTTTTCCAGATATTTAAATTTTCTAGACCGTTTTATCTGCATACTCTCTGTCCTTACTATCATTACTTTAGTCTTTTCTATGTATGTTCATATTATATTACTCATGTATCCCGTTTCATACATTTAAATTTTTGTTTAAGTTTCTTTCGTCCCTTGTATTACTGTCAACTGCTTGGCATACCTCTATAATTTCTATTTCTTTTATTTTCAGAAATCTATTTGGACCTTCATTTTGTATTTTTCTTCCTTTGTTGTTTCTTCCAATATCATGGAGAATAGTAATGGGAATTCTTGTCTAACTATTGTTTATTTCAAACATTTTAAAAACTTCCTGTATTTCCATAATTTATGTGCTTGTACAGATTCAAGAACACATAATACAATTTTATTTATCATGTGGCCTGTCAGTATCCTATGCAATAAAAAATTTCATTAGACGTTAAAAACTTCTCTCGTGCTACCGTCCCACAATAGCACTAAGTCAGGAATCTATAAGTTAATAATAATAATAAAGTATTTCCTGGCAATTGCAGAAAAAGAAATACAATTACAAATATGTGGTACATACCCAGGTATTTATATTGATCAAATAGAAATAACTTTCGTTTTAGTTTAGTTTAGTTTAACATATGCCAGAACAACTTAAAAAATAAAATAATTGAATAAACGAACAAGTTGAAGTAAACGATTCACTGTTATTAAATTTATTTGGAATTTTTTGTAATTTTAGTTTATTACATATTGCATAAATATTTATTTAATGTTTTACATTGTACCCTAAAACTAAGTTTTCTTTAAACATTTGAAGCAGCCACTGTGTGGCGAAACAATTTTCTTATACATTAATTAAAATAAAAATAAAATTTTTGAAAATTGCGAAACTACGTGTATATTTTGATTTAATTCTATATTCCTCCATAGTATCTTAATTCAAATTATATACTTTCCAAGGTGATCTCTAGTGTATTCCTAGTTGTTTTTTCAGATTCTTAGGAAACAACACTGAATAGGGTTATGGTTTTTTTTAAATACCTCCTTCATTGTCAACAAAAATGTCCAGATTCTTTGTGAAAGTTGTAGTAGCAACAATGATTATGGTTATTTATCTCTAATTATAGCATTCTTTGATGCCCACTTGTCTAAATGTCTCTTTAATAATCACAACTTAAACTTTAGAGTTAGTTTTTTTGTAACATCTGCTACTGCTTTATATTAGTAATCTTGCGATGTTCCAGAACTTTACCATATTTGAACGTTTCTATAATTCTGCTTAATTTTGCTATTGTGATTCTCATTTTGATTTATTTCTATTATATTTTTGTGTGAGGGGTTCTTCTTATGGAATTTCATTACCCAATATTCAAAACCAATATTCAATTCTCTTCTATGATTATATTCTATGCTTATTTATTATAATTTTAAGGTTAATATTCTCCTTTCTTTTTCGTATTTTTCATCATTCCTGGGAACAGACGCTCATTGGTCATATTTAGTTTGAAATGTTACCAAGCCTTTTCCTTTTTTTCTTAAATAATTTTTTAATTATTTCTTTTCGCTTGTATATAAATTTAATGATAGCGTATATGTTCAATTTAATTTTTTCTCTTTAACATAGTTTTTGACTTTTATATGCACTAGTACATCTTTGTTTACTATTTTCGTCATTACACAACTTTTTCATTTTACATCATTCTCCCGATATCAGTACTTTGTATTTCCTGAGATTATCGTAATATTTCCCGAAAGGTCTTGGATTGGTGATCCATAACATTTCTTTTTCAATTTATTTTTCTTCTAATATCTCTTCTTCTTCCTTTTATAAGAAAACGGCATCGTCAGTAAATAACAATCGTGTCCGATAGGCTGCCTTCTCATAACGTAAATGTTTTACTCAGTGCCAGATGTTTTATTGTCTGAATTCTATTATTTGATGCTCATTAGAGTATCTTTTTTCCACTTTCTTTTCTAAACAGCATTCCACCCTTTGTCCCATTATAATTATTCTGATATCTTTCATATGTTTCTTATAGTAGTTCTGTAGAAAAATTTGTCCATTCTTTTTATGTATTTCACTTGAAGAGACAGAAAAGCTTTTTAGTCATCACTTTAAGGAAAAACGACCTCATCAGCAATTCGATAACTTCAAACATAGTATTACTAAAGAACTTGATCGATATGTATCAGCATCTTTCAAAGAAATTGGTGCTTTTGAGGATATCGAATTTGCCCGTGATATTAACATAAAGTATACGAAAAATGTGAATTACAATCTCAAAAATATGAGAAATAAATGTCAGTTGAGAAGAAAATCCGTTGAACGAAAAATAGCGTGTATACATTTTAAGATAACATAGGATAAAATGTTTTCTAGAGTATTATATTTATGTCCTGTTATCGATGAAGCAAAAAATGATAAACGTACAGACTGTCTCAGAAGGTACGTAAATTCTTTTAGTGAAATTAAGTTATATAGAAAGCAAATATTGAAATTATGTAACAATATGATAAATAAGCAAAATATTTTCATGGCTATTCATAAATGTATATATATATATATATATATATATATATGAGCCCCCTAGATGCAAAACGCGACATCTCACATTTTTGACAAAATGAGATATATTATACGTTGCATTCCCAGTTTCATTGGCCACAGGTTGCACTATAATTCATGTTCAAAATAAGACATCTCATGAGTTTTACTGGTTTAAAAGTTTGCATCAGATGCAAAATGCGACATAAAACTAAACTACTTAAATGCAAAACGCGACATGTACATTTCCACCAATAGAGCACATGCAAAGGACCCATGTGACTAGTTTCTTCTGGTATGACTCCGCAACCCTTAATTGCACACTGTTTATTCGAATTGTGTAGCTGCAGTTTGAAAGTATAGTTTGGTGTTTTGTGAACTTCTTACTTTTATATACAATGTATCTGTATGCCATGGAAGAAATTAAATAGAAGCGTGCGGTTTAAATAAAAGTAGAAAAGAAAATTGAATCCTAGTGCTTGGAAACGTGTTGTAGCACAAAAAGCACGGTAAGTTACAACATAACCTTAATTAGTATTGTCTTCAAATTAATTACCCGATTTTAGACATTCTGCAAAAGCACTGCCCGATTTGCCTGTTTGTAAACATAACGGAAAACCATATCAGCCATACCAGTGTTCTCTTCTCACAATGCAAGATATTATGTGTTTTCATAAATCATTTTATGCCACAGTAAATAAAATTAAACAAGACCTGTTTATTCTTGCCCACTGCGAAATTAAAACCCCTGCTAGGGTAACAAAACCAAAGAATAATGGTGTTAAAAAAAAGCCTAAGTCATGTAGCATTAAATACAAAGTTAAGAGAAGAGATGGGCTGCTTGTGCCTGTTTGCAAAAAACTGTTTCTTTCCATTCTTGGAGTTACAAAGGACAGAGTTAGTAGAATGATAAAGAAATATGTTGAAACTGGTAAAATGCCCAAGGAAACAAGAGGCGGCGATCGCGTTAAAAATAAAAACGATTTCGATTAAATCTTTTATTGAATCCCTTACTTGCGCAGAGTCACACTACCGTCGCAACAAGTCTAATAGACGTTATTTGCCTTGTGAGCTCAATATAACGCGCCTTTGTAAAATGTATAACAATACAATGAAGGATAACACATTACTGCAAACCAAAGTATGTTATTTTAGATATTTTTAATACTAATTATAATATCGGATTTGGTAGCCCAAAGACCGACGTTTGTTCTACGTGCCTGCAGTTTTCAGAAAAAATGAAGACTGCTACCAATAGCAGTTTAAGGACTCGATACATAACTGAGCAACGTGTTCATAAGCTGCGTGCTAAATGTTTCTATGACATGTTGAGAGAAGACAATAACGAAATACAGATTTTCAGTTATGACTGCGAAAAAAATTTACCTTTACCCAAGATACCTGACCAAAAGTGCTACTTCAGTATGCAAATTAACCTTTATAACTTTACAATTGTGGAAGGACATTCAAAATCAAACCTTTCTCCTTCAAATGTTTTCTCTTATATCTGGAGCGAGTGTGATAGGCACAGAAGTTCAAATGAAATTGCATCTGCTATTTACTACCATCTAAGAAACCATAACTTTTGTGAGAGTGTTAAAACTGTTCGACTTGTAGCAGATAGTTGCAGTGGACAAAACAAGAATAGCTCAGTTATTGCGATGGTGATGTCATGGTTAAAAAGGATTGCCCCTGATAATATCAAAATAGTTGAATTGGTTTTTCCAGTAGTTGGCCACTCCTTCATGCCCCCTGACAGGGTATTTGGTATGATCGAAAGGAAAATTAAGAAAATAGCTACTATAGTAAAACCGGAAGACTACATTGATGTGATTAGTCAATTCTCAACTATCAAGGTACTTGCAAAAGACTATGAAATTTATGACTGGAGAAGTGAAGCTCAAAAAATTTTAAAACCTACTTCAAATTGGCATTTTAAAATCAAACAAGCAAAGCGTATCATAATAAGTAAAAATAAGCAAGGAGAAGTACTAGTCAGAGGAGAACCTCATTATAAAGCTGACCTTGGAACGAATATGTCCCTTTGCAGACATAAATTGTCAGTAAAGAATATAAATCCCGACAAGCTTGGTATTAATTTGAAGCCTGATAAAATAAGAAGTATTAAAAATTTAATAACTGAGCACTATAGAAAGTTGGGAAATAATGAAAACCTGCAGTTTTTAAAGAAAAATCTAAATGTTGTTCAAACTTCAGCTGAAGATCTAGATTACGAGACTGATATCGAAGAAGATACAGCAGATTTAAAACTGTAATATTGTTTATTTTCTTCTGGTGTCCACAATTCAGTTGGTTGTATTAAACAATTTAGTTTGTGTTGTATTATTCACTTTGTACTATTATGTTTCAGATTTGTATTGTATTAATAAAATCATCTTTTGAAAATTTATACTTTTCATATAAAATGCGACATTTATATCCATATATGCAAAGTGCGACATCTGACATTTTTGCAATCTAATTTTATTTTTTTGTGCTAATTTCCTTTTTATTTTTCAAAAATTGTCTGTAGCGTTTGTTCCCAAAAACTATTCTGAACACCCCTAAAAAAGCATTATCCAATATAATGAAAACTGAAATCACAAAATGTGTTTAACTTCTCTCTAAAAAAATGGTTTTTGCAGATGTCTCGTTTTGCATATAGAGGGCTCATATATGTATATATATATACATTTATAAATATAAAATATTTTGCTTATATCATATATATATATATATATATATATATATATATACGATCTTTTTCAGCAACTAAAGCAACTTCATTTCAGGTGAAATAAGTTCATCATATTTCTCTGAAAACGATATCGTATATGTAAATATATACATAGTGTAATTGTATTGCATATGAACTAAGTTCAATCCGGAGAAAAGGTAATTAGAAATAAAGAATGAAAAAGTAACCTGTTACAAACTGACAGTTATATTTACGTTTTTCCAATAATGATTTTTTTCGGATTTCGCCCTGCGATCAGTATAATAACCGACGTTTCATTGTTTATACTGCAGTGTCTTCAGCAACTACGAGGGTAGTTTGACCAGTAATGAGAATGGAAAAGAAATTTTTTTAAATACAAAATAATACTAATAATACTAAAACCAGTACTACAACCGGTACTCCTGAGTATACCATCGCGGAAGAGATTATAAAGGAGTAAATACTCAATCAATTATAACATTTAATGGTGAAGCTTTTATGATATGGATTGGAGTTTTTATGGATTGTCGTGCTGACTTCTGTATCTCTAATACATCACTAACTAAACAACGTTCTAATATAATAATTTTAGAATCGTTTCATACGAGGGTAGTTTGACAAGTAGTGAGAATGGAAAAGAAAAACGAATTTTTTAAATACATAATAATTTTTATTTTTCAATATATTCTCCTAAAAGAGCAATACATTTATTTCAATGGTGTCCCAATGCCCTTATGCCATCTCTAAAATGCTATTCCGGAAGGCTTGCAAAATACTCATTTACGAAGATGATAAGCTAGTGCCGTTTTCAAAAGGTGGAAGTCGGAAGGGGCTAGATCCGGCGAATAAGGCGCATGCGGTACTAATTGGAAATGAAACTCGTGGATTTTGAAAATCACAACTGTGCTGGTATGGGAGGGAGCGTTGTCTTGGTGAAACAGAATCTTTTTCTTTGCCATTCCTGGCCCTTTAACACGAATCTCAACATTTAATTTTTATAGAAGTTCTGCATAATATTGTCCGTTTATTGTGGCACCTTTCTGAAGGTAATCAATGAGCAAAATGCCCTTTGAATCCTAAAAAATTGATATTATGGATTTTATAATCATTTCCTTAGAAGTCACGATTTTGGGTGCTCCAGAGCGCGCTTCATCAACACAGCTTGTTCTACCACGTTTAAATTCATTTACCTATCTACTTATTGTGGCGGATGATAGAGCAGGTTCACCTAATGTTTCCCGTAACTCATCTTTTATTTCGGTAGCTTTCATACCCTTAATTACGAAGTATTTAATCACCGCACAATACTCTGCTTTTTCCATTTTAACAAAACGACGTGTTGCTTCTCTTTCAATCAGCTGTCAAAAATAAACTAATCAACCGATTTATCTAAATATCGGAATATAAACATCTAAATAGGCAACCTAAATTACAGTGCATTTGTTTTATCAATAAGAGCGCCACCTATGTGCCATTCTCACTACTTGTCAAACTATCCTCGTAATACCAGAGAGAGAGGCGCCAAGGATGCTCGAACACATATTTGGACATATTTGAATTTCGTAACGAGTATCAGCCGATTCTAAAAATGAAGAAAATCCCATTAGGTTGAATTTTTTGCTTCGACTTGTATTATTGCTTATGCTGTAGCCACCATGTGTAAGCGGGATTATTTGTCATCGCGTATTGTGTTAATATACTACGAGTCAATGAGGGAAAGAGTGCTCATGATCTAAAGTAGATACATGATCACATTGACACTAAATTTGAATAAAAAGCATCGATGGATTCGATGGATTTTATAGTCGTATTGGCAATATAATGTTATCGACGGACATACGCCTGGTAACGTTTCAAACCACTGCATTATGTAGGGACGCTGTAGACAAGTTTAGACCGGTGTAATATATTTTGATATTTTAGATGTGTACATATACAGAAAATGAATGAACATAAGGAAATGTATATAGGTGAAATTAACAAACTAAATTTAGTTATGAAAAATAAATGCTCAAAGTCCCTAACATAAACTATATTAACATTAAATTACAAATGAGTAGGTATTTCATAATAGAAAGAGTATCATTTGCCACACCAGTTTGTCTACTTGTAAATCTATGAGTTTACTTATGCGCCGTAACAGTTTCAGAAATATTAATTTATTTAAGCTGCTACACAACACGTCCGCTGTTAGTAGAATAATTATTCAGCTATTATCTATATCCCTTACATGCATTGCATCGCATAGTTTTGTATTAAGTACATACTTCGGCATTTCTGAAACTATTGCCAATCAGAATTAATGGAGCTTATCCACATATTGGTACATCTACACTTCAACCGGATTTGCTGCAGTGACATAATATACCGTCAATCTCGGACAGAAATGTGCCAACTTTTTATGGAAATTATAACGGGATTGATTGTTTCCTTTTGTAGAAAGCTTCCTTGTATCTACCAAGCCTACCTAAGTTGCGGTACACACCTGTTAACATGTGTAGCAATGAAAATGGTTTTGCATATATTTTTTACACTCAATTTTTATTATATTTATTATCATTATTTATTATTATTATTATTATTATAGGGTAGAATTTTCTCACACTTGTTCAGCCTAGCGTCGGAGTGTCCGCAGCTGATACTACTGTTATTATACATTATAAAACGGTAAATTAACACAACCTCTATGATGCTTTGTATTATTATTATTATTACACATAATTAAAAAAATGTGATACATATAAGAAAAAGAATTGTTGTTGATAGACTACTTGAAACGTAAAATTCAGTTTCTATCTTTAACAAGGTATACAAATATTGGCTAAATGTTCGAACAAAATTTTGTAAATAAATTATTAGACCTAGTTAGATATTGATACATAGGATAACATATATTTGTTCTACAAAAAGCAAACTTAAATTTACATTACAATGATACATCGCACACATAGAATAACAATTCAGTTCAAATATATTTTATTTACTACAGCTGATTGCTAAAATGTGATGCTTCCTTGTAATCCAGTAAAATGGAGATCGGATGTAGTGGTACGGCAGTCAGATAGGTCTAGATTACTAAGACGGTTATAAAATACATAAAAGTTACAAAGGGTCTGGGCTATTGACGAAAATAATGAAAATTGGATAACAAAAGTTTGAATTTTGCTAAAAGAGCACTTAAAAATAATAATTTCACAAGAAAGTTATTTTAAGAGTCAGAAGTTTCTAAAATTCTCTAACTTTCTATCTTTCATCTTTTCATGCAGTAATTTTTCTTCTGGTCGTCGTTCTATTACATCTGGAGTACCATAGGGGTCTAACTTAGGACCACTTTTGTTTTTGCTTTTCATTAACGACCTGCCAGAGTCTGTTAATTGCCAGATCTTAATGTTTGCGGATGACGTTAAAATTTTTCCAATTGTAGCATCAGAGGCTGATTGTGAGGAGTTACAGCATAATTTGATTGGTGTTTATGAATGGCGTAGTGGAAATGGGTTGACATTGAATACTTCCAAATGCAAAGTTATGTCTTACACCTATAGAAAATCTTTATTAGAATACAAATACGAGGTTGCTTCTGTTCCTCCCCTTAGATGTGATGTGGTAAAGGATTTGGGAGTATATTTTGTTATCGAGTTATCTTTTAATATCCATGTTATCAATGTGGTTTCATTGGCGTATGGTATGATGGGCTTTATATTGCGAAATCCCAAGCAATTTAATAATATATCCACATTGAAAACTTTCTACTTTTCGCTAGTCCGTTCGAGATTGGAGTATGACTCGATGGTGTGGAATCCTTATTAAAAAAAACTGTAGAATGTGTACCAAGATGATTTTTGAAATACATTTGGTTTGGAGATCACTGCGTCTACCCTTTTGCCATGGTTTCATTGGAGATGAGACGGGTTACGTCCGGTTTGTCTTTCTTACATAGGTTAATCCATGGTCGGATAGATTCTCCGGAGTTTCTGGATAAACTCAACTTCTATGTGCCGCGTCTTGTTGCTCGGAATGTCCAGACTTTCTTTACTCGACCAGTACGCACTAATATACTTATTATATCGCCCATTTCATTTATGTGTACTTCATATAATAAATTTAGCAATAATTGCAATATATTCAGTTGCTTCGTTAAGAATTTGCAAAATATTTTTAGTGTGAAGGTGTATGCATGTACATATGTATGTATGTTGAGTTTTGTGATGGTTAACTGTAGGGATTAATAATTAATTTTTTTGATGTAAGCTTCTAGTTATGTATATTGATGATTTTGATATTTGTAAATCTTTATTATACATTGTCCTGTTATTATTATATGTATTCTGTTGGGCAATAAATACTTTATTATTATTTCCAGCCGACTCCTTACGGAAACCGATATATGTTTATAAAACAGAAAGTGTGCTTGAGAAAAAATATTTTTATTTTACACGAACTTCGGCCATAATTCCCTTCATTGTCCATTCCTTACATGGAAACTTCATTAATATGTAGATTCTGCCTTTCATTAATTATAATATGTTACTACAAAAACTAATTTCATTTTCGTATTTTTTAACATAATTTCCCGAGTATTGACGATTTTCTGATCGTGCCATCAGTGACTCAAATCTACTGCATTAAAGTCTCTGGGTTCCTATTTCATTCATATACGTATGCCACGTTCAACATTATCATTAATCACTGTGAAATTTTAACAGACCGAACATTCTTTCCCATTTAAATCAAGCCTGAAAGACGGCTGCTAAAAAAGTTGCTATTCGAATTAATAATTTTCTATTTGGTTAATAGTTTTATACGTGGTCTGGCATTAAAACTATGGAACAATACTCCTCTAGTAAGCCATCATTTTAAAATGAAGCTGCCTGTTAAGATTGCCATCTGATAATTAAATTAATTTGAAACGAAATTGTACTTTCACCTAATTATACGTTAGAAAATACTTACTACTATTTCCAAGGATACTCAAATGTCGATAATTATAATGTATATAGTTTATTACAACCGCTAAATTATTTAAATTTAGCTATTCATTAAATTTTAATTAAATACATATTGCACAAACAATATATTATATAGAATTTTATGCAAAATTTAATTATTTGGTAGTCGATTACACGTTTTATATGAAGTACAGTGAATTATAGAATGTTTTGAGAATACAAATATTGTTTTTGCCAAGAAAAATCAACAGGTCAAAATACTTTTTTAACAGAGGATATTGTTGCCTGTGCCCAAGCTCGTGTTAAACAAAGTTAAAAAAACTTGAAATAAATAAAAATTGTAGGCAAGTAGATAATTCTATCAATACAAACAAGTCAATTAATTACATTTGACTATTTACAAAGTTTTGAAATGTTGAAGGATACTTAAAAAGAAACATCACGCGCACCCGCAGATTTTGTTATATTGTATTAAAACTATATCTTTCTGATGTTAAACCTAAAATACCTTATAGTAATTAGTTGAATAAATATTTAAATGACAATAAAATTTTAATTGAACCTTTTTAACTGTTTAATCTCGATTTCGTTTATGAGATTAGATAATTGAACATTCTTATAACTTTATGGGAACCACCTTACATCCAATTAAAATTAGTATGTGGGTGGAAATACCACAATTGTTAATTGTAAATCCTATATTTTTCCATGGAACAATTACCACAGAAATATATCATACAGTTCATTTCGTTGCAAGTGTTCATTGCATAACTACTTGATGAGAAAACGTATTATAAATATAGTTGCGAGACCCCCCGATCACCAGATTTAGCACCTCCAGACTATGTTTAGTCGAATAAAAGATATAATAAATGGAAACCGACTTCACATCCTTAACTCTTTGAAAACTACAGCAGAAAATTTTCATGATATTATTAAGAATGTGAAATAAAGAATTAACGTACGTTTACAACAGAAGATGGTGAACATTTCCAACATCTATGATAAATTATCAAATTTTTTAAAATAGAATTCAGTAATTCAGTAAATATCGTTCTTTTTTACATCATGAAAATTTTGTATTTTTCATGAAGGCTACTTTATACTTTAAAACGCCACTGATAGTTGATTGCAATACTTCCAACTTATTTGAAAATTTGACCAAAGTACATTCAATTATTTTGGTACACTTTGTACTTGTACTCTCTATACGTGTACGTAATTGCTGCTTCTCTTTTGATTCTTTTTGTAATAATTTGAATTATGATTGCATCTAATTGGCTTTGCTGTTGAATTCTAAATTATTATTATTAATGATTTATACACGCAGACAAGATTTTTAGAACACGAAAAAAAGAAAGAAGAAGAAATAAAGTCAGGTTAATGATCAGCGAAATGATAGATGACAAGAGAAACAATATAGTTAATGTTTCATTCTGCGCTTCAGAAAGATTCTTCTTTCTATTGTCTTTTAATTAGTAAAAAGCTTAAAAATTTAATGAGGAATCGATAGGAGGAACCATCGAAAACATCGTTGAACAATTTCAAATGAAACAAAATTAAAACTGGAGAGATGCTAAGAAATGTTCAATCCATATTTCATGAAACGTATTTATTCTATACATTTTAGCTTGTAATAGAGAATATTAGAAAAGTTAGTAATTTATTACGTTATTGCATATAAATTATTTTTGTTGTCACATGAAAATAATACCCAATTTTATGCCTTATTTAGACTAGAAAGGGAAATTTTTTATTACGAACAAGTCACTTACATTTTAGATTATGAAATTAGCATGTATGTACTTAATTCAAATATTTACTTATATAGTTACTTTGTTAATAACATGATGTAAATACTAGCGAAATACGCATTTCCAATACGTAATTTTAAACTTAGAAGTACCGCGGTGGCTACAGTTGCTAACATAAACTAGCGACATATTTTGAAAAATTAATAAATCTATGGCACTCGTATGAAAGCGTATTAATGGTTGAATAAACACTAACGTTCAAGATCGTCTTCAAAATAATAACATTTCGATACTGAAAAGTCTTAATTCTTTTTGAAAAATTAAATTCAGCCTCCAAAAAGAGTTGAATTACTTGAAAGCTCGGTTAATTATTTTTGCCAGATATCTGGGACTGTTGACACAAGAAATAATAATATTATATTTACTAATATTGAACACAGTGGTCTCCATATGGGTCATTAGAATATAAAAATGTATTTAAATGAGGATACAGTCTACATATTTATAAAAATGGCAAACATGTAAATGTATACACACATACATACAAGCTTATGTGTATATACATATTGTTATGAATGATATTTCAACATATAGGTTGATATATGGTACAAGTTCGAGTTAATTATTTTAGGGATATATGTATACAGTAGTGAGCATAAGTAAGTGATGACTTCCAAAAAATTCAATTCTTTACCAATATTGTTTCCATATTTAATATTATTTCTACTTTTACTCTTACTTTTACTCTTATAGTAGAATTATAGTTAAATGAAAGAGAAGGTAGTTTCTGCGAAGTTTATTCTACTCGGGTAATCTTTCTCTTATCGAGGGTTCTTTTGTTCACGGCTTAGAGACAGTTCGTGAGAAACGTGGATTCGTATACCACTGTATTTCGAAGCGTTTAATTGAATTATTACGTTTTCAATTATAAAGGACTTGTTTATGTTTTATATTGTTTTATTTCTCTGATACTATAAAGCTATGTCGTAAGTAACTATACTTCTACTATTACACATCATCCGCATTTTGACTAGATTCATTTCTCGAAAGGGTACTGAAATGCCTGAAATATCTGACGAAAATCGTCGATAGTATTCCTTTATCAACAAGGTATAAGACGGCAATAAATTGCAGAAAAAACGCATTGTGCCAAGTCTTCGATTTTTAAAATTATCAAAAGACATGAAACAACTGCTTTAATCGCTAACAAAAAAAAGAACAGGAGGGCCAAGAAAATAAAAGAAGGTAATGAATAGTATTTACGATTGACAACTTTGCGAAATAGGAAGAAGTCGTCTAAAGAATTAGCAAGATTTTCGTCGATTGACGGGTGTTTCTGTATATTCTGTTACCTTTTGACACCGTTCAATTAAACGAGAACTTATAGTTGTATTGTAGGAAGGAAGCTATTATTGTGAAGGAATAATAAATATGTAAAGGGTGTTTGTTTCAAATTTCGCGATTTTTTTAAAGAATAAATAAAACACATAATTTGCATTCACTTTCAAAAACTTCTTATTGGTAATTGAAATATCAGTTATGACATTTACATGCGAAAAATAATATCTGCCAAATGGCCTCCTCTTGCAGCTCCACAGACATCCACTCTTTTATTAAAATTTTCATTTTGACATAATTAAGGCTCTATCTCACCAATGACATGAACAATTTCATCTTTCAAAGCAGGAATTGATTGTGGATTGTTTTATAAACCTGACTTTTCACATAACCCCAAAGAAAATAGTCTAACGGTGTCAAATCACATGATCTTGGGGGCTAATTAACATCACCGTTTCTTGAGATTACACGTCCAGGAAATTTTTCTCTCAATAAATCAATTGATTCGTATGCAAAGTGAGGTATAGCGCCATCCTGTTGAAACCGCATATCCTCTAGATCAATTTTCATTAATTCAGCCCATAAAAATTCGGTTGTCATCCGACGGTATCGATCATCATTGACAGTTAAAGCTTCACCAGCAGCATTTTCAAAGAAGTAAGGTCCAGTTACACTACCTGACCATAATACACACCAAAGAGTAACTCGTTTAGGATGTATAGGTTTCTCATGAAGAATTCGTGAATTTTCCTCACCCCAGATACGGCGATTTTGTTTATTAGCATAGCCAGCAAGTTCAAAATGTACCTCATCGGAAAACATTATTTTTTGAGAAAAATCAGCTGGTTGTTCATTGATGAAATTGACAAGTGAACGACGTTTTAAATGATCTAATGGCTTCAGTTCCTGTGTTATTTGAACCTTATATGCCTTCAGAGCTAAATCCTTGTGTAAAATACGCCATGTTGTTGATCCACTAAGTCCAAGTTGTTCAATAACGCTTTCATGAACCAAACCAATATTTTCTTGTGAACGACCACTATGACTGTATTTTTCACTTTTTTGATCTTCCACGGAACCGGTCTCTCGAAATGTTTTAATAATTCGACCAATAGTGCTTTCAGATGGACGATTATGTAAACCATAAAGTATGTGGTTGTATATCCTCCTAAGGAGGGTATGCAGCCATTATTTAAAATTACTGGAAATTAACGTCAGCGAAATATTTAAAGTTTTTGCAGGAACGTTCTATATCATCAGAAACACAATTAATTGTAACTAATTACATTTTCCAGCACGACAAACATCCCAAACATATCACTGAGATCATAAAGAATTATTTCAATGAAATTGTTTAGTTTGATCATCACGAAGTCCAGATTTAAATATTATCGAATACGTATAGGATTTGTTAGATCGTGCGCAGCAGAAAAAGTCACCAACTAAATCTAATCAATTTTCCTATATCCTCTTGGAAGAATGGAAGAATGGAATAACATTCCTTAAAAATTTCTAGAAAAACTGTTCGATAGCTTATCCAAACGTATGAGAAGTGAAATATTTGCTAAACGTGGTCATACTAAAGACTAGTATTATTATCTTTATTATTAATATTTTTCAGTTACATTTTTATTGTATTATTGTATTAAAAAAATTACTACCTAGAAGAAAGTTATTATATTTTTTAAAATGATGAGGAACGGTAAATTTGCTATGGTGGTGATTATAAAAGGAACAATCAACGTTTTTTTATACATCTGCAGTACTAGACATTTTCAAATTAGCGGCATATTAATTTCAAACAAAGCAAACAAAAACTCATTATTAGGGGAAAAATTGCTACAGTATTCTCCTTCATGTACGAACTGAGCAACATTATATGCTACACAATAATGTACAGTACAATTTCTTATACCGTACGCGTGCCTTCTTGCAGTGGACGGTACTAAGTTTACGTTATTCGGACTGTTTGGAATCGGGAATATTGATTACTAAGACTCCATAGGGTAAGTTAAATAATACTAACTTAAGTAATATTTGTTTAAGTCAATTTGCAATTTCATAGATGTTAAATTATAAACGAAAAGACATTTAAGTAAAAGAAATGATAATCGAGGATCGTCAAAGGGATTTGACTTGCAGCAAATTGGCAAAAAAATATAAAATTTCAAAACCCGGCGCGAAAAGATAAATACTGTATAAATAATAATCATCAAACACTGACCGATCTGCCACGTAGAGCGAAATCTCGTAAAAGATCTGCTATGGAATATGTTAGTATTGTTAAAGCAGCTTCGAGAAACTTTACTGTAACGTCAAGCGCAACTGAAGATGTCCTTAATCTGTCGATATTAAGAACAACTATGCTAACACAAAGAAGCTAAGTTGGTCAATAAAAATGCTGGAAATTTGTCATCATAGAAATGGCGGCCAAATTGGAAAAAATATGTGCCCCAGCCATACATACATACATAGGACATGATTTTCAATATGAGAACAAAAAAATATTAGAACAAGAAACAAGTTACAAAAAAAAGATTATTCTTGAAAATAGCACACATTAACACGTGAAAATGCCATAAATTTTAAGTCTATTACTAGTCAATGAAGTACTTATGCTATTTACGGTAATATTCTTTTATGTTAACTACTTGTCTTGTGGTAATTTATCTTATTGACCGAACTGTGGTGTACGTATTTTGAATTACATATCATATAAAAATTCGGTTCATATTTATGTTTGTTTGTTTTTGTCGTTTTCATTTTTATTCATCTTAGGTATTATTTATTATGTTAAGCCTACATAAATTTATTAAAAATGGCTGTAAATGGATAGAATGAAGACAATCGTATATAATGCTTTTATTATTATTATTACACTTTTTTTAACAACAAGCTGAGGAGAAAGGCTTACTCTTTTGAATTTCAAGATGCTGAGATCTTTGGTATTGAACACAATAGATTAAAAAGAAAATTTCTAGAAATTATGTTTTGTCCTAAAATGTACAACAAATTTTCAGAAAGACGTAGAAGAATTACGTTTCTAGTCATTTAATACGTTATTTTTATTTTATATATAAATATAATATATTCAGACAACATATCAAAAACTTCTGTTTTCATAGCGAACCATTTTCTGTCATGATCTGTATACAATTTCGTTTAATATTAATCTTACGATACTGTCCACTATAAATAAGACTATTTTCACATGTAATGCATACTTTTCTTATTTACTGATTGTCTCGATTAATATCTAAGTTAACTTATTTTTATCTGGTATTAAAAGAATATTAATCGAGAAATTATCTTTCCATGTATTTTTTGTAATTGCTATTCAATAGTGCTATGTAGAAACTTAAACGGCTAAGCGAAACTTTGGCAATGTTACAATAAACAAACTAAAATTTTGTCAAGGCTCATATGTATATGAGGAAAACTTGAAAATTTTTCTATCTAATGATGAAATAACACCGGGAGAGAGCATATTTTAAGAGCGCTGGACTACAGATATTTATCTAGGGAAATCGACGATTCAAACCTCATTTCAGTGCGATTATTTCTCTTCTCTCGACAGCTTTCTCTGTTGAGAGAGAATAATCAGGACTGCTTCTTCTCTTGCAGCGAGGAGGGATTAGTAACAAAGCCGTAGAATACTCTGAGTGGTCATGACAAGTCGAAAAGACTAATAACCCAGTTGAGCACCCAATTAATTTCCCTTAACTTCAACATAGTTGCACCACCTACAACAACTTTATTTCATTATAAAAAGATTACTTCTGTTGGTCTTCAAAATAGGTATTGATCTATTTCTTGGTTTTTATCTGATATTCTCTGAGATGCTTTTTCAGATTTCTAAATAAACAAAATTTGAAAGAATAATAGGATGAATCATGACTCCCTTTCAAACTCACACATTGTCATGAAAAAGAAGAACTACTTTGTGACGCAAGTCTAAACATTTTTAGCCAATAAGAGGTAATTTTGTTAAAGTATTAGTGCAATTACAATTGTTGTTATTGTAGTCCTTTTCGAAGAGTACTCCAAAAAAATAACTCCTGACTGTTTCTAAAAAATTCCAATGTATTCGTGACCTTACCGGAATAAATATTTTACTCTGCAATAATTCGTTCGTCAATAGTTTCAGAAGAATTCTGTTTCATTGTCAAAAAATTTATGATACTGCAATATTCTAATTTCAAAAAACATATTTTCTGTTGCGAAACACTTTATAAAACACAAAATAATGAACAAATTAAAATCGAATTTTACACATAAGTATAAAAACGTTGTAACTATTGAATGTTACTAAATAACAATTAAATGTTCCTATCATGGTAAGGTAGATTGCTTTCGTAATTCTTCTCATAACATGCAATTAACTAATATTAAATAATATAGAATAATACAGTAAGAATAAAGACGAAACTACTTGTTTCATTAAAGGCTAAGATTAATATTTTAAGACGAAGATTCAGTCATCTATGTTATATAACAAGAATTTCAAAACATACAGGAAAGATAGAGAACATAGAGGAAAGAATTTCTATATTAGAATACCCAAACAATTCTTCGAATCTAAATATTATTGAAACTTTATAGAACCTGCTTTTACAACATCACACACACAACATTACAAAAAAACAGAAGACTATTCAGTGTGCTGATCTCTAGATATTGGAAATTTTTATGAGTAAGAATGATCAAGTAACAAACATGTATTAAGCACGTTTTACTAAATTTATATTTTCTATATATTTTCTACGTTTTAATTATTCAGATTAAAACGAGTTTATTAAAATTTTGGTTGCTTTTAATCATTTTCAATACTAACGTTAATTCCGGCGCTCGCAAATGCAATAATATCAATTAAACGATCGCCTTTGCTTCTTAAAAGGTAACTTACTTATGTAGAAAAAAATTTAACTATTACTTCTCTTTTAATTATCTTTTAAAAAAATATACAAATTATCAATGCATTAAAATCTAGTTAGTAGAAGGGAGATATCAAGTTCCTAATAACACTTTTTCGGTTATTGATATAAATAGAGATTTTTGTTTGCAAAATGCGATCTGATTAATAAAGTGTAACGGATTGTCAATAACAATACAAAGTGAGATGATATCATTCAGCAAATACAGTTATAAACATAACGAATAACATAAACTCAGATAAATAAACCCCTCGATACTGTTAATCCGTATTATAGACAACCTCGGGCAGTTGAAATGATGATTATCGAGTATATTTATATTGTGAAGACATAAAGCTAAAGTTAACGTACACAAACGAATACAAAATGCAAAAAGACAAACAGATATATTCCAATAAGTAAACAGTAACATGCTTTGAATCTAAAAATTTGTAATAAACTGTCTTCTTTTATAGTATACACAGTCTGTCACAGAAAAAACCGAACTATTTTAGTGAAATCCATTTATTTTATTCAAACTAGTCGGCTTTGGCTTCAGTACAACGTTTTGCGCGGTCAATTAACATGTCGAATGAATTTTTAAGTTCATGCTTAGAAATATTCTTCAAGATCACTGTCGACGCCTTTTTAATGGCTTCGGCGTCGGCAAATGTAGTTTGGAGAACAGATAGAAATCACAGGTAGCTTTATCCGGTGAATACGGTGAATGATGGATGGTTAAAATGGCATTTGTAGCTAGAAAATCAGTGATAAGCGTCGAGCGATGAGATGGTGAATTATCATGTAACAAACGCTAGCTAAATTTTCACGATAATCATGGCGCACACGACAAATATGCACCAAAAGACGCTTCATAACTCCAAGACAATATACATCATCGACTGTTTGACTAGTTGGTACAAACTATTTGTGCACTATGCCTTTCGAGTCATAAAAACAAATCAATATTATCTTCACTTTTGACTTCTCCAAACGGCCTTTTTTCGGTCTTTCTTCGCTCGGATGCTTTCATTCAAAGTTTCTGAATCATATTGAAAACACCACGTCTCATCGCCAATTACAATAAAATACCTGAAGTTTTGGTCCTTCTTTGAGTTTTTCATCAAGTCTGTACAATATTAAATTTAGTTAGCTTATGTAGTACAAACTATACACAAATCTTTGTCAGTCCCAAATGCTGTATTAAAATGCGATGAATTGAATATTTGGAAATATTTAGCTCCATTCCCATGTATTGCAATGAGGATTTCGGCTCATTACTGATAAATTCACGCACAAGTTCGATATTACTTTCCGTAACCATACATTTTCATTCTCTGCTTTTAATGATGCAAATATCATGATATTTTGACATAACATTGGTGAAAGATCTACATTACCGACGCATATTTTTAATAGATGGCGTCATTAAGAATTACTATTTTAAAAAAGTTCGGTGTAATGTATTTATGAACAAAAACATTACCCGAAATGAAAATTTCTACTTAAAACTCAGATCAGATCATTTTATAATTATTAATGTAATAGTTGTGTACATAAAGAAATATAGACAGAAGCAATCTACGAAACAAAAAATCAAATAAGTTATGTATTCTTTGAAAGTAAACATTCAAAAATAATAATAGCTTTAGAAAAATTTATAGACAGTTATTGCATATCAGTAATAACAAAGATAGGGAGGAAATATCGTACAATAACATAAATACAACCGAAGAAAGAGGAAGAAATACAATATAGTTAACTGAAAACTACATCGAAGATAATATATTTCAAGCAGAAAATGTCATAAAACATAAATACCAAAAATTATAAAGAACAAATAGAGCAAAAATGGAATCAAATTGAGACCATTATGAATGAGGTCACAAAAAAATACTAGAATGAACAGGCAAACAGCAGAAAAATAAACGATGAGGAAAAGAATATATCAATAAATAGAATGCGTAGCAAAGAAACGAAATCATATGGAAGATGAACTACGGAAAATAGAAAAGTAATATAACTTCGATAAAAAGATAAAGAAAAATAAAAGTTTTAATTTTTTGCCGATAAAACAGGGTATGAGCAACGAAACATCAAAAAAAAATAAAGTAAATGTATCAAACAACTTATTAAAAATAAAAAGTGATAGAGAAAACATTGCCAACAAAAACTTTAAAGTACGACAGCGAAGCAATAATTTAAAAGACTTAGAAAACGTTGCAAATAATTTGAAAAATTGAAGATGCACCAGAAGGGTGAAGTCAAGGAAATCTGCAATAAATATTGAGGAACGGCACTCTTAGATGTATCATATAAAATGTTGACAAGAATTATCAGAACCCCTCTAAACAAACACCATAACGAGTTTCTGAAAGAGTATCAAAGATTCGTAGCAGAAAGGTGGATGGTATATTAAATTGAAGAGACTGTAGAATGCAACGAAAAAGTCGGAAATATCGGGCAAGTTCAAGAAACTTGTGAAGATAGCCGTCCAAGAAACTAAAAACAAAATAATGTTAGACAGAATAATGTCAAAACTATTTACAGAAGAGGAGGTATTGAGACAAAGAAATTTTTCGTCTACGGTATTCTAAGATATCTAAGATAGTGGGATTCTGAAAGAAAGTGGCAAAATAACAAAGAGCTTGATATTTATATGAAAAGAGACCCATGATCGGCCTATCCCTATGATATGGTACTTATGACTAGATCGACACAATTAAACTACTAGAAAAAAGCAAATAAATACCGGTTAAAAATTAAGAAGCTTAAAGCGCATTACATGAACCAGCGAAAATAAAGGAATACGTGAGATTAACAAACCTTTGCATATCCCAAAATTGTTTTCAATTCGAAGGGAAGTTCTATGAACAAAAACAGGGAACTGCAATGGGCAATTGTCTTTCTTCATTCATAGCGGACCTATTTATGAGTAACTTTGAAATAGAATTAAAAAATAAAGCTAAATATTTTCCAAGAATTTGGGTCAGGTATGTCGATGATATTTTCGCGATTTTCAATACACATAAATGCAACTTAGATGATTTCGTTAAACAGTTAAATTCAAAATTCCCGACAATTAAATTTACAGTAGAAAAAGAAAACAATGACAGGTTGCCTTTTTTGGACACCTTAGTTATTAGGAATGATCTCAAAATAGAAATTGATATTTTCCGAAAAGAAACCAATGTCAATAGATTCATCACGGCGCACTCAAATCATAGCATGCAACAAAAGATGGCTTCATTCAATTTTCTTATTAATCGTTTGATCAATTTCCCACTAACAAATGTAAGATATGAAAGAGAATTGAACGTCATTAAGAATATCGCGATATACAACGGTTTTGATTCGGAAATAATCAATGGATTAATTAGAAAGGCCAACATAAGAAAAACATTCCGTGACACCACATGTCTATCACCACAGAGCAATCGGCAAAAGCAGTTTGTTTGTTTACCTTATCATCGTATGACAAAAAATCTAAATAGTATTTTTAAAGAACGCGGGCTTCAAGTCTGTTTCCGCCCCAATAATTCTCTTAAAACGCTTTTAGGAAATGCAAAAGACAAAATCGAAGAAAATAAAAAATCGGGAATCTACCGAATTGAATGTTTAGAGTGCAATAGACAATACATCTGCCAAACTAAAAGATCGATCGAAACCAGGTATAAAGAACACCTTTCGCACATAAAATTCAACCGACCGGAAAAGTCGGGTATAGCGAGACATGTTTTAGAAAATAACCACAGTGTTAATATGGATTGTTTACATTTGATAAAAAACGTGTATAATTATCGAGAACTAGATACGTATGAAAGCATGCACATCTTTAAGAATTTAAACCATGTGGTGAACAATATTGAAACAGGCCCCTTACAATCGCCCCTTTTCTCTCTACTTAATGTCAGAAGAGGAACAATATAATAAATCATAGGCAGGCACTTGTCTTGACCGTAACCCCCGTTTTCATTGTAGTGCATGTTAGTTTAAGTAAAAATAATTTTTAAAAATCTTGTGAAACAAACACAGTGTACATCTTGGTTTTGAGCGGTGTGGATCGCGTAAGGAGTTTGATTTTCGTACAGTTGTTTTTCTCCGTGTTTTACCAGATGCGACACTTTGAAATTATCTGCTGATGATGACAACTTGGTTGTCGAAATGCATATACAGAATTTACAAAAGTTAATGTGGAAAGGGGTTATATATCAACCTTATTGATCAAGTCAATCAACCACAGGCTCCATCAAATTCAACTATTGAAAAATAAGAAAGATTTAGTTAAATACAGGTAGATGATGAATATCAAAAATTACATGGGGAATTAGAAAAATTCTTGGAAGAACCTAGTATAATCCAAATTATGAAAGCGCGAAGGGTCAGATGGCCAGTACATACCGTCAATATGTCTAAACAAAAGGATTTATTGAGAAAAGAAGGTAAGAAGAGGAAAGAACCCCTATAGAACAGATTAACAAAGGTTTGTAAGAGATAATAGTAGTGGACAGAGAAGAAAGCAAAGAAGTCCCATTATTATTATGCTTCGCACATCATCAGATCATCACACAAATAACGGAATACCTGCGCAACCAGTATTACTCGTTCACCTATCATTACGAGAAGTTCTAGAAGAAGATAGCAACGATGATTTTGAAGCGTCAATAGACCATCCGTCAGGATGAAGAACTTACAGAAGTTACGCAGAAAAGCCAAGAAATTGACATCACGTATATGAGTCATATTTATGTAGTTAATACAACATCCATAAACATTAATAAATGTACTATAGATTATCTCTTTATTCCATGCAATTATTATTTGTTTTCTAAACTGTATTTGGCGATTAATGGATACCATTTTGCATCAATTGAACACGTTCAACAGTAAACGACAAACAATATCAACACTAATATAGCTTCTATACTTCTAGAAAGTACGAACAGTTGTTTTTCTGTTGAACGACAATATTTCGAATAAATAATCTTACACAATTTTAACTGTTTTTGTTTTTCCAAAGCAGTTTGTTTATTTTTTGGATATAAGATGTAGTTAAACAAATTTACAGATGGTACAATACTTGCCGCAATATCTCGATATAGAAATAGTACGCGACAGCTAAATTTTGAGAATTTAGAAAACCCTTTTAGCCTTATCACTAATCAAAATACTAGATTATAGAACGGTTCAACGCTATTATTTGCTAGCATTATTCGTATCATAAACTTTTACCTTACTCTCATACAAAGTATTTCTGTGGGAATAGTAAATATTTGGACTATTTTAAATAAAGAAGTACACTACCGGTCATATTTATTTGCCCACCCCAATTTTATGTGTTTCCTGAAATACGGATTATCTTTCGAAAAATCTGTATTATAATTATTCAACAATATTATTAGTGGAAGTAATTCCATATGAATTTCTACGAAAATCTTAAATTGTTTATGATATATTGTAAAGGTGTCATAAATTGGAAAAATACCATAAATATTATATAGGCTAATCCCTACAGTATTAACAGTTTTACCTGCATTTCCGAAAGGTATTACCAATATTGCGTTATTGTACTAACTAATTACAATATTAGGATGTATTATTCGAAAAGGAAAATAAATTTTATGTCAGTTATCGTTCATCTTTTGTTGCGAAAACAGTGAAATAGAGAGTTATTGTGAATATTTTAATGCAATGCCGAAGACGAAGGAATTATCTGTTCAAGTGCGTTCTATGATAATTGCTTATTATCGTACGGGTAAAAGTAATCGCGAAATTACAAAAGAATTACGATTAAATCGCAGAACCGTTGATTATAACGTTAAAAAATTGAAGAAAGTGGTACATTTTCCAACAAAAGAAGATCTGGACGACGCAAAGCGACGACATCTGCAGATGACCCGCATCTAATACGGATAAGTAGACGCGATAGGCGAAAAACAGCAGCAGAAATTGCTGCTGAAATGAATAGAGCGCGTGCTAAACCAATTAGTGTGTCCACGGTATAGAGAAGGTTAAGGCAAGCGGGTTTATACGGAAGAATTGCTCTGCGAAAACCACTATTACGAAAGCAAAACAAGATAAAACGACTAAATTGGGCTAAAGAACATAATAATTGGACGATTGATCAGTGGAATAATGTGTTGCGGACAGACGAATCGAAGTTTGAACTTTTCGGTAGTAAAAGGCGAATATTCGTAAGAAGAACCGCAGGAGAAAGAGTACTGCCAGAATGTATTGCGCCTACCGTAAAACATGGAGGAGGTTCAGTAATAATTTGGGGGTGTTTTGGTGGAAGATCTGTAGGCGATCTCGTCAAAATTGAGATAATCCTAAGAAAAGAAGGCTACAAGGAAATTTTAGAAAATAACGCTGTTCCTTCAGGACTAAGGATTCTTGGCGAAAACTTTGTATTTCAACAGGACAACGATCCAAAACACACTTCTAGATTGTGTGGCGATTACTTGCGTCAACTAAAAGAGCAAGGGCAAATCTCTATAATGGTATGGCCAGCTCAAAGTCCTGATCTGAACCCAATAGAGCTTCTTTGGGAATAATTGGACCGGAAGGTTCGAGAACGTTCTCTATCATCCACCACTGTACTGTGGGAACAACTTCAAGAAGCCTGGGCACAAATTACAGAAGATACACTGCAAAAATTAATTGAAAGGATGCCACGGTTATGTGCCGCAATTATCAAAAATAAAGGTGGGCACATTGATGAGAGCAAAATTTAATAATAATTAATGATAAAGTTTTTATATAAGAAAAATGTAACTATTTTATGTTTATTTTACACTATTGTATTGGTACAATAAATAAATTTTCAGTACACATTTGATAGTTTAATAATTTTGGCTAAATCTAAGGGTGGGCAAATAAATATGACCGGTAGTGTATATACATGTGTTCAGTTCTATATGGTTTCAAAGACACAGCTGTTTGAAATCGAAGCGTACAATTCCAATATTCACGCACGTCTAAATAGTTGACTCGACAATCTGAAATTGCCATTTAGCATGTGAATGTTTTACCTGACGCCATTTTATATTACAAATATTTATAATAATGCCGCATGTATTTGCATTTGCCGAATACGCCGATATAGTATTTGTTTACAGGTTTCGTAATGACAATGCTCTTGCTTCTTGTAGACAATATCGTACACGATTTCCTAGCTACAGAATACCATATTCCAGTATTTACTGGTGCCGTACCTAACCGTTATATTTCTACTGAGCGCATAAATAAATAAAATGTAGATGAAGTAGAAGGCATTATTCGATAGGTTAGTTAGATTAGTGTTACACATACAAGAGTATGCCGAACATTACGTATCAACGTTTTCTATCCTCGCTGTTTACAGCAGATTCAACACTTTCGCCTAGGAAAGATGAAGCAACACGATTGGAACTTTGTCAATGGCTAATTGCTAGCCGCCCACTTATCTTATTGATACTGTTCGCAAATGAAGATATTTTCATTCATGGCAGTATTCACAATAATTGTAAAACACATCAGTAGTCCGACGAAAATCCACATATCATTCCAAAAAGCAACACGCTTCTCTGTAAGTGTGTGGTATGGTATGATAGATAATAATTGCTTGGGATGTGTTACCGCATCATCCTACAGAACCCATGTCTTACTTGAAAAGACACTCTTGAAAACGATCTTCTACTATTATTGTAGAAAGTTCCTCTGGCTGCAAGAAGAGATATATTTTCCCAATATGATGGATCTACTGCACATTCTAGTTGTCAGGTGATTAGTCATCTAAACGTAACATTCCGCGGAAGATAGATTACATATTTGATAAAGCAATAAGTCATTTGTTTTTGCTTAACACTTTCTGTCTTTTTATGAGTAACAGTTAATCAGCTGTCGCTGTAACCATTAAGAATTGGGTACATGTTTATATATTGTTATTCAAAATACTCTGTACTACCATCTCCTAAAATATTTACTATTCCTCCTGAAACACTCTGTACAACATGTACAACTTGGGAGAAATTTATAAATGATGCAAAAAGTTATAAAATAAATTAAATTCTTCAAGTATATAAAAAAGAAAGAAAAATTTATGTGACGGAGTAATTTGGAAGTCATTGGTTTCACCGACTTCTATGTGGTAACTGCGAACACTCGAATCTCTCTCACATCCAATAAACTGCTGTGAAGAAAGAAAAACAAAATTAAAATTTATTTAAATCAGAATATTTATTTGAAATTGTTATATAAAATCATTTCGTAAAGTAAATTAATTCAATCTACGCAACAACATTATGATTTTCGAATTCGCTACATAAATAAATTTCATTGGATATCTTAAGTGACTTTATTGCTATATAATAATGGTTCATTCACAAATATTGGATATATTTTTATACCAGAAATAAAAATATTCCAGACATTCTGTTTATCGCAGTGTAGATTTATCTTAATGGGGGAGATACGTGAACATGACAGAAATATAACTTCTAGAGAAAACACGTATTTGGTTAATGTAAACGACATCGTAATTTATAATTTGGAATGAAAATGTATTTTGAAGACTACGAATTACTTGTTACTTAACCAATACAGTGCAGACATGCGAAAGATCAAAAGTATAATTTTGTAACTAATCAACTTTAAAAAGAACAGAATTTCAATAAACCGTCTGTTCGTGTCTTTAGTTTAAAATATAATTATTGCTTTTATCTCTCGCCTTATTATGAAAGCTTACATTTTTCCTAAACCTCCATTTTTTTAGATAAATATTTATTAATGCAATGCTGGCTCCAATTTAATTCGCAAACACTATTATTTATGAAGCAGTGTTGAAATATCTATTTTTAGGCTTACATCTATTTTTATAACACCTTATCTATGATTTACAAAACATTCTTAATTTCCTACATACATGTTAAATTATTGCAAAAAAATATGAGATACGAGTCGTTTTTTTTTTGAATTTATTGTTCGATTTCGATTTTCACAGATTTATCTAGGACCTATAAAGAAATTTTTTGTTCCAAAATTAATAGTAACATTAACCCACTTAACACTTCCTATATTAAAAAGCAAATAAATAAGCATAGGCACGGTCAGATGGATATTGTATATATTAATTTCACATATTACGTTTATTATTGCTTTTATATATACTTACAAACCATAACAATTCCGTTTTTATTAAAGTTCAGAAACTTTCTCAGTCAGTGTCGTTAATATAAAACAGTTTTCCTATGAAAGAGGACTCTAGCGAAAGAAATTAATCCCATTTTATGTGCTAAAGAAGCAAACTAAACAAGGAAGTGAGTAATATTGTATTTATTCGGCTTTTATTTGATGAAAATTTATATTGATAACTAATATTAGATTGTTAAAATTATCAGTTATTTTATTTTTTAATTATTTCACCTTCTTGTTGAACTGGTTAAGAATGGATCCAGTATTTTACGGGAAATATTAACAGTCGTCTTTAAAAAAAATATTAGTAGAAGGAAAAGAAGTACCATAGAATTTTAATACTTCCCTAATCAAATACATCTACTAGAAGACTATATATGGAGTATTATCGTGACTAGTTCGGTAGGAAGGCTGTATAGCTGAATCCAAAAAAATAAAATTGAAAAAAAATCGTCAATATTTAGGAAAAAAGTGTTTTCCATTATTGTGCACTAATAATATATTTCCTGTACAGTAATTAATAGA
The DNA here is from genome assembly GCA_031893035.1 of Dermolepida albohirtum. NCBI lineage: Eukaryota > Metazoa > Arthropoda > Insecta > Coleoptera > Scarabaeidae > Dermolepida > Dermolepida albohirtum. The sequence continues at coordinate 317,809 of JAVIWB010003533.1, read as the reverse complement.
AAAACGTACAGAGAAAGCTAGGAGCGCATTTGATATTTATCAATCTGGAGAAGACAACGTCCGTTAACTTTGGAATGCTGGTTGGAATAAACACGGTATACAATATCTATACAAATGTACAAGCAAAGGTAAAGGTGGGACAGTAAGTTCTCAGAGATCGAAGCAAAGATGTTACATGTTTCCTAGGCTAGAACTAGAGAAATTTGCTCAGTAGAATTCAATCCAAATATAGACGATCCAGTAGTAATGTCCCACGAAGAAGAGGACATTTCAGAAGAATTTAATAAATGGGTACCAAATATCAATACACAAAAACAAAAGAGAATGCTTACCTTCACAAGTCTGTTTGCCAAATCTTCAAACGACGAGCAGTATTACTTTGAAAAGCAGTGAACGCCATAAATACTTAGAAAATATTCCTTATTGAAGTGGAACATATGGAAAATGAGCCATACGTAAATTATACCCCTTCTTTGGTCCTCTAAAACTGGACTGAATACAAAAACTATATCCCCATCGTGGAGCTAATAAATATGTATGGTTTGCAATATTGGGTAATTACGTAGTGACACAGAAGAAAGATCGATTCAATGCAAATAGACTTTCTTAGACGAGCTTCCGAAATATCCGGTTGAACTACATAACTAATAAAGAAATAAGAGAAAGAACAAACGGAAAGGAAACGATTATGAAAGTACTAGCACAGAAACATACCATGCACTGGTGAGGACTAAACAAGAAAAATTCTCAAACCGTATGTTCAATGATATACTTACTAAAAGGAGGGAAATAGGAAGATCACGAGCTAAATTGATTCAAGGTATCTAGAGAAACATCTAACATGAAGTTTCGAATAAACTGATTTGTTTTCGTGATTACTTCATGACGTAGACTTCGAGAAATTTTAGGAACAAGTTCATGAAATTGGTTCAGGATTGAACACGGATCTTTATAGATGAGTTTTTCAATTTTTTTGAGCAAATAGTCGCTGAAAATGGACTGTAACCACTTCTCTGTTCATCAAAAATATGTATTCTTCCTTCTATAAATTTATGAACTCATTTCCTCACCTTATCTGCGTCCATCACTTTCTCCATTCGCGAAAACAAGTTCAAGGGAAAAGACAAATAACGGAATGTAATCAGTGCGAGCGAAAGAAGGTCCTACGGCGGCGAGTGGAGAATTCGAGAGGCTCATTTTAAAATGTCGCTCTACTGGCTGACATTATTCACGCGGCACTACCGTCCTTCCATCTAGAAAGCCAACTGCCTTAACTCAGTGGTTTAAACTTTATCACTACGATTTGCCTCTAACATGCAATGGGAAATGGCCCTTAGTTTCTCAATACACCTCGTACAACAACCTCTCATCTTTATTTTAGAATCTGTATTATAAATTGTAAATCTATGAATCATATGCATTATTATTCGCATACCGTTTTCTAAAAAAACAAATCATAATTATAAATTCATATAAGAGTTTCTAAACAGTATGATGCACTCGTTGAAAAGTTGTTTGGCTTTTTTTCTTCTGTAAAATCAAAAAAATATTAATAACGCTAAAAGATTTATATGAATTCCATCGTTCTCTAGGAAGAAATAGCTTCTAAAATTATTTAAATATCTTTGCCTTTACAGTTGAAATCCTGCAAACTTTACAGCTGAAATACTTGCAAGTAAATAGCCAATTTTATATTGATCGTTCTTTTTTTATTTTAACATGAATTTTCCCTAGTAGATATTGACAAGGGATGGAAAAGAACAGTTTAAAAACCAAAAACTTTTTTCTACTGTTCAAAAATAGTACGAAAAATAAAGGATAATAGTCACTCTCAAAGTTGAAATTATGAATGATGAAAGGAGAATTTCGAAAATCTAGTAGATTCAGAAGATTGAAGTAGCTTAAACACGGATCCAGCCTTAGACGACATAAACGAAAACAAATCGGCACGGCGTTATATAATTAAGCTAAATATCTACAAATGCCTTTTTCCAAATCGTATTTTCAATAAAACGTAAAATATAGAAGTAGTTCCTCCTGATTGTGAAGTCCAAACAATCATCTGAATATTTAAAGAAGATAATGAGAGAGACTCCATGACGGTGTCACATGATAGGATTTTCTGAAAGCTACATAAATTTATTCGAGAGAAAAGGCTTCGACATACTGTGAAAAACCAATTAGGTACGAATCTATATTACGAAGTTATATTAGAAAGTGTAAGAGGTAGATTTAAATCATATTTTTACAAGAAAACCTTGGATTTATGAATTTAAAAAAAGCTTTCAATGAGATATTGCCGAAATATATACGGAAACTGAACAATAAAGATATACCAGGACGAAATTGAGGAAGAGAATCAAAAATGTATGTGACAATAATTATCATGTAAAAAAGAAAATACAGAATCGAACGCATTTCAGAAAAGGCTTAAACAACTTAACCTATTAATATATTATTTATTATAATATAAAGAGTCTCACCAAAGAAACGAAGATGTATTTTTTGCCAGAAATCTAATATGTATCCTAAAAGAAACAAATCACCATAAAAAACTATGGACGTGCAAAATTGGAGAAAGTTGACATTTGTAAATATTTATGAGCTTTAAAGGAAAGAGGAAGAAATACGGAAACGAATAAATTGAAGCTGTAGTTCTGATAAACCACGCATACAAGCAAAAAATACAAATTGATTATAAACGTTTTTATTATTGTACTACGATTGTCTATTCAAGACACCATTACTCATGCCTATCTTATATTAAACCATGTTGCATATTTTCACATGCTTCTTCAGTTTTAACGGTAAAATTGTAAGCATGCACTATATGTTAAAATATAGTCTTTTTCTCGACCTCTGTAAGATGTATTTATAGATTTGTAATAAAGGGACGATGGTAGAATAATGGTAGAATGACAGAAAGAAAGGAGGGGGACCCTCTGACTCAACCTCCATAGCGAAATGAATGAAATTATGTTCATAATTTAGCAAATTACACATTACATATAAGACACCATTTGTAATTTTTTGAAAACGTTGCTTATCGCAAGCCTACACACACCGATAGATATTAAAATGTTTTTTCCATTATTGCCTGTCACAAAATTCAATGTCATATATGTATTTCTTAGTGCAAAGAGTCTTATCTAAACATATTTCACTTTTACGTACAGAGAAGTACGATCAGTCAATCGAGGTTCTGATCAGATGTGTTATTATTTTCCTTGCTTGTGAAAACAATATAATGAAGGTAAAGTCAAAACCTTAAACGGAAAAAGAAGTGAGCATATGAGTGCTGCGAAACAGGAACCGTCCATGGTAAAACTAATCAAGAGGAGGAACGAACGAAGGTCATATATATATATATATATATATATATATATATATATATATATATATGTATGTATGTATGTATGTAATAACACCGTAGAAGAAGTGTATCAGATGTCCTATAGGAAAACCCAAACAACTAAACCATCTTGAATTTATAAATCCGAAGTTCGAATGTTGGTGAAACAGGACAAAGAAAAAAGAAAGAAAGAAAGAAAGAAAAGATCGCAGTTAAATAGAATTTGTGGCCACCTCGAATAATCTTCATATTTCGTAACCATCAAAAAATCCGCGATGTTTACAGAATTTCAAAACTTGGTTAGCATTCAAGCATAAAAGATAGATAAAAAAAAAGATAAAATATTTCATGCTGGTATCTAAAAAGACCAGTCAAATTACAAGTCCCACGACTACTGCGGAGTCGTCCATTTATGGAGCGAATCTGCACGCCCGAAGACGGTGGAAAACCTATATTGGAGAAACTTTCTTTAACTTTTCAACATTTAGAAGTTGTAAGAAACTGTAGTACTAGTAACTATTGCATGGTTTAAAGGGAAGCAAATTACCACCAAGAAGTTGCCGGAGTTTAAAAATGTCTTCAAAAAGTAGATAAAGTAATAAGCTTTATAACGGGCCACCCGCTGAATAATAAGTTGTTTAAAATATTATGCGATGATATGGAAAGCGTTCATTTGTCACCTCTTACAAAAGTAAAGTGACTATCGCGAAAGTCTTAACAAAATTTGTTGAACTGAGAGAAAAGTACGTGGATTCTTTTTCAAATGTATGTTTGAGTTACAAAATCGTTCGAAAGAAAAACACTTGATGTATAAAACAACTCATTTGTGTAATATTTTTACTAAACTGTATGAAATTGACCTTATCCTTCAAGACTGTTATAATGAAGTACAAAGTTTTGACGAAACATTTGAGCAATATTTTCCTAACGAACATCATAAGAAATTGAAGCATTGTTCATCAAAAACCTATTTATTATCGATGAGAAACTATGAAACCATGTAAATACAAAATTACTGGAATCGACTTCTAATCCTTCATTATCAACTTATAAAACAAAATATTTGCCTGAATTTTGATGCAATTTTAGAGACAAGTGTCCACAGTTTGCATAACAAGGTATTTTACTACTTTTATAATTTACGACTTCCTACTAATGTCTGTTTCGAAATATGCAATGACAAAAAATAAGTATCGCAATAGTTTGGATGTAAAACACGATATGAGACTTCAGCTATCATCAATAGAAACCAACATAAGATTTATATGCGTGAACGAAAAACAAATTTATAAATAGCATTAAAAATTTGTGTTTACTTGTTTACATTTATTTGATATTTCTAAACATTCTAGTGGTTTTAAATTTAGAATATTATTAAACGTTCTATATTTCGTTTTTAGTGTATTTTTCACTCGTTTTACATTTCTGTGAATATCTGAACAATATATTCGAATGTTGTTGAATATACGAGATTATTAAAATAAATACTAACACTAAATTATGGTGTTTTATTACACCTCAGACATATCTACTACATAAAAATACATTTAAATTTAATTTATTTTAACATTTCCACACAACTTAAAATTACAGAAACAGTGTTCTGAGAAACACTGGTTTAGTGTATTCAAAATACATTAAAAGCTGGTGAAACTCCTGCCACTATTGCAATTGGAAAAGCAGGAATCATTTGAAGATAATAACACAGGTGTGTATGTCATTGAAGTTATTTTGTATTAGAAATAATTTAAAAAATTCTTTTTTTGGAAAAAAGAATTTCCGGATATCCTTTACAACATCAAATTAATCTCATTTATTCCATTTTATATTTCAGAATATAATAAGAATTACTATCAATTTCATGCCTTCACCGCCAGGACAATAATCCATCTAATTAATCAATGCTTTTAGCGTGTGAACAATTTACATATGTAGTAACCAAACAGTCTTCTACTTTGTTCGATATGGTCTTTATTTTGACACTGTAGCAACGAAAAAAATATGATACTCCAAGCTTTCAGGGCTTGTAATTTCCCATCGGAATATGAACTTATAATTAATTAATGGATAGGGTAGAATCTTGTAAATATAAGGAGAATTTCGTAAACTTTGACTGAGAACACACAGTTTAATAACCCTTATTTTGTGTCCATTCTTTCTAGATATTTTCTTGCAATGAAATAAGTTTAATTTTGTTTCCGAAGTTCTCATCAAACTTCGTAGTAGAAGGAGTTGTATGATCATCGTCTCTAATGAATGATAATTAACGTAAAAGGGAGATTTCGCAAAGATATTGAGCAAAAACAAGAATTAACACGAGCAAAACAAAATTTAATTAGAGTTCATCCTTAACTTAATGATAAAATCGTAATTCGTATTATTTTTTATAGTACGTGTTTTTAAATAATTACAGTAATAATGCAGGATTTTTCATTAAGAGCGACGCATTTTGTTTGTAAAATAGAATACAGATACTGTAAAAAGATATAAAATCATTTTTAGTGCAGTCTAAAATACAGTTAATACTTTGCTTATATATATATATATATAACGTTTCGCTTTCACATACATGAAACATATTTACGGCTTAATAGCTGCCGCTGCTGTCGTCGCCGTTGTTACCACCAGTTTGAGTGCAACAACAGTATCGGCAATTCAGCCCTAAAGATGCCTCACATAAGTGAGGAAGAATCATCGACAGCACAAGTACTGAGAACGCAGTTCCCATTCAGAAGCCAAAATGAAATAAAGTCAATTAATACCATTATTGATGGAACACAACATCATATCAATAATATCCTCCACGAAAACGTTGACAGGAATGAATCTGTTGAACCCAATTTTCCATGATTTTTTCACTCGAATTTAAACGAATATCATTAATGACATGTTCAATGTTAGTCCGTATCGTGTAATGTCATTGATGTGTTAGCGTAAACTATAACTTAACAAAACCCCACACAATTTCATTAAGTGAATTTTTTGATTAACGGTATGGCTCTTTGTTCAAAATTCATTTTTCGGCCAATGTCGAATACACACTTTTACTGCTAATGATGCAAATGTCATGGTATTTTGACATAACACTGGTGAAAGTTCTACCTTACCGAAGCATATTTTTGTTAATAGATGACGCCTGTAAGAATTATAATACTATTTTAGAAAAGTTCAGCTTTCTCTGATACAGACTGTATATATATATATATATATATATATATATATATAATAGAAAAATTAATGGTTTGAAAAGAATGAAACATTAACGCATTTTGAGATAGTATTTCCAATCTGAATTCTAACTATATTTATGACTTCTTGGCTGAACTACTGCACTGAAACAGTTTCAGTGCAGTAGTTCAGCCCTGAAGATGCCCCATACAAATGGGTACGAAACGTCGGCAGATATACTAGTGTCATGCATGCTTATTTTTAAAAACAAAAAAGATTTTTTATATTAGTAAAATCTAAATTGAAATTTCAATGTGGTCATGCATGCTTGTCAGAATTGCAGAAGAAACGTAGGAGGGATACCTTGAGTACAAGTTTCAATCATATCATGCATATTAGTAAAGATTTAATCTTGCCCATTCGTCGAAACCTATCACCAAACTAACCCTTCCATGTTTCTTCTGAAATCTGGACCTACTCATCATTCTTCGTCTTAATAAGATGCTGAATGTCCGTTATAGACATTGAAGCAATGGACCGGAGTTTTATCGTTATAGAAAGTTAGTATTTCCAGTAACACGCCCTCTATGATACCTCTACCGATAAAGTTGTTAGAAATTTCCACACAAGGATCTTCTAAGATCCGGGTTTTATTCTGTGATTTAGTTCTGACGTTAAAATCTGTAAAAATGGCTTGCTTAGTGGAATTGATAGGATTCCTAGTATTTTCGTACGAGATACTGTCTGCTTACTACCTACACTATTTGTTTAATTTGTTTATGAATATATATTCATTTATATATTTCCGACTATCTGAAGATTTTTACATATTTGATCAATTTTCAAGAATGATGATGAAGGAAGTACAAAAAACTACGGATAAAATATCAGGTTGTTACAAATGTAATGTCCGTTTTTTCCTTCAGTCTGAACTGAATCGCACCTGTGTGAAGACGTGTATGTTTTTGGTGAAAATTATTATTGTATTTGTAGAAAAGGGTATTCATTTTGAAGTGTGTACCTGTTCCATTTCTTGTAAAGATTAATACACCTGTCCTTGTCTCGCCTATGGAAATACTGTCGGCAAGAGATATTCGAGCAATTTACCTCTTTCAATTTAAAAAGGGATTAAATGCAGCTGCAGCAACGCGAGAAATTAATCAGACGTTCGGTGAAACCACGTGTAATGAACGCACATTACGGCGATGGTTTAAAAAATTCAGTGAGGGAAATTTTGATTTGGGAAATGAGCCTCGCGAATATGCGCGTAGCACCGTTAATGACGATGAACTGCGTGTAGAAGTTGAAAGTAATCCGTCGACAACAGTGCGTAGCCTTGCAGAAACATTTCAAGTGTCCATTGCCACCATTAGCCGTCACCTTTCTTCGATTGGCAAAGTGAAGAAACTCGATCGATGGGTGCCGCACCAATTAACGGAAGCCAATAAGCTCCGTCGATTAGAGGTGGCCACCTTTTTGGCTAATCGACAGAAAGTTGAACCGTTTCTTCATCGAGTGGTAACGTGTGACGAAGAGGGGATACTTTATGATAATCGGAGACGGTCAGGACAATGGTTAGATCGAGGTGAAGCACCAAGATAGCATGCACGAGCATCACTTCACCCGCGAAAGATTATGGTGATTGTATGGTGGACCAGTAAGGGTATTATTCATTATTAATTTTGGAACCTGGTGAAGCCATCACGGCAGCGTCCTATTGTGCCGAACTGGAAACTATGCATGGAAAATTGACCCGCTTGCAGCCCTCACTAGTCAATAGACATGGACCCACACTTCTTCATGATAATGCAAGACCTCATGTTGCACGACAGACAATCCAAAAACCTTCGGAATTTGGTTACGAAATTCTCCCTCACCCACCTTATTCACCTGACCTTTCGCCAACTGATTTTCATTTTTTCCGAAGTTTAGACAATCACTTAAATATAGGGACATCCCTGACCGGGATTCTGTAATAGCAGTGTTTGAGCAATATGTGAGCCGTCAAAACCTACATTTCTTTTCAAAGGGAATTTTTCAGCTTCCAGGCCGTTGGCAACAAACTATTGATGTAAATGGAGACTATTTTGCAGAATAAATGTTTATATTTTTTTAAATTTAGACTTTTTTTTATTCCTTACAAAATCGGACATTTCATATGTAACAACCTGATAGAAATTATACTGTAGAATTTTGTAAACGTATTTAAATCGATTTTACATGATAAGATACACGCTTCTCCTAAAATAGCATAATCTCACCTATACGACTTAAATTGTAAATATTCCACGATTACAAATTTAACATGTTTTATGCAATATATATTTGACGTTCTGATTCAGCGTGGAGAAACCATTAACCAGATTAATCACTTTGTTCCTCTGCAGGAGCTATCATGAATTGATTTCTCACATGCATTTTAACGCTTTTAAATACTTACATTCTAGGAATTTAAAAGCATCAAGTTACCTGACTTTTATCCAATATCAGGCGTTCTACACGAATCCAATCGAGGTTCACTTATACTTTTATAATAATGTTTTTTAATAACATAACATCTGCTATCTCTTGCGAAGAAATAACGGCCAGTGTTAAACTACGAAATAAAAATTGTATCTTATAGTATTATTAGTATGTGGATAATTCTTGAATGAGTACCATAATACACGCATACACAAAATTAAGTATCGTACCATTCTAAAATGTTTAACAAAGTAAACCCCATCAAATTAAACGATGTTTAGATTGTTTGCGCCTATTTATCCTTTCATGGAAGGACAAAGAGGGTGGGATGAGAATAAATTCTGTCTAGAACAAACCACATTTGTCTGATGGTAGGCTCCAATTTATATCCCTATTGCTTAACATATAATTGACGGTTGCGAATGCCAACAATCAGACAACCCCTTTATAGCCTAGATTGGATTTGTAATTCCTGTAACATAAGAAAATTGTAAGAGAACATTTTTTTCTTTGTAAATTTATCTGTCATCTTCTACAATACATATTAACAAAGTTGAAGCCTATCGATGTCAGATTAAAGGAATTATAATGTAATTTTCTTTATTTGTCGTCAGTTTTATTTCAAGAATAGTAGATGAGAAAAGTAATATTAATTAATCATGGTTTAAAATTTCTCGTTAATCAATAACATTTGAAAACCACCGCAATTCGAAGATTCTCTTTTAAGTGATATAAATAATATAAAAAAATACATAGTAAGTCGAAAGCTTTTTAAAAGCAAAGTGTACTTAACGTTTGGGGTGACACAGAAAAAATAAATTTCAATTTAAATGTATATCATTTATTTACAATTTAATATCGCGCCAACTAAAAACCCATTTCATTTTTTTAATTGACGCCAAAACTTCCATTTGCAAATCTGCCACGTCCCGCACGAATGCGTTATGTAAACTGTGCGAATTGTTTGCTTTGTTTCAAATAAAGTACCCGACATATATTCCTTTTATAATTTAAGCGAAGTGCAAAGTAAAAATTCAATTTTTGTGTTTGCATATACATACTTATTATTATATTGTCAAAATTTATATTAACATCATCATTCATTTTGCACTGAAAAACAATGTCTCAAACAAAATATTTGCTAATCGGAATTCATATATTGGTTAATTTAATGTATTAAAGAATACTATATATACAGGAAAATTTCTGTAGTTGTTCAGATGATAACAACAGTTTTTTTTTATTCTAACAAAAACACTACAGTTAACTCAATAATAAGGATGTAGAAATCACTCCAATTATATTTGATCACTGAAGGTTGATATATAACCCCTTGCCACATTAATTTTCGTATTCTGTATACGTATTTCAACAACTAAGTTGTCATCATCAGCCGATAATTAAATAGTGTCGCACCTGGAAAACTACGGCGAAATATATCCGTACGAAAACAAACTCCGTACGCGATCCGTACCGTTGAGAACCAGAATGTACACTTCAGATCGCGTACGGAGTTTGTTTTCGTACGGGTATTTTTCGCCGTAGTTTTCCAGATGCGACACTTTTTAATTATCTGATGATGATGACAACTTAGTTGTCGAAACACGTACACAGAATACGAAAATTAATATGGCAAGGAGTTATATATCAACCTTCACTGATCAAGTGAATCAACCACAGGCTCCATAAAAATTAACTCCAATTATAGGAGATTTCAACATAAATTGTAAAGGCATTTCAGATAATTGTAGCCTATAGCAATTTACACATGTAAGTGACCGTGAACAACTTTTGTAGATGTTTCATATTATTTTTATCTTAATTAATTCTTACAGCTTTTTACATAATTTATACGTTGCAGAAGTTTTAGAAATAATTTAGTGTCGAATGTCATCGTTCTCTGTGATCGAATGGCAAGATACACGACGGATAAGCAGCAGAGAGCAATAAATTTCTTCAAAAATTTCAAACATATTTGCAATGTAAAAAGTGGTATGAATTAAAATTTTGCAATCTCACATTAGAAGTGCATAAGTATAAATATATGCAATTATTTTCTTTATATCTTCTAAATTAACACACATATTTTTCTATTACGTGCGCAACTAAGTTCTCGCTGTCTTTTTGTTTGGCAACGTGAGGCCGAGCGTTGTCATGTTGTAGAATTACTTTTTCGTGCCTCTGCTCGTATTGTGGTCGCGCAGTACTCGTCTCAATCGCATCAATTGAGTTCGATACCGTTCCTCAGTGATGGTTTCGTTCGGTTTCAACAGCTCATAATAAATAACACTACCCTGGTCCCACCAAATACACAGCAAAACCTTCACGTCGTGAATATTCGGCCGAACCGACGACGTAGAAGCATGACCGGGCGGTCCCCATGACTTTGTTCTCTTTGGGTTGCTATAATGAATCCATTTTTCATCAACCGTAACGATGCGATAAAGAAAACCCTTCCTTTTTTGCCGCTGGAGCACTTGTTCATAAGCGAAAAAACGACGCTCAACGTCTCTTGGCTTCAAATCATAAGGAACTTTCCTTGTTTTTGAATCATTCCCAACGCATGCAATCGCTGGGAAATGGTTTGGCGGGTAACTCCTAATACTGAGGCAAGCTCTTTTTGCGTTAGCACAGATCCTCATCGAGCAATGCCTCCAATTCAGCGTCTTCGAAGGTTTTTGGTCTTCCTTCACGCGAACAGTCGTCAACATCGAAATCACCGTGGTTGAAGCGACGGAACCAATCACGGCACGTTGTTTCACTTAGAGCAGCATCTTCGCAAACTTTTTGGAGTTCTCGATGCGCTTCCGTCGCCGTTTTCTTTGAATGAAGGAAGAAAAGCAACACTTCCCGCAAATGACGATTATTTGGCACAAAATCAGACATTTTCATACAACCAAAAGTATATGACACAAAAACAAAATCACTAATGTGTCAAAGCGGTTTGTTTACCATATGTCTAAGCTTGGTTCATGGCGTTTTGGTTATGTAACAATCGACCAGCACTTATTACTGAAGCCATCTCTAGAAAAACAGCGAGAACTTAGTTGCGCACCTAATACATCATTATTCTCACTATTTTATACATGTAACTAACCATAAACCACCTTACCTAAACATTATCTAACAACTTTTACATAGAATCGAAGCCAGTTTGTGTTATATATATATATATATTGAAATTGATTTGAATAAATTTCTGCTATGGCATACATTACACACACACTCTATTCCCGCGGGCATGGCAAGTTGCAACTTAATAAATAATATATTTGTGCGCTCACCACAAATAAAAAAGAAAAGAAAATAAACGGACTATAACGATCTATTTTTAAAGCGAATAATAACTGATGATTAGAAATAGATTGTTTACATCAATGTAGTAAAAAATCGGTGTTTGTTCTGACTTGAAGATTTTACTCAAATATCTTTGAATGCAGACATTCGGCAGAGAAAGGATCTGCTCTGAGTGTAATGGAATTTTAAAATTGTATTGTATATTTCTGGCTCCTCCAAGAAACGAAACAATTAATTTGAGTGTGTACTGTTGGTAATTGGATAGCTCGTTTATCGTCAAAGAGTGATATTTCATCACGACAATGTGGTATCACACACACATTTAATTCACAACTTGCGTGGTGTAATGGTCAATTCCAAAGAGACTGTGAATCGTCCGAAAATAGATCCTTCTACGAAGGTAGCCATTTATATTTCGGGAACTGGCAATACCGTTAGTGTTGCCTCCGATCTGATGATTGCATCGTGAAGTTTGTCATTTTTGACAATATATTTACCTTGACAGTTTTATTATACGGTCACTATTTCTATTGACAGTTACTAGAAAATTTTATGTCAGCGAAAAAATGGAATTAACTTGCAACCATTTTCGTGCAATTATTTTTCATAAATTTCGGCGTGGATTATTTCAACAAGAATGCATCGATGAGCTGAATTCTTTATATGTTGATGAAGCATCATCGAAAACTACAGTATATCGTTAATATAGTGAATTCAAACTTGGACGGCGTTCTTTGCACGATGAATTTCGTGAAGGTCGTCCCACATATGTTGTTGTGTCGGAAAACATTAATGCAGTTCCTGAATTGATAATGCAAGACCGTCATGCGACATATCGTTAGATCGAGACATCTCTAGGTATTAGTAACACCAGCGTGCATGAGATCCTGCATGAACATTTAGCCGTTAAGAAGCTATCTTCACGTTGGGCACCACCTAATTTGATAACCGCTCAAAAAAGGACTCTTGTCGATTGGTGTCAAGAACTGCATAAAAAATACAATGGCGGTGCTTCAAAGAAAATTTATAAAGTCGTCACAGGTGATGAATCTTGGATCTATACGTATCAGCACAATAGTAAACAGCAGTCGACTGTGTGGGTATTCCAAGATGAGCCAAAACCATCAAAAGTTGTTCGCGCTCGAAGCACATCAAAACAAATGGTGCCCATTTTTTCGGAAAAACCGGTCACGTTGCAACCGTGCCTTCAGAGTTGTAGAACGGTCAATTCCGAATGGTATGCAACTATTTGTTTGCCAAAAGTTTTTGATGAAATAAGGAAAACAAACCGAAAACGACAGATCATTCTCCACCTTGACAATGCGAGCTCTCACAGGTCAGTTGAATAAACAATTGAATATTTGACCGGGCAAAACATTGAATTGATAGCCATTCGCCGTACAACGCTGATCTAGCACCCTGTGATTCCTTTTTGTTCCCACACGTGAAGAATAAACGTCGTGGTCAACGGTTTTCTACACCTGAAGAGGCAGTTGAGGCATCCAAAACTCATATTTTGGAGATACCGCTTTCACAGTGGCAGCAATGCTTTTCGGGTTGGTTTAAACGAATGCAAAATTGCATTTATTTTCAAAGAGAATATTTTGAAAAGCAATGAAGCTATTTTCGATAATAAAATTTTTTTTATTTATTTATTTTTCCGAATTATAAACGGCTACCCTCGTATGAATGAGAAATTATGAAACTCACTGTAAGATAGCAAAATCTTATCGACGAAAACGGATAACATTGTTTGATCTTTTTTATATTGACGAATAACTTTTTCGTCTAGTGTTTCTGGTTTTATTGTTGTTTACTTTTATATATTTATTACAAGCGGATTTCATAATAGTTCAAGTTCTCTTGACTAATTTTTATAATTATTCCATTGCAGTCTTATATACTATATACATATTTACTTTCAAACTGATTTCGAAGTTACTTGTAACTTCGAAACCTATTGATATGATTCGTACTATAAGGCACATGGAGATGAAGACTTAAAATTGAGAAATCTTTTAAGTTTTTGAAGGCATATACTTGCCAGAACTTTTATAATTATAATCTTTTAAAATTTTATTTTTCTTAATATTTCTTAAAAGTAGTAGATTCTTTTGTAACAGGGCTTAACATCCAGGAGATTTGATATTTCGCAAATAAATAATACTACAATTTAAATAAAATTCTTAATTTATTTATATATTACATATTGCTCCGTAAAATTTTTGTTGAAAATTCCTGTATGTACATTATTAAAAGTAAAATAACTCCTTTTAATAAATGCCTTTTACATAGCATGAATTAATAAAATAAACAATTAACATTTATCTAAAATAACAATAGTGTAATTTAAAGTTTTAATAACTCTCAGCTTGAGTTTCGTATAATTAAAACAAATAAGATTACATATTATACGAGGAGATATTACACCCTTCAAATGTACTTCAATAATCTCACATAATGATCTTTACTTTGAATTAAAACACTATATAAGATTTATTAATTATAGATTTAGCTAGACTCAAATAACAATTAATGTTTAAAAATAAATGCTGGGGATATAAGGCATCTGTGGTTTAATCTTCAACCATGTATGTCAATCATTAAAACTCAAATTTTATATGCTTTAAAATAAATTAAGGGAAAGAAAAGAAATGTCTATAAATTCCAAAAATATATTCGAAAATTAATTCAAATTTAATTAACCTAAAATACTCCAATTAAACTAAAATATTTAGAATACGTTAGAGAACGAAAAACACATGGACCGGTGCTACGATTCAGATACAAAATTTGTATTAAGAATACGTCTGATTTACTCTGATCCTCTTTCTTGTGTTCTTCCCTTTTATGGATTCACCTTCTTGTTCGCTCAGTTTTTCCGAATGCTTCAATTTTTGTAATAGCTTCATCGCGTTCCTATCCAACATTTTGTTAATTTACTATATATATATATATATAGAAAAACTATTTTTAAATTTATGTAAGTATAGTAATTTAACAAAATGCTGCACATGAACGAAATGAAACTATTACAAAAACTTAAGCGTTCTGCAAACCTTAGAAATATATGTATATTAATGAAAGTACAGGTTTTTATTTAATATTGTAATTTTAATTATCCGTCAATGTTCTACGTTTTCAGATACCTTATTCTGTAATCCTCACTTGCAATTATCAACATTACTTCAAGATATAGTAAAGGTTCCTGTTAGTTTGTTACATCGCCATTTTATATTGATATAAATATGAACAAAATAGTTGCTTTGATGAAGATATAATTTTATGATGATTTACATGATAATATGTATTATTACGTCTTGTTTTCCTTGCATCCTTTTTTGAATATGTTATTTATATTTATGTTATTTATATGAGAAATGCATCTCTAAATAATGAAGAATTGAAGAACTTTTACTTATAACTTGTTATTTTTTCTGAATGTCTTATACTTGAAATGGATGACGTCGCTTTATTAACAAAATCAATTGTGTTGACTTTTATTAAACAGACAAAGTCTTCTGATGCATCCATGTCCAGAACATGTTACGTGCTTTCCGTTACCAATGTGTGAAAAGAATGTTACATATAATACATAATATTGTACATATATAATGGTCAGGGTTATATTAAAATCAAATTCTAATATATGATTGTACAACTAGCAATGTTACAGGTAATTTTAGTACTCTATAATGATTTATTTTCAGCAAATCTTTGTTTTAACCACACATAATGTCATTTCTCTTGTAGATACATGTTTTTAGGAACGATGTCTGTCTTCTTATGGTCTCACTTTTTAATTTCAAAGACACGAAATTTGTTTTATCTATTCTTAAGGAAAAGATAAAACACTAAGGAATAAATAAAATACTTTGTCTAAATGTCACAGTATACTATATACTAACTGCGAATACCAAAAACAATAATTAAGATTATTTGTCGATAAAAAAACATTCTTCGAAATATCTATAAATATGAATAAGAGGAAAACATTAAGATCTAACGAAATTATTAGGTACAATTAGTGTAAGACATTAAATTAAAAATAGTGAATGCTAAGAATTGAGATAAATTTAAAGGAGGTGAATTGTTTAAATCAAATTGATCATTAAGATGGATAACAGAATTGAATTTATTATAGTTATTGGATTCCAAGAAATTTAGTTTCAGACTTTTGTTACATACGTGAAGAATTTCCGATTTTAAGTCTTTATGTATATTATGATTCGATTCTATTAGATGTTTGCTGAAGCTAGAATAATTTCTTTGGAATTTTCTAATAGAAACAAACTATAATATACATGAAGATTTTAAACCGGAAATCCTTCACATATGTAACAAAAGCGTAAAACTAAATTTCTTAGAATGCATGGAGATTAATTATTGTAATGAACCTAATTCTGTTACCTTTCATAATGATTAATTAAATTTAAACAATTAACCTCTTTTAACTTTATCTTAATTCCTAGCACTTACTATTTCTAATTTAATTTCATGCTCTAATTGTACCTAATAATTTTATTAGTTGTTAATATTTTCCTGTTATTTATATTTACAGATATTTCGAATAATGGTCTTTTACTGACAAATAATCTTGTATGTATATTTTACCTCTACCCTTTTTTGTAATCGAATTTAATTATTGCTTTTCATTTTCCTATATAAAGCAGATAGTAGCCCGTATTGCACTTCCTCCAGAAGAAACTAGTCGCAGTTGATATTATATATACAAATACAAATACATATGTACATAGTCTATCGCAGAAAAAACGGAACTTTTTTAAAATAGTTAAAATAGTAATTTACATCATGACATTTGCATCATTAGAAACAGAGAAATTACCCATAAAGTAACAGTGTGTATTTGGCATTGGTCGAAAAAAAAATATTGAACAAAGAGCAAATATTAAGTTCTGTTTTAAACTCGGTAAATTGTTGACCGAAACGTTTAATTTGACGAAACAAGTGTATGGTGATGCATGTTTATCATGTACGAGTATGTATGTGTGGCATAAACGATTTAAAGAGGGTCGTACGGACATAAATGACGAGAAACATCCTGGTGTAAGAACCTCTATGGTTACGGAAAGTTACATCGAACTTCTGCGTGAATTAATCAGAAATGAGCCGAAATCCTCATTGCGATAAGTGGGAATGGAATTGAATATTTCCAAAAATTCAATTTATTTATTTTATTTATGAATTATATTGACACAGCAGTTGGGACTGAGAAAGATTTGTGAAAGGTTTGTACCACACAAGCTAACTGAATTCAATATTATATAGACTTGATTAAAGACTCAACAGAGAAAGAAAACTTCAGGTATTCTATTATAACTGTCGGTGAGATGTGGTATTTTCAATATGATACAGAGACCAAACGGTAAAACTCTGAATGGGGGCATCCAAGCGAAGAAAGACCGAAAAAAAGCCGTTCGTAGAAATCAAATGTGAAGACAATGTTGATTTGTCTTAAGATTCGAAAGGCATAGTACACCAATAATTTGTACCAACAAGTCAAATGGTCAATGTTGTACATTATCTTGGTGTTATGTGCATTCAATATGGTGAAAATGGTAGCTGGTGTTTGTTACATGATAATGCACCATCTCATCGTTCAACGCTTATCACTGATTTTCTAACTACAAATGGCATTTTAACCATCAACCATTCAACGGATTTGGCCGCCTGTGATTTCTGTCTATTCTCCAAGCTACATTTACCGAAGAAAGGACAGAGTTATGCCGACGTCGAAGCCATTAAGAAGGCGTCGACAACGATCTTGAAGGACATCTCAAAAGTTGAACTTAAAAAATCATTCCACACGTTAATTTACCGTTGAAGCTGAAGACAACTACTTTGAATAAAATAAATGAATTTAACCAAAATAGTAAGCTTTTGTTTTTATTTTTCGTTTCGTTTTCTCTGAGACAGACTCTGTATTGTGAAAAAGTGTTTTATTTATTCCTTAGTATTTTATTTATTCCTTAATTTAATGTAATTTCACAAACGACCTCAACAAGAAAATTCCACAAAAATTTCATATTTCGAATTTCGTATTTGCGAAAAGCTTTCAAATTACCCTATTCGTACGAAACACAAAAAATTAATATTCAATGTTGAGTTTTATAGATACATTACAGGAGTTTTTATGTAATGCGTTTGCAAATATGAACTCACCTTTATGTAAACTACGCATAAATTAAACAAAATATTTTAGTAATATTGTTATACTTAATGTAGGGTATATTCTTGTCTGGTAAGCAGGCTTAATTAGTTAAATTTTCTTTTCTTTCCTATTTCTTTTGAAGTTATTGGAATCGGCTTTAATTTTCGCACATTTATTTATCAAAGATTTTACGTAATGTTTGTTATTACACTACATCGTAAATAAATAAATAATAACGAAAACATGAAAAGTAGATATGAAATAAGTGATGCAATACAAATTGCTTAGTACCAAACAAACTAATAAGCTTCGATTTCTAGATAGAATATAATAAATTAAACAGAATATTTATAAATAGCTTGAGCTTTATTCAAAGATTATCATCTTACTAACATCGTGTACAAAGCATTGTTCAAAGGAAAAAAAACAAAAAATTTCATTACAGATTCTGTACACCTTTGAGTTTCTCCCTCCTGGGAATACGGGGTTTAAAAACTACTTTGTTTAAGACATAATTAAGTTTACAAACGCTCGTTAATCTAGTTTGAATAAACTTTTTTTATCTTTAAGGCTTCAGAATATTTAATGGTTTTGCTGTCTTCTTGTACATGATGAAATTTTTTACTTCAGGAAAACAATTACGATGTTTCATTATCGGATGTAATGTTAACTTGTTACAGCATTGACTTTGATTAAAATCAATAATACCATGTCTGTGTGAAGTAACAGCTTAACTGCCGAGGTGCAATTAAAAATATACTTCCGATACTATGCATTAGCGGTTATTAGGTTATCACCACATTCAATGTAGTTTTCTATATCTGTGATCTATAATTAATTAGGTGATGGTTTTATTTCAAAATACATCTGTAAATTTTATACGGTCGATTTAATATTTACATTTTTTTCTTATTAATTACGGCAAAATTATAAAAAAAAAATTTTTTTCTTCGAAAACCGCCATAGAATATAGACATTTTAATTGTAATTGATGTCAGACATTAATGTACAGCAATGAAAAAACTTTTATTCTGGAAAAAAAAACTTTTTCCTCGGAGTATTACTTGGTTGGTAAATATTGTTGGAGACTGTGGGTAATTGGACTAATCAAAAAAAGCAAAGAAAACTCTTACCACATCAATGTTCATACTTAGCATACGTATTTCGATAACTAAGTTGTGATCATCAGCAGACTATTAATCCCAGTGTCTCACCTGGGTCCTTTACCACGGATTAAGGTGCTTGTAGAGAAAAAAATTACACACACTCATTCCGCCAATACCAAAATATATCCTAGCGATCACAAGAAACCTATAAGTCAATATTTCTTAGTCTTAAAACTAGCATTTGTACTAATGTGTGCAACCCACAATCACTTACGGACAGTATAGTTAATAGTTTGCTGATAATGACACTAATTGTTGAGAGATACCCAATAGTTGACAGATGTTCATAAATTAGGAAAAAATGAAACCACATGTAAGCATATTTTAAAATTAAGTGACTTATTGGTATCTATAAATAAACCTCTATCCATAAATTAAAAGTATATACATATGAAATTCAGAGCTATGACTTAAAAATACTACGTAGTAGATAAAATTTGAATTATGGAATGTAATAGTTATGTCACAATAAAATCCGTTCAATTCCTTGCAGATAAGGGTCAGCAAAAACAAAAACAAGCAAAAAAATAGTATGCGCTAAATTCAAAGTTTAAAAAGCATTTGCTGATACTGTTAAATATACACGCGCGTATAATTTATAAAATTTATTTTTAGGTTGGATTTGTAGGAGTATCAATTATAAGCGCCATTATTGTCAACGTTTCCTATAAGGTAATTTTGATGAAGTCTGTGGTTGATTAACTTAATCACTTAAGGTTGATATATAACCCCATTCCACATTAATTTTCATATTCTGTAAACGTATTTCGACAACTAAGTTGTCATTATCCCCAGATAATTAAACACTGTCGCGCCTGGAAACCTACGGTACGACACTCACACGAAACAAACTCGGTACACAATCCGTACTGTCGAAAGCCAAAGCGCACCACAGTGTATATTCGTTTCACATAATTTTGACAAAAATTGTATTCTGGTCTTAAAGATAAAAAATAAAAGGAAAAGAAAAGAAAAGTACCTGCATGCGTTTATTGCACCCTCCCTCATCTGTTGTGTAAGAGAGCAAAGAGAGATGAGTTATGGTTGGGACTCAGGTCTATATTCTTAAAAAATATACCTGTTTTCATGCATATCTAATTCGCGATAATTACACTGTTCTTTACCAAATGCAAACAATCCGCGGTTACACTATGATTACTTTCCAACACATGTTTTGCTTTACCTCTCTGGCCGATTGAATTTTATGTGTGCAATATGTTCTTTATATAGGATTTCTATCGATCGTTTTGTTTGGCCGTTGTACTGTTTACTGCAATCTAGTCATTTAATTCCGCATATTCCCGACTTTTTGTTTTCCTCTACTTTGTCTTTTGCATTTCCTATCTTATTATATTCTTCTATCTTAGTTTAACACTAGAATACAGTTTTCGTTAAAATTAACGATTATACAGAGTGCGTTTTGGCTTTCGATGGTACGGATCGTGTACGGAATTTGTTTCGTGCGGGTCTTGTGCCTTAGTTTTCCAGGTGTGACACTGATTAATTATCTGCTAATGATAATAAGTTTGGTGTCGAAATACGTATACAGGATACGAAAATTAATGTGGAAAGGGGTAAGGGATTATATTTCAACCTTAAGTGAATAAACGTTTCGTTTGACACCTCATATCAATTATAGGCATTTTGTTTTATATTTAACACATGGATCAATAAGTCCCGAGACTAACCCATAGATGGCGCTCGTAGTAAACCAGTAACCACGTCTTTCTAGAGTACTAACCTTTGCTTGAAACGTGTCAAAATTTTAAGTCGATCGGACCAGAAACAGCTGAGTTATCGAGGTTGGAGTAAAGTCGTTTTGTAGTTTGTTTAAACAATGGAAAAAACCGAGTTTCGTGTTCTGATAAAACATTGTTTTTTAATGGGTAAAAACACCACGCAAGCAAAACAATGGATTGAAAAATGTTACCCGGACTCTTGTCCATCAAAAGCAACGATTTGTCGGTGGTTTGCCGAGTTTAAACGTGGTCGTACCGACACAAATGACGCGGAACGCTCGGGTAGACCTGTGGAAGCCGTTACACCGGAAAATGTGAGTGAAGTGACAAAAATTATAATGAAAGATCGTAAAGTGAAGCTCCGTGAGATTGCTGAGATGACACAGATATCATATGGAAGTGTATTTACTATCCTTCATGAAAAATTGAGCATGAAAAAGGTTTTTTCCAAGTGGGTGCCGCGATTGCTCTCGATGGAACAAAAACAGCAACGGGTCGATGATTCAGAAAACTGTTTATCGCTATTTACTCGCAACAAAAAAGATTTCTTGCGTCGTTACGTGACCATGGACGAAACATGGATACATCACTACACTCCAGAGTCGAAGTGGCAGTCATCTGAGTGGCGCACAGCTGGCGAAAGTCGTCCGAAACGTGATCAGCTGGCAAAGTCCTGGCGTCAGTTTTTTGGGATACACATGGCGTGATTTTCATTGACTACCTCGAAAAAGGTAAATCGATCAACAGTGATTATTATATTGACTTACTGGTGCTTTTGAAGGAGGAAATTTGCAGAGAAAAAAAATCCTTTTTCACCAAGACAATACACCCTGCCACAAGTCGATGAAAACAATGGCAAAATTGAACGAATTGGGTTTTGATCTGCTTCCCCACCCCCCATATTCGCCAGATTTAGCCCCCAGTGACTACTGGCTCTTTGCTGATCTTAAAAAAATGCTCCAGGGAAAAAGATTTGGCTCAAATGAGGAGGTCATCGCTGAAACTGAAGCTTATTTTGAAGCGAAAGATAAATTTTTTTATAAACATGGTATTGAAAAATTGGAAAAGCGTTGGAACCATTGTATCACCCTAAAAGGTGATTATGTTGATGAATAAAAAAAAATTTTGCAAAAAAAATGTTGTTTTCATTGTTAGTCTCGGGACTTATTGATCCATGTGTTATACTCTACTGAGATATCAAAACTGTCTTACTATAGTTATACTTATTATTATTACTTATCCCTTTGAAATAATTTTGAAATTCTCTCAAAACTGTTAGTCTATAATGTATTAATTCTAATGACATAGTAATAAAACTACAAGAATACTTTTCAAAAATTATTGTGGTTAAAAATGGTCATTATAAGGAAAACATCTGTCTTACCTTAGTTATATTACCATTTCGAAATAATTTCGAAATTCTGTCAACGTATGTATTAATTCTAATGGTAAAATAATAAAACTTGAAGGTTAAGAATATTGTTGACCAAATAAATTTGACAATATAGAAGATGATTAAACATACGTTTGCCTAACCATGGCCTCCACTGACCAGGATAATGTTTGATATCTCGACATTTTGTTTTCTAATTTCAATCAAAAATATTTAAGAACATATATTGCTAAATCAATGACAATTAAATTAATATCAGTCTTATCAATAATTGATAGGAGTGTCAATTATTGAAGTGTTATGTTCGCAACTATAAGTTCTAATTCATTGTTTCTATTTTACCTCAATGTCGTCAAGTACAAAAATATTTTAAGACTGAATAGAAGGCAAACTTTCGATAAAATAGGGATAATGAGGAAATTTGTGAGCTTTTATTTTTTTTTTAAAAAAAGAATGTTAGTAAGAATACATGGATAGAGATACTGGATAACGAATCATAAAAGATATGAAGTTTCAGAAATTACAGGTATTGAGGAAATAGAAATGGATGTTGAACAAGAAATCTCTTTAAATGCTATAAATGCTAATACACAATTAATTGATAAATTAAATGAGAAATTAAGAAACGAAATAACACCCACTAATATAGAAGAAACACCTACTGAACTAAAAACATCTATTGAAATTACTCTACTAATTGCAATAGATGTAATTTAAATCGAAAAAAATTATGCTTTACATCACAAACCAATGTACGAAATTATAATCAATATATGCAGGGTTTACTGACGATCAGCTAGAATCAAGCCCGAACTAAAACAGAATTTTAATATTCAAAAAAGTAACCATTCTATCTCCATTTAAAATACCCCTTTTTTTGACTAGAAACTCGCATTTTCACAAAACCGACACATTTAGAAAAAGAATTTCGTTCGTAGCAACCTTCAAATAATGGAAACCCTATCATAAGAGAAAACAAAATAAAAAGCCTGTCTAAGAAAGAAATGGAAAAGGAAAATTGAAAAAATTTAAAAGAAAAAAGTATAAAACTGAGGTGACGTGACAGAAAATAGTATTTAGAGTTTGTCGCTCTCGGTATGTATTAACTTGAGGACTATACTGTTGCTTTAGAATTTCTTACGTCCTCTAGTAATTTATCTTTTGGATAATCCAAAAAGCGCCGTTTCCTAAGTGTTTTGTATACTTCCGTGAACGATAAACTTATTAATGTGACTGTCTTTCTCCCTTTATCGACTTTGCTAGCTATACAGAGTATTGCTTGAAACGTTTGAAATATACAGTAAAATTATCCTTTTACATAAATTTATCTATTAAACTTCTATTCTCGTTATGTTTGCAAATGTGATTATTATTCTCCCATAGCTTAGTTTAAATATTTATTTTTTCTTTTCTTCCTCATCATCAAGTTCCTATGTCATTGCATTACATTAAGTGCATATACATTCTTATATTATTTATTTTTCTATCATGGATGAATCTGGCGTGTATGCCAACTCGCGCACTCCTTCTCTCTCGCTTATCTTTAATGCAGATCTCGTTACACAATCCATCACCTCTAATGATTTCGTAGTTATAACGCAAGTGTCCATGAAAGCACAAACCACAGGTGTGTAATTGAAAATGATTTAAGAAGCGACGGATTAGTAAAGAAACAGATGCAGAAAACTAATTTTTAATATTTCCAATTCGTGAGCAAAATTTTGTTCATTCTTTGTTTTTTTACTGAATTTCGCCAACTTGTCTAAACTGTGCTATAATGAAATTAAAATCAGTTTTGTTCCGCAACAAAACTAAATTTAATTTTATTATTTCTACGATATCTATACAGTCCATTGTTGAGAAACTAAACGTCCTGATTCACAGAATTGTAAAATAAATTTTAAGCATGGAGGAAAAAACACCATTGCGTAGACCTGCTTTAAACTGATAAAATCGACTCTTTCAAAGTAGACGGAAATGAATTAATAAAGACATACTAGTGTCAAAGATGGTGCCATATACTAAATGAAACAGGTTACTTCGACAGATGTTTCAACATGATAATTCTCCGAAACACACATCCAGGTTTATTAGAGACTATTTAAGAGGCAATTATATACATACCCTTTGTTGATTAGTCCAGTCATAAAACTACCATTGAAAATCTTTTCAAGATTTTAAAACGAAATACTTCCAGAAAACGCCTTCCAAATAAAGAATCTATTAAATGTAAATAGGAAAGGTGTCCTAGCTCTGCTATTCTTAATAATAATTTGTGTGGAAGTTATAAAAAGGGTTCATAAACAAAATATTAACTTGTTGCTTTTGTTTTGCTCAGTTGTTTTACTTAGACGTAATTAGTTTTATTTACAGAATTTACAGCATTTGTTTGACACAATACTAGATATGTAGTTTTCACGCAACCCCTTATTCTATGTAAATTTCGTTAATTCACTTCATACAGAGGTCTCTGTTGCCTTCCTAACTAACGAATTGTCAGTTTGCTGTTTAAACATAGACTAATTAAATTTGATACAGACATGATTACTAATACTAAGATAATTAAACCACAACACAGAGAACATTAATATGGTCGTTCCAAGGACAAAATTGCGTACATTCTACGTATGTAAATAGCATCATTAGATATTTATTAAGCAATATCCATTCGTTATTATGTGAAAATCCCATTTGAAACATCTAAGAACATGAATCAATATTTACAAATAAAACTAGATAGAACATTTTGTGGTTACTTGAATATATCGAGAATTATCAGTGTTAACGACAATGCTTTTGCGTATTCAGAGAATAGTTCATTCATTCTCTGAGTCGCAAAAATGTTTAAATTACCTTAATGGGGACGCAGTCTTTCATGACGTCAGTGGGGCACTGTCATCCCTAAAATTCTGCTGGAAAAATTGCCGCTCATTTGTATCGAGAGAAATTTCGTCGCATTTAGAGATATTCTTTTTGCGCAAACGTATACAATATATGATTTTTCAATGTCAAAATTCACTGGATTTTAACAGAAAAAAAAAACAAAAACCTCACAAAACATAAAGACACTTTTATTGTTTGTGAAATAGTTTAATGGCTCGTTTTGGTAAATGAGTGTAATATACAGTAGACAGTAAAAGTATTCATTCAGTAACATGTGGTACAGTTATAAATATCTTTCTAAACATATATTTTAAACGCTTATATTATTTATGCACTTAAATATTTGAATTCTCGAATTTGATTATTTATTTCTAAATATTAGTCAATTGTTATTTTTTTATGAATTATTATTGTTACCAACCCTGAGGACATTCCATTTGAAACTTATTGGAGTTTATTTCTCGAACAATAAAGCTCTAGGGTAATGGTATGTTAGAAATTTTCTTTGAATGCTTTTGATGTTTGATTTTTGGTATTCGCAGAAAAGACTCCATATAGAACTTGCACATTTAAGCCCTGAACTGAATCATTTTATAGATATATTTTTTAAGAAATTATGATTCTAAATTATAAAAACCAATATCTTCATAGCAATAACTATAACGTAGTTTATGCGTTGCATAAGAAAAAAAAACACTCAAGTTTATTGTATGATCAAAACTATTGATTTACAAGGTATCAAGTATGACGGTTTATTATAAATACGTATTAGACGAACAAAAAAGGAAAAGGAGATGGTTGCGATATTGTAATTAATTATTCTAAATAAAATATGAAATAATTTTCCCCCTCTGTACGTATAGCTGGTTCACATAAAATTTTACAATAGTATATATGCCCCTAATTAGTCACTTCCCAATTACAATAACGGAGTACACCCACGAAATAATTGCAAAGTAAAATTATACAAATTCATGTTGTTCAGATTTGCACTGAATTAATCGTTACTTAAGTATTGAAAGAAATAACAAAAGGAAAATTTTACTGTGGTTTACAAAGCAATCGTTAAGTGAAAGGAAAACTATAAAGATCGGCTGAACTATTTAGTTGTTAATTTGCAAGGAAAGTGATCAATTAAAAGCTAATCGTTGTTACCACTGACTTTAGCTTTGAATAGCACGTACAATATCTAATAAATAAAATATTTCAAAGACTACGATGAATCTAGTCAAATTACTACTTCTTGAGCATGCTGTTCGAACTAGGTCTGACTGGCATGGGATCCTTACATTCACATTAATTTCGTCCGTATGACAATTATTATATTACCCACGGGTGGTAAGTAGGTAGAGTAAACTTGAACCACCCCATGTAGTTTTTTTCAAAGGTTAATTAACTAGATCTGAGATCGTCCCTTTGATAAAAATAGCCAACAAAATAATTAGAAATTTACGAACACCACTACAGTGGCTTTTTTGTTTCACTAACCTGCTCAATTAGCCTTCACTATAAGGTCGATAAAACATTTAATCCGGCTTTATTCAAATCCAATCAATGTTAACAGAAATGTATTAAACCATTCCTAATATAGTAAGCCTGATTATAAATTCCAAGTTGAGAATTTTAAATGGCGTAAGATTGTAAACTTGTAATCTCTTAGAAAGTTAACGTTTGAAAGAGAAAACAATTCGAGTGCTATCTTCTTATAAATGACAAGGCATCAATAAAAAGTGAATATGGCCAGATAATTACAAAACTACCGGAAAAAATTTAAATCATTACAAAAACAATAATTACATGATTTCACTAATTAAATTCTATTAAACCAAATTACAGTTTCGATGGAATTTAAAATCGATAAATTAAAATCGGTTGTATTGATTATGATCTACGGCGGACAGATACGAGAGGGCGTCAAGTGCACTAAAGAACAATTAAAAATATACGTATCTAATAACAAATACAGGTGGAATTTTATGTTTGTAACAATAGAAAAGTTTCTAAATCCTTGATATCAAAAGACCATTAACACAATTCCTTATAATAAATGGACGACCTGCTTTCGGAAATTAAATCAAAGAATTCTGTTGCAACGACATCCGTCCTTCCTTTACGGTAAAACGATGGCCACGTAACAGATGTGTTTTAAAACTTTCTGTTTAAATTTTCTTTCTTTTTTGTCTTGCGGTTGTCTTTCTTATTTCTATATATTTTCTGCACCAACTCCTAAAAATAATTCGTGAAAATTTTTATTTCGTAATTTTACAAAATGAAAAGGCTTACTTGGATATTTTTTACTTTTTAGCGTTTTGCACCTTATACTGGGGACCACTATAAATTAAATCCTTATCTATGCTAAAAAACAATGGAATACTGGGTGATATTTTTAATAGTGGCACAGGCCCATATCGTTTTCCACAATAAGTGAACTAGAATTTTTCTTAACTAAAAGATCTTTAAAGATAACTTTCTTCTTCAAGTTAATGCATATTATCGTATATTATGGTGTTTTGATATTTAGGATTATAGTAATCAATTATTAAGCACATACGAGGAAGCGTTTTTATATTCGCGGAATGGGGGACAAGGGGTGGAAATAAAAAACCAAATTACTTTTCTTTTTTAATATATTCACCTGCAAGACGGATACATTTTTCACATCTTTCAATTAATTTATTTATACCCTCATAAAAAAATGATTTCTCTTTATCTGCAAAATACGCCGAAACTGCCTCCTTGACTTCATCATCGGCAGTAAATTTTTTACCCCGCAGCTCTTTTTTCATTTTCGGAAACAGGTAATAATCACTCGGGGCCAGGTCTGGGCTGTAGGGTGGGCGATTCACAATTTCGAAGCCCACCTTATGCAGGGCAGCTAACGCAACGCGGCTCTTGTGGACGGGCGCGTTGTAGTGCAAAAGCAGAACACCTTTTGTCAATTTTCCCCGTCTTTTCTCTTTAATGGCTTCTTTTAGTCGCTCTAATATTGAAGCGTAATATTCTACGGTTACAGAAACACCTTTATCTTTATAATCAATCAACAATATTCCTTCCGAGTCCCAAAATATCGTTGCCATGAGTTTCCCAGCTGATTGTGACACTTTAAATTTCTTGGGAGGTGCTGTGCCCTTTTTATGCCACTGCATGGAGTCTTGTTTGGACTCAGGTTCATAATAATGAACCCAAGTTTCGTCTCCAGTAACAATTCCACTCAATACACCATCCTTGTCTTCATTACAGAGGTCCAAAAATGAACACGAACACTCTACGCGCTGTTGTTTTTGCGGCGGCGTGAGCATTCTCGGCACCCATCTTGCGCTGACCTTAGACATGCCGAGATGATCGTGTAGGATTTCAAAAATTGTTGTATCGGATACTCCAACCATTTCTGCGAGTTGTTTCTTCTTTAGTCGAGCATCTTCGAGTACAATTTGTTCAACTTTTTGGATAAATGCTGGCGTGGTCACCTCAATGCTCCTGCCCGGCCTCGGGTCGTCTTCAAGGGATTCCCTTCCTTGTTTAAATTAACAATGCCACTTGTACACCATGGTTTTTCCTGGACAAGAGTCGCCGTAAGCCCATGACGTCTCATTCATTACGGTCGCGACTGATTTTCCTTGCCTGGTAAGGAACTTTATAACGGCACGATATTCGATTTTTTCCATATTTCACTTTTCACTCCTGATTATGTTACTTGGTTGACGATAGCTCAAAGACTAACTGTCTAATAAAAATGAAACTTCGTATTTATACTAATCATGAGTCGCTGCACAGGTCACGCCCCCAATGCGCCTACTCACCCCTCTACAACCCGCTCATTCCGCGAATATAAAAACGCTCCCTCGTATCAAAGCTTTAATGTCGTGTTATTATTCAATTGAATAATTTTTGAATTTGTGAAAAAGAATAAGCATTTTCGGCATATTCTTTTACTCGAGTGTACTAGAGGTATTAATGCATGGAAAGAAGCTAGAACAACTTGTGTTAAATACGAAGAAAACGTAATGGGAGAGAGGTGAACAGGATATTTTTGATACAAACGATTCTCAAAGTTCAGGAAGGTCACCGGACTTTGATGAACGCTTTAGCTCGTGATAGTTCACGCTGATCAACTCGGAAATTGGCATTTATGATGAATTGCAATCAATCAACCATAATACGACATTTGTATTCCATAGACAGAGTTATTAATTAATTAATTGCTACATGCTTTAAGCGAAAACAACAAAAAGCATCGTGTCAACATTTGTAGCTCTTTGTTAACTCGTCATTGTTTAGCTCGTTAACGTCATAGATCGGTTTTGTGCGACATTACTTAATGGTGATGAAAAATGGTGCCTTCATGTTAAATTTTGGGTTCAATAAAACCGCTGTCAACTCACATATGATATTAAAAAGTGCAAAAGCAATTTCTGATATTACAAACAAAATTATGTAATTCATATTTTCAGTAAACTAGTGTAATAAATAGTTAAATATGGGCCATTTATTATTAGCCCTAATATTTTTCCACTGAAACTCATTTTCATTTCTATTATGGAAATATTGTAATTGTAACAACCTTGATTACTATTTTCGCTTTATACTTATTTTTTCGATGTTTCTAATGCAATCTTTGTTTACCTAGCTTTATACTACTAATTTTTACCAGGTGTACCAGAAAGTTATTACCGGTTTTTTCGTAAAAAAACTACATAATTTTCAAAAAAATGAAAAAATTTATTTACTCAAAATATTGGCCATTTCATTCTGCACATCTTGCCCGTCTTTCAGGCAATTTGCGGATGCAATCCTAAAAAAAACTGTTTGTCCTTTGAGCAAAACCATTCATAGAGTTATTTCCTAACTTCTTCGATGTTAGCGAAGTGCTGCTATGCAAGTGCATGTCCCATTGATATGAAAAGGTGATAGTCGAACGGGGAAAAGTCTGGATAGTATGGCGGGTGCGATAATACATATGTCCCATCCAAGTTCAACGCTTCCTTGACTGGTTTTGCTGTATGAGACGGCGTATTATCGCGCTGTAAAATCA
Source organism: Dermolepida albohirtum (assembly GCA_031893035.1). Lineage (NCBI taxonomy): Eukaryota > Metazoa > Arthropoda > Insecta > Coleoptera > Scarabaeidae > Dermolepida > Dermolepida albohirtum. Next base: position 287,144 of record JAVIWB010003533.1, on the reverse strand, counting down.
CCTTAGCGTGTCTTCGGACCCATTCTGGACGTTTTTCTATAAATGCATGGTTAAAATTAATAGTTTGTTGCCGGCAGCGATCAGTATTAACTGTTTCATCAGGTTTAAACAGTTCGTAATACACGATGTCACTCTAATCCCACCAAACACCGAGTATTGTCTTGCGACCAAAACGATATGACCTTGGAGTCGATGGGCTGGCTTCGCCAGGTGACAATCATAATTTTTTGCGGTTAGGGTTTTCGAAATAAATCAATTTTTCATCACCCGTCACTATTCGATGCAGAAATCACTTCCGATCATTCAATTGATGTGGCACCCACTTTCCCATTTTTTGGATTCTTCCCATTACTCGTTTCTGCCAGTTGTTTTTGAGTTTGGGTTGGGTCTTCATCCACAAACTCCTGCAGTTTCTCATCTTCAAACTTTTTCGGTCTACCAGAACGTACTTTGCTTGCACGTCGAAATCACCACTTTCGAATTGTCGAAACGATACCTCATATGTTCTTATGGTTGTAGTATACTCACCGTAAATTTCTACCACCAAACGCCGACTTTCAACGCCTTTTTTTCTTTTGATTAAATAAGAAAGGTAAGCCGCAAATACACCGTTTCAGGCACGAAACTCGATATTTTCAAAGAAGTATAAATCAATGACAGTATTACGTTTGCAAAATATAACATGTATGGCTTTGAAGCTTGATGTTAGTAGAATAAAGTGACATATGTATCATATCATAACATTACATACTTAAGGCCAGCGACATCTGTTAGTAAAACTGGTAATCACTTTCAGGTACACCTGGTATATTCTATATTTTTCTTTTATTTCAAACATAATATTATTCTAAGATATATCGGTGCTATAATTTAATTTAGAAATGTACTTTCTAATTAAAATTGAACACAAATACATCTCTACAAATTGAGAAATAAATGAGTGGAAATGAAGTTGAAGGTCACTAGCCCTAACGCATTACCCGAAAAACAATTATTTACAAATGAAATTGCCTTTTCCGCCGACACTAAACTTTAGTTAGAAGATACGATCATCTGGTATATAATTTAATATCACTTCTTTATTATGCTAACGGCCACTTTTCAGAGAAAAACAAAAACGACAAGTTATATAACTCTTTTCTTAATTATATAAACGTTATTTATGTGTAATTTACATAATAACATTAATTTACTTGTTTACTTTTAAACACCCTCTCTATCTTAAATTATTGGAATGATATTCAAATTGTAATATACAAAACCATGTATTATTTCAAATAGGTTCTATTTAAGCCTAGCTTTAACACAATGTAAAAACGTGTTTAACTTAATTTAAACTTTGTCTAAGATTCCGAATGAAATTAAGAGTTTTGTAATTATTACTTCCTGAAACCATCGTGGTCGATTTCATACATGCTTACAGTGTCAAAAATACATTAACTAATTTATCTATACTCTATACATTGTAAAATTCTTCACATACGTAGCATTGACTATCAGTAGTTTACGGCAACTTTTGGTGTTATAGTGTCTAAATGGAATTAAGAAAGAGAAGGTCCAAAACATTTAGGCCAGCTACGATTTGATCTAAGTATTCCATGCATCCTCTTAATCTCTTACTGATCAAATACTGTCAATGATTTTTTTTTTAAATTATATGACAATAATGGATTTAATCAAACTGATCTCTTTATTTTTTTATTCAGCAGATACTTGAAAGCGAATGGCTAGTGTCCAAAAATACTGTTTTCTGACGAAATCATATCGCGATTTGGGCTACAACTCCCATAGATATTACTTTGGTTATAAACATTTAAAACTGCATTCTATTTTGTTCTTTGAAATGAAATTTTTATTAATAAAAATAGTTTCCATCTTTTGGAAACATTTAAGCCAACCAATTGCAAGGCCTGATATAAATACCATTAAAAAAGTAGGGGCTTACAACTATATAACACCTAAAAAATGTCTTTCTATAAACCAAGTATCCCTGTTTTAATCAAAAAAAAAAACGCATACGTTAAAGCAATCATAGTTGGAGTGTATGAAAGTGCAATTCAACACTTTTCTCGGTCAATATCCAAAAGTTCACATCTTATGCAATTCTGCATGTTATCCTAAATGAATATACATCGCAATCTGTCAGAGATAGAAATTGGAGGACCTAGATCAATTGGCAAGTGTTTGGAGTGAACCAAAGCGTAATTTCTAAATTTCCTTTAGGAAAGTGAAAGTGCAATTAGCACATATATGTACATCGCGACTCAAATTCGAAGTGACTTTTCTGCTGCCACTAGAAGGCTACTATCAATGCAAGCAATAACAAATCGTTTGCATATGTCTAGGAGTTTGTTCGAAGACCGTTGGTTTTCATTCTTTTTGCTGTAGAGCATAACAGAAATCACACAATATAGATAAACTATCACATCGAAAGGGGGCCAAAATTAATTCGGGCGAGTTTTATTCAAAGACGAAATTTACGTTGCGGTCAGATAATAGGTATATTCTAATATGATGTGAAATCGGCATGCGAAATAACCTACAATTTATAAAGGAAAGGCCTCAGTATATAATTGCTTGGATCGGAATATAAACACTGAAAAACGCTTTGACTTTCATTGCAAAGAAAAATGGAACTGTCACTGCTCAAGAATATCTGCGCCTCATCGTTCTTTCGTATATGTTGTAGAAGTGGGAAAGAAATTTATTTTTATGAACACTAATGCTCGTCCCTATCGAATAAACATCATGAACTAGTGTCTTCCGAACTACGAGTGTACCACTTGAAAATAGAAAAATTTTAAAAAAATATCGGCATACAGACAAACCAGTTTTAGAAACAAAAGAAGTGTCAGAACCTACTGTGACAAGATCAACCAGCAAACCTGACACAATAATATTAAATAAGAATACTAAGATATATTTGATCGATTTTGCTAAGCAAAATAAACCCAACACCTACGTGGAAAAAGTAAATATTCCGATTCAGCTTGGTGCCAAAAGACACTGAACTATGGTAGATGCCGAAATTATTCCCAGCATAATTTTGTCTACAATTCTAGTAAATAATATATTTAAGCAGTGCTTCGAAAGAGGTTATTTCAAAATCAAGAAATTTCCGAAACGGTAGTTACAATACCAAAAACAGTACTACTGAATACGAAACGCATAATTAGGTCCAACTTCTCGAACACTTAGTCAAATTTGAATTAATTTCTTTTAGCAGTGTCATAGAAATAATAAATAAATTGTTACAATTTAAAATGGTAACCAATATGACGAATGATAAGTATATATATATATATATATATATATATATATATATATATATATATATATATATATATATACATGTATATACAGCATACTGTTGACTACTCTACTACAGGAGGATACAAATATTCATATTGACATTGAATCCTTGAAGAATACAATCGAATTCAAAATAATGCACCGAGCGCTACCAAAATTTAATAGCAAATATTACGAGGGATTTTCAAGAAAGTCTAGAAGTACCTAAATTTATTTATTAATATTGTATTAAACAAAGGTACTTTTATTGCGTTTTATGTACTCCTCAAGTATGCCGTAATCTTACACCAACACCTCTACCATTTGCTAAAGACATAACATAGGTCATTCTCTCCTAAACTCTTAACTACAACAACTGTTGTGAAATAACTAAAGATAAAAATTACTATTACAGTGTTGCAGATTTCTTCAGCACACTAATTAAAGAACAGCCTTGAAATTCGTGGCTTCTCCCACTGTCTTTGAGCCCCTTAGACCATCGGAAACAAGGAAATCTTACCGTAGACGATTTCCCAAATCATCCCAAGAACGATAAATTTCCATTGCGAATTTTCTCAGATCAACAACACAAAATTTAATTTCACATCACCGTTCTCTCTTTTCATTTATCACGATTTTTTGAGGTGCTATAACATTATCACAATTTGTTGATTGATCGAGCTAAACAAGCTGTGATAATGTTCTCAACACAAATAAATTATTAATTGAATTGGCGTTTTACAAAACGAACGACTTCGATAAAATTTTCTGTTATAAATTGAATCTTAGTCTCTACTTGAAATGTTATTTTGGCTCTGCAAATTTTCAAAATTGTATCTTAGTGTGCATTGCACGGAGGAACATACAAATCAAAATAATTTAAAAGTATAGAGCAATTAATCTTATGCCGTTAAATTAATAAAAATCATATAAACGCTCAAAATTACAAGTGTCCAAAGGGCATTATAATTAATATTGCGTTCGGGATATGCTCCTCATTTTATATTCCAGATATTTTAGGCAGTTTTTCTATTTGCGTCAGACATTGTTAGGTATAGTAACGATACCAAACGTATGTCTCACGTACTAAGGTATAATATAATATAATTTTTTTATCGTTTGATTACTGTTAAAATTAGGACATTATCTATTTACGAATCCGAGACCTTTTGATGCTGAAAAGCACTTTGAAAATATATGGTTGGCAAAGTATAGATGAGTGTTAAATTGGAGTTAATTTCAGAGACTGTAGTAATAGGTTCGGATACAGCCGTGCAGTAAACATAAATATTGGGTCTGGGAAAAAGTTCGTGGCGTTTTTTCATTAAAATTCAACTGGTCCCCGCATGGCGCGTGGACGAATTCATTTAAACCGAATATGCTCCATTATTATCGACAATGTTTCGCCATTTTTTTGGTAGATCCATGATCCCATCGGTGAAAAACTTCTGTGGTTTCTGGTCGAAAAACTGAATCAAGTAGTTTTCACAGGCTTCTTTTGAAACCAACTTAATTCCATTGAGAGAGTTCTGCAGAGATCGAAACAGATGATAGTCAGAGGGTGCTATATCCGGACTGTAAGGTGGGTGCATCAAAACTTCCCAACCAAACTCTCTCAATTTTTGACGGGTCATCAAAGAAGTGTGTGGTCGGGCGTTGTCATGATGGAAGACAACACCTTTCCTATTAATCAATTCGGGCCGTTTTCTTTCAATCGCCTGGCGTAATCTCTCTAGTTGTGCACAGTAGAGTTGAGAATCAATCGTCTGACCAGTTGGAAGTAGCTCGTAGTGGACGATTCCCCTCCAGTCCCACCATACACACAGCATCACTTTTTTTGGCGTCAATGTTGGCTTAGCGAACGCTTGTGACGGCTCACCATCCTTTATCCACGATCTTTTACGCTTCCGATTATCGTACGTAATCCATTTTTCATCTCCGGTTATTAAACGTTTCAGAAACGGCTCGATTTCATTCCGTTTCAGCAGCGCATCGCAGATGTTAATTCGGTCCATCATGTTTTTCACGCTCAACTCATGAGGAACCCATACGTCAAGCTTTTTTTGTAACCAGCTTTGTGTAAATGGTTCAAAACAGTTTTGTGGTCAATGCCTAGCTCCATGCCAATATCGACACTGCTGATATGCTTATCTTGTTGGACTTTTTCAAGAATTTCATCAGATTTTTCAGTGATTGGACGACCGGAGCGTGACTCATCTTTCACATTGAAATTTCCAGAACGAAAGCGAGCGAACCATTTCCGCGCAACAGATTTCGATAAAGTACCTTCACCGTACACAGCACAAATTTTATCACAAGCCTGCGCAGCGTTCTTCCCCTTATCATAATAATATTGCAGAATATAGCGAAATTTCTCATTATTCTTCTCCATTTTCAAGTGCGAATAACTTTCCAACCACTGCACCGATTACAATGTTTCTACGCTCAAACTAACGTTCGGAAGGTCATCTAAAAAACGAGCCGTCGGTGGTGTCGCTGTGACTTGTTGTTCTTTAGTTATCGGCAACCAATGCCATCTATCGGGAAAAACGCCACGAACTTTTTCCCAGACCCAATAGGATCGTGTGTTTAAGTAAGAAACTGTAAAGCGCTTTTAAACATTTAGTAATATTTTGTTACTCCTAGGCAAAGAATCAATTTTATGGAGGTTATTTTACAGAACGACACAATCCTCAATAGAATCTATTGTGTCGTATACGTTAAGATTATCTGTATAGCACAGGTAGACACATTAAACTAGTCAGCACATGAGTAAAGTATGTTCAAAAATAATGGTTCCAAATTTCGAAAATAGTTTTGCATTTTTTGGAGGAGTGATAATTTTGGGATAATTAGAAATTCGGTGATTATTTAGTTATACATGTTTATTACTCAGAATAATTTATTTCTGAATTTTAAATTACAAAAATAGACTCATTTGAATAATTAATAAATGTTATTTAAATTTTCCCACAACACTTTATGTAAACATAGAACATGTTTTTTTTACTTTTCATTTACTTTTGCAAAAATATTTATTTCCTGTCGCAAAACTGTTTAATTTACGTTAGTAGAACTGCGGTAAATGTAAACTATAATATATCAAAATAAGTTTCGGACATACATGCATTTATATTTATCAAATTTGTCAAATTCTCGCATACATCTTCGCAAAAATAAATATTCTATCATCAGTGGAGCAGATATCACTTCTATCATTCATACATAACATCACAGATCTGTTTATAAGATGCCAGCCAAGCAAAATAACTCATGTCATGTTAGTGTTGCATTTTTATCTTCACCGACGCTCTAACAATTTCCAAGCAAATCGTAGGTGTAAACGCAAAAAATTCGACGACAAAGTTGTCGATGCTAGAAGAAAAAACAGAAGTGAAACTCGTCAAGAATAACGAATAAAAAATATGGAATACGAGAATGTAAACAGCTTTGTAAGTCGCTCAAAAGTACAAAATATTTCTTTCTCGCTTAATGTCGAACAATACGAAAACAAAGTTTGTTTATCAGTTTCTTGTTCAAAGCAGATTAAACAAGTTTTTCCCGTAAAGACTTCCTTGAACTTAATGTTAAGGCTAATAATCGAGTCGTGAGAAGTTTATATTTAAGTATGAATTATGTCCTAAACACAGTATACTACTGCAAAATAATTAGTAAAGCAACACCAAGAACACGATAAATATCAAGAAAAGAACGTAATTATATTTTGTTATTATAATTTTAGAGTTTAATATGACAATTTGCATAACAAAAGAACGTGAATTGTTTAGACTTTCACATCAATTAGTTTAAGACATAAACAAACAAACGTTAACGTGCATATAGACATCTGGAAGTGACAAATGTGATATTCAAAGAAAGGTAGAAAACTCATTAGCACATCAATATTCATACACATAAAAAGAGTGTGTTTTGGTTTTGGTGGGATGGGTGTGCGAAATTTTTTCTATACAAGCATTACCACGAATCCAGGTGCGACACTGTCTTTAATAATCTGCTGATGAAAACAACGTAGTTGTAGAAATACGTATACAGAGTATAAACATTGATATAGTAAGTGTTTTTTGCATTGTTTTAATTAATTCAATGAACCACAGTCTCCAACAATATTTACCTAAATGTGATATTGCTTCGTTGTGTATGCTGATGTTTGTTTCTAGATACTGATACTCCAATAAGGAAGTTCACTGCGATATTGTATCTCCTCAAAAACATATGTCTGGTATATATCGTACAATGGCTACTGAGTAGCTATTTTCAGTCTATTTACACAATTCTAAAAAATACAAATGCATAGTATATAAAAAGCAGATGCATTTTTAACAAAATGTCACTATTAAACATAAATACCCTATAAATAATCGGATTGCTTAAAAAAAATAATTAACAAAAATTATTTGTTTATTCAAATTATTTTGAGCAGAAATACAGGGAATTGCACGCTCAAATAGTGCATCGAACAATTTTTTGTATAACTGATTGCAATTCTATTAATATTGACGTTGATCCTTGATGTTGTTGTTCCGTGAATACAAAACGGTTTGTTTTCATCTCCAAATGTAAGATTACTATACTTCTTATACTTCCGATTGACTATTCCACTACAACCTTTTTAATAGATTTAAAAAGGTTGTAGTGGTCCTGATGTCTCTCTGAAATCTCTTGACTTGTTTACAATTTTTTTAATCTTTGTATAAACTTGGTCTTATTTAACAAACTTTTGCACTTTATAAATTACAGATCAACTAGCTGATAAGGTTTCCGCGTCGGACATCAGATCCATTTTTTCTAGTCCTAGCAACTTTATGTAACTTTATCTGCATAGATGAGTCTAGTTTATCCTTGCCTTCCTGTGTGTTTTCACATACAGAGTTCTTTCCTTGTAGCTTTGAAACCTCCCATACGTTCTTTCTACTTCCTTTTTGTTTATTGATTTTGTTTTGTACCTTCTCCATTCTATTTCCAAGAACAGCAAAGATATTAACAGTCCGTCCAATTAGAGCCCAACCAGATCGAGTAAGATTAAATGCAAAGGAGGACATAAACAAACGTTAACTACCGCAATTTCCTAACGCCATGCAGCTTTTGACACATTACCTTACAGCATATGCGGGCAACAACAGGCCCGCGGGTTGGATTCGGCCTGCAATTACTAATAATAGGCTATGGATGAAATCTGGGTTCATCACCACATACCCGAGATAAAATAATAATCTGTCCAATACAAAAACAGTTTCGATTAAGAAAATAATGACTACTACTTTTTGGGATGCTTGTAGAGTAGTACTCGTAGCACTTATTCTGAGTGTGGGACTGATCTGCAAAATATGGAATATAGCAGTTCAACAGACGAGTTTACCATAGCGCTCTGTCCTTGAAGAAATGAATCAACTGACCATTTTGCTATCTAAGGTTGGGTTTATAGCCTTTGACATGCCATTCCTATAGCTGTCTCTGTGGCGGAAGTACAAATGAATTTTATGGCTAGATCACCTATTTTCATTACGTGTGAGAATGAAAATAATTAATTTAGGAACATTTTTAAATGATTAGACAAATATAAATATATATAATTTTAGGTTTCATTTTTCATAATTTTTCTTTTTTTTATTTTTCCAAATTTGCTATTATGTCATAATTATTGTATTTTATTGTACATAACTCGAAATGAAAACACTTACGTAAACACTTTTTTAATTTTATTTGTTAGCCTTTATGCATACCTGACTGAAGTTCACAAATAAAAGTATTATTTATAACCCTAATTTCATTAGAAAATATTTCGACTGTTATATAATTCCGCGTTCTTTCAAGCAAATAAACTGATTTCTTTAAATAAATTGAAAAACGTAAGCCACGAATCTGTGCCTCCAAATTTATTTAAAGATAATATACATTGCGTATAATTGTTATCCAACGGGCAAGTATAAAGTTATATACATGTAAACATGTCCACAATTAACTATTTTATGCAATAATCAAAAATTACTCAATTAACAACCAAGCTGCACATGTAAAATAATTATGAAGCCACTAGTTTTACCTATTGTAAGCAGAAATTTTACATCGGTAATATAATAGTATTAAAGTTACGTAATATAAAGCTGAACCAAACAAACGAAATGCGAAAATACATTGGCATTTGGAATCGCTTTAATTTTATATGTTCAAGAGCAAGATTTAAATTCATTGAGGTGGCCTGCAGGAACCAGACTCGCGTACATATCAGTTTAAAATTAACAGACCACGTGCGTACAGTTTATTTGAGTTAAATTTTTTTATTGTACTTTTACAATTTCGAAATACGATTGTGGCACAATAAAATAACCGGTCTTGTGGTGCCACCTTCGTTTACAGATATAAAAATTCTGTTGTAATTAAATTAATTGCTTCCATCTTGATTACATTTTTAAAATTTCGCCAATTTTTTTTACTTAAATTTAAATCGGCAAACCAAAACAATTTCATTATAAATAAAATAATAACAATGGCAATTGATTGATTATTGATGTACACATATGTGTGTTTGTATGACAGTTGGTATCGTGTTTTGTTTCGTATAGGTATTTGTATAGCCTGTATTCTACATATGTATATGTATTCTAGTGATTTACGCTCTGTAATAATCTTCATTTTTAATGTTTTTGCATCGTATTGTAAAGAATTATACGCTAAATAAGTAAATGTATGATTACTACCTTTTTTTCTTCTTTTGTAACGTTTATCTTCAAAAATCGTATTTAATAGATTCGAATTAACATATATAATTCCCTTAAAAGCTAGATTTTTATGCAATTTGCCCAAACATAACAAAAAAGAAATATAAATAAGAAAAATATTTTTCAACGTCTACTAAGGATTTCTTTATTTTGCTTGAAATTAACAACTTTATTGACTTTATGGACAACGACCGCAGTAGTCTACGAGCCAAATTAGTGAAACTTTAATTCTGCTATCTATTGAACTTGCAATTTTCTTTATTATTTATTGTTCTCTTGTCTCCAGGAAGTTTACCACCTTTTGAATCATCTTCAATGGACTACCAATCTCGATGAAATTATTTCAATCGAAATTATCTGATGACCTGTGGTGGAGCATTCTCATATATTTGTATAGTAATCATTTATATTTTTTTGTTTATGTTTGTCCTTTCAAGTTTTAAATCACTATTTAAGCTGCTCTCAAAACTGTAAAAATCTTACAATTTCAATACCACCACTTTAATAAGTATCCTAACAGCAGAATAATTGGCATAAAGCCTAGATGTAAGTTTCTGTCTATTATACACTGGAAACATAGTCTCCGATCTGTAAGATAGAAGCGTTCTTGCTTTGTCGGTCAATACATTTATGTATTGGTCGAGAGAGGGAGATGTGATATTATTCATTATTTTCTGTATCGAAAGATATGATAATACACTCTGAAGGAATTGTTCATTAATAACACAAATCAACCTGACGATCCGTGATATCGGTGAAACATATGTAGTTGATAGGGTGTTATTAATAATAGAATGATTCCTTTTAACATTCTTTAATTGGCATAAAGCCTAGATGTAAGTTTCTGTCTATTATACACTGGAAACATAGTCTCCGATCTGTAAGATAGAAGCGTTCTTGCTTTGTCGGTCAATACATTTATGTATTGGTCGAGAGAGGGAGATGTGATATTATTCAGCAGAATACTTATAAAAGTGGATACTACTAGTCGTTGAAAATTCATTGTCATTCGTTATTGTTTTCAATAGATAAAATAAATAACATAAAAATATCCCGTCATATATCTGTTTTCAAAAAGGACAGCAGATATTAGAATTATAGACCAACACATATTCTTTCAATTTTTACAAAAATCCACGAACAACTAACTTAAATTTGTCGCAATTCACTTCTCTCTACAAATTTGATTTTGACAAAATTTATTATGCCATAATATGGGGTAAGCTAAGTACTTTTGCATTCATCTCAAGTTTCCTAAATTTGATATGTTTCTATTTGAACGAGAAACTTAGTTATTTTTACAAATCGAAAATTTAAATTTACATACACTTATCAGATGTTCCCTAGAGATGTAATGATGTTCGCATGTAACGTACTTGTTTATATAAAAACAATTTCAAAATATATTCTCAGATAACAACGAGTGTGGATGTAAATGTGCTATAGTACGACCTTTTGTATTTTATTTGCTACAGTGCAAGTAAACTGATTCTAAATATATGGGTGGGTCATCTATCGGTTTAAATTTGAACCACCGGTTATTTTGAATGTGGCAATACTTATGTCTTTCTATTCTGTCACAAAATTCAGTATATTTTCTCCACTGAACGAAATGAATCAATTTACGCTTGAGCAACGTTGGGATTTATTGGAAATTTATTTTCAAAACATTGCACAAAAATGTCCTACAAAATTTGATCGCAGAGGAGGACCAACAGTGCCTAGTATACGCAAGTTCATTGCTAAAGTTCGTGAAACTGGTTTCATTGTTGTGGCTCCAAGACGTGAGCGTGCTCGTACAGTGCGTACACCCGAAAATATCGAAGCTTTGGCTGAGAGTGTGCGTGAGAATCCATTAACATCAACTCGTCATCATTCTCAAGAATTGGACATTTCACGCACCAGTTTACGTCGAATTTTGCGAAAAGATCTCGGTATGAAGCCTTACAAAGTTCAATTGGTTCAAGAGTTGAAGCTACAGACCATGCACTTCGTTTTCGCTTCGCTAGATAGGCCAACGAGAAACCGCACGATGATGTCGGTTTTGCCAAAAAAATCATCTTTTCGGATGAAGCTCATTTTCGTCTTAGTGGATACGTTAACAACCAAAATCGCCGTATTAGGGGCTCAGAAAACCCACACGTGGTCTTACAGAAGCCAATGCACTCATTACGAGTGACTGTTTGGTGCGGCTTGTGGAGCGGAGGCATCATTGGCCCATATTTCTTTGAAAATGAGGACAGCGCAACCATTACGGTCAATGGAGACACCTATCGCACCATGATAACCGATTTTTTTGTGCCCGCTCTTCATGGTATTGATGTGAAGGATGTTTGGTTTCCACAGGATGGTGCAACTTGCTACACATCTCATGCCACAATCGATTTATTGCGTCAAGCGTTTGATGGCCGTTTAATTAGCCGAAATGGTGATGTCAATTGACCGCCAAGGAGCTGCGATTTGACACCGTTGGACTATTTTCTGTGGGGCGCCGTTTAAGACAAGTGTTATGCCGACAAACCAGAGACAATTGAGCATTTGAAGGCCAACATTTGTGATGCCATTGCAGAGATACGACCCCATACACTCGAAAAAGTGCTCGATCCAATAGGGTACTGTGAGGCCAGCCGCGGCAGCCATATGAATGAAATAATATTCCATCTCTAACCGGAACAATTGTACTTCACAACAAAAAAATAAATTTGGCAAAATTTCAAACCGTTTTTGTTTTATTGCATTTTTAAATTTAAACGTTTAAATGGCCCAGCCTATATATATATATATATATATATATATATATGTATATATATGATGACATACAATTTTTTTGCAAACAGTTGAGTTGTACATTTTCATCTGTTTGCAAAGAAATTGTATGTCATCAACTAAAGACGACATGATTAGATATTTTGGGATAGTCTTGCCTTCTGAGCTATCATTTACACAACACATTAATAGAAAAGAGTGTTTTTTTTTGGAGGCGGAGAACTTTAAATTGGCAATACTGTTTTCTGTTACAGCCGATTTGACAGTTCTTGGTTGTTTCGAAGTTAGTCTGGTTTGGCGATTTATCATGAATAGAATCACGCCGGAGCAACGTTTGCAAATTGTTCAAATTTATTTTGAAAAACATGGTTCAATTCAAGAAACTTATCAGGTACTACGTGTATTTTATGGTGCTCATTAACGTCCATCAGAGCGATTAATTCGAGAAACTATGCATCGCTTTCGCAATAAGTTTACTCTAAACGATCATACACATCCCGTATGACGTTGTACAGTACGCACACAACAAGCGATTGATGGTGTGCAGCGTAGTGTTGATAAGGATCCGAATGCGTCAATTCGTCATCGTGCTCAACAATTAAATTTGTGTCCATCCTCTTTATGGAAAATTTTGCCTAAAGATTTTGTTTTACGTACGTAGATTCAATTTGCATAGGAATTGAAGCCACACGATCATCGTTCGCGCCGTAAATTTGGTGAATGGGCCGAAGGAGCCATTGCTATTGATCCACAATTTCATTTGAAAATTTTGTTCAGTAATGAAGCACACTTTTGGTTAAATGGCTATGTCAATAAGCAGAACTGTAGCGTTTGGAGCGATGATAATCCACGAGCCATTGTCGAAACACCGTTATATCTATAAAAAGTTACCGTTTGATGCGCTTTATGTGTCGGTGGAATCATTGGTACATATGTCTTCAAAAACGATGATGGTTAACGGTGAGCGCTACGGAAATATGATTACTAACTTTTTCGTGTCTCATTTGCAAGGCATTAATGTTGCAGACATGTGGCTTCAGCACGACGGTGCCACATGCCACACAGCTGTCAACTAGCCACCTCATTCGTGCGATTTAACGCCATTAGATTATTTTCTCTGGGGATATGTCACAATTGAGTACTTGGAAGCCAACATTCGATGCTTTATTGCCAAAATACAGTCTGATTTATTGCAAAGTGTTTGCGAAAATTGAACCTCCAAACTACGCTACGTACGTGCAAGCCACGGCGGCCATATGCCGAAATCATATTCACACATTAATGCCATAAAGCGATCTTTTAAATAAACCTAATTTTATTGATATCAAAAACATTTTTCAGTGTTTCATTTCAATTTAAATTTCTCCGCCTCCAAAAAAAAAAAACACCTTTGCTCTTAATGTGATATTCACATTACAAATCTCAAAAATATGTAGTTAAGAAAATACAACGATACATTTTGAAATTCTTTTCTTTCCGTGTTGTTAGTGTATATCCAGTACGTAAAATTCATTATGAAATTCATTTACAAAAATTCATTATGAAATTCTTTTACAAGACAATGATGTAAGTTCTCTTACAGAACGACAAATGCACAGTATACGTTTTCTTTCTAAGTTATCTAGCAATAAAATTAACTGTCCTGATTTATTGTCTATTGCTGACTTTTGTATGCCTCACATATGTGTGTGTTAAATCGTCACTGGGCAAGGCAAACATATGAATGAAAGTGTTAATACAGTCTACATATATGTCGCAACACGAAGATAATCTATAAATATTTTAAAGGCAAATTCGATTGATAATAAGTGAAGTATTATATACAGTTTTACTTTCCTCTGCTCCATTTTTTTTCGCTTTTAATTTTTTCCTTTCTGACTGGTAATTTCTCTTCCATATATTTGCGTATTAATAAGTGGAAAGAAATAAATCAGGAATACAAGAGTAAAAGCAATACATCGCAGTTAAGAGAGAAAAAATAATCACAAACAAAGTCGACGCCTTAGAAAAATGGAAAGAATACTTTGGAAAATTACTAAGCAATCAAGACAATAGAAAAGATAGGTTCCCAAAAGAAGAGTCAAACCTTAATACCTCATCCAATAGCAGCAAATCACACGAATATTAAGAAAATATTCCAATAGTCTTGAAGAAAGTCAGAAGCAGAACGAATAAAGTACATGGGGGATGTACTAATTCAAAAACCGATATAGTTAATACACGATATATGAATTTAAAAGATAATACCTTAAAGAAAAAATAATATCTAAAAGAAAACAACCACAATAAGGAAACAAAGGGGAATGATAAAATTGCAGAGGAATTGTCCTCATAGATATAGTGCATAATATTATAAATCCTTAGCAAAAATAATGGAACTGGTGGTAAAAAAGATACTGAAAACGTGGTAGAAGAGAGAATAAGGCTCAAACAATACACTAGCTATTGTTACATGTTTCAGTAAATTTTCAGTCTCTTAGCGTAAGAACTTGCTTTCTCATATTATGTTATCATGTCGTAAACAAATGTCATTTAAGCACCCCTCGAAATTTCTTGATAGCAACCTAATCTGAAACACTTTCTCTTCTGTGAAACAGTATCAAACGAAATGAGTTCCATTATACACCTACAACATTTTATATGTTTCCAATAGCGTTCCACAGTTTAAATAATCTTTACATAGGAAATATGTGTAAGCACTTTCATTATTACTACAAACTTTTTTAAATTTGATAAAGTCTGAATCTTTATTTAAAACACTATTGAACTTTTCTGAAACAAAATGATTTTTCACATCACTTAAAGTGTTCAAGTACAAGTGTACATACATCGCTCAGCATTTGCAGTGACTTCACTTACGATAGTGAAAGATTCTGAAATTTTTCTATTGTCTCAACTATTCCTTTGTAACTGTCGTGAATAGTTTGTAAATCTGTAAAGCATCAGTATCTTGCAATTTTTTAATTTTATTTAATAACCGCTGCTTGAGCACTCAAATTTTATCGTACACTGAACATATCGTTTTTACGCCATCATATTTTTAGTCTGCAAAATCTTTTATAAACTGATGTACATCCTCAGTAAATTAGTATTGTCAAATAAATCTAGCGTTGTGACAACCTTTTTACGTTGTATTTACGTTATTCACAAAAATGTTCACATAACATAACGAATATTACAATCACAATTCACTCACAGCTGCATCGATTTACTAAAGCTGCATTCAATGACTGAACTACGTTATGTACCACTAGTATGCCGACATGATCTGATAGCTATAATTATACCTAGTTAAGTCATAAATATTGGTACAAAGATAAATCGACGCCAAATGAAAAGGAATTAATATTTAAAAAATTTTTTTTTGTTTCTATTGGGTTATTCAATGGCTATAAATCTTAGAACAACTTATTCGAAATTACTTCCATTTGCCTTCCTGCACGACTTGAGACCATGTGTCCACTCATCGATCGCGAGACGCACTTCATGCATGGGGAAATTGTCCACTGCACGGACAAGGACTCTCTTCAACAACTCGATATTTGGGTATCGAGTAGAGCAAGCCATGCCCTCTAATACGGACCACAACTTGTATTCCAACGGAGTTTGGACTACTAGCTGGCCAATCATCCGTTGATATGATGTCCGGAACGTTGTTCTTGAGACACGGTTGAGTCGATTTTGCTTTGCGAGCTGGAGCAGAGTCTTGCTGGGAAGTCCATGGCTTATTGGTGAATATTGATTGGTCGAGAGGCTTCACAATAGGTTCCAAGACGGTCAATTGATATACTTTGGCCGATATTTTTACTCCTTTCTCGCAAAAATGGAGCTTGGTAACGCCATCGTAGCTCACTCTCCACCATACCATTACAGACGCGGGATGGTGGTCTCTTTGAACCCTCGGGATGAGTTGGGATACTTCTCTGGATGTCCAAGCATACACACGATCGTTCTGTTTATTGAACGATTCTTCTACGGTGAAGATTTTCTCGTCAGTAAACAGAATTTGTCTGTGAGCGTTTTTCGCGTACCGGCTGAGTAACGCTTTCGATTTTCGCTTGCGTTTCTTCAATGCGGCCGTGAGCAGGTATCCAGTGTGTCGCTTGTACGCACTGAGTCCAAAATCTTCTAAAAGAGAGACATGGATTTTTGCGAAATTTGCGATTTTCTGTCTTCGCAGCGGTTTTCGGTCGATTCGTTCTTCACGGCTTTGATCGCTCACGATCTTTGACGGTTTCGTACTCCACCAGTATCCTCAAACAACTTCACAGCACGATACACAAAATTGCGAGTGATTCCAAGCGATCGCAACATCCTAAAGATATCGCCTATTTCCATGTTGCATTTTAGTAGGCCAACTACAACAATACGATTTTCGATGTCGCCCCATTCCATGATTGTAAACAATTAATGTCAAAAACTTTTTACGTCACAATGAAGCATAAACGTCAACTATCAAATCGCAATAAATACGAAATGGATGCGCCCAGCGTTGCATTCGTAATGAGTGCGTTCAGTTGTGTACCAGTATTTACTTGACTAGGTAATATTAAGATATCATCAGATTTTTATTTAACATTCCACATATACTTATTGGTAAGTAAGCTAATAAAGTCATAAAGAATATTATTATTATAAATATTATTATTTTGTTATTATTAAATAATAATTCTGTTAATTATTGCTGCGTACAGGTTATTTATTACAAAAATAGAGCCGATAACAAGTAGCTAAGACAAATATAATATATAATCCCCTCCGTTATTTCCAATACCATGTAAATGAAACGAGAATTGTTTTTCAAGGACCACTTCAATTACATTTACCCATCAAGCAAACAATTCTGATTTTACGATAACAAGTCTCCAGTAAAAAGATTGAGAGACTATGGTACCTATACAATGACAAAAGCTTTTGTATGTTGAATTAATACAATCAAGGAAAAAAATTATGTTTTATGAAATGTAAATTTATGTCGAAAATGATTAGTAAGAATATCACGTAAAGTATTAAATTTAGATTTTATTGAATCATAATACACAGTCTGCCAAAAACGGTTTGCCATCTCACAATTTTTATATCTTCTCAGTCAGGTAATAGTCGACACAAGAATTGTCTATCAAAATAACATTATTTTATCATTTTAACCTGTTATACATATACCGACTGTCCCAACCAAGTTGATAGGGCTTTAGTAATACGTTCTCTGAATATATTTGCATTAGTATAACACAAACATCCAAACTTTTAAAAATTACATTATTTTGTATATCCTTATCTCATACCACTAGACTAATTCTAATTAGAAGATAATATAAGAGAGTCCTTTCACGATACAAGTTTGGGAACTTCTTAAATATTTTTGACCATTCAATTCAATGTTTCTGATTAATTAAAATTTCAAATTATATAATCGTAAAGCATGAATTGAAAGCTATCCGTAAATATAATTTGTGAGTACTACTTATTTTATGTGCTTCGTTTTCCTGACTGAATTGTTTTTGCGCATGAAACGTTTTGTGTCATTTTTTAATATTTGTGTTTTAAACCGTTGCATACGGTTCGTGTAATTGTATTTATTTTTGTATACGCCTTTCTATCTGTTGAAGTTACCTTTCCATTATCCGTTTGCTTTTTATCTCGTATTAAAAAGAAAAACCGCAGTGACAAGCGTCACGTGCGCAGAAACGTGTATCTTTGTGTTTCCTTATCCCTTCTGTCTACATAACAGACTTCGCATTGCTTTCTTGTATTACTTGCTCCTGTTATAGCATTACTGTCGAAAAACACAAATCTTTAAATTGCTCTATATGCAAGAAAAATTTGAAATTTTTGATGATTTGTTATATGACCTTCGTAAACGGGAAAAAAGTTAACGAACATCATTATCTACGACGTACCGGAGAATACGAATTGATTAAAAGCGAAAAGGAGATACCGAACAGCGGAAAGAATAGATTTAACTCATTTAATTATTTCGCCAATTATTGATATTCTAGAATGTAAAATACGATACAATTTTATTTCTATTCATATCATTATTGCTTATGTTGTGGCTCCTGATTTGTCAGATTTTTCTGTCTGTAGAAGAACTTGAATTATTATTTCATGACAAGACTAACGTTCTTATAATAGACGACTTTTATATTACACATTTCAGTAATCCAATCCTGTGTACATTCTGTTTTACTCGCCGCTTTAGGAATTTACTGATTTCCTTCAGCAAAATACTATTTTAAATAAAAAAGATTCTACTTGATCTAGTATTAAAAATGTGCAATGTACAGTTCTTTGTAATGATGACCACCCGGCTTTTTCGTTCAACTTTACAGTTTGTCGGTTTACAGTATCGGTCAAATTTAAAATCGTGTTCGAACCAGCAAGCATACAATTTAAAATAGGCAATTTTAATGCCCTATATGAGGCACTTCTAAGAATTGATTGGTCTTTTCTGTGCACATATACTGACATTAATGGCACGTGCTTTAATTCTTACTATATAATATATTTTCTTCTTATATTACATGTATCGCGTTTCAAAAACAAAAAGAACAAATTTCCTATATGGTATGCATATGAAATTATTAATAACCTTCAATTGAAAGCTGAAACTATTATCGTTCAAAATATAAAAACTACAAACTTGATATCAATCTTCAACATTTCAAGCATATTAGAGCTCTTGTGAAATATCAAATTTCGGCAGCAGTACCTGAGGCATGTGGAAAATAGCACAGTTGATGATATGAAGTTCTTTTGGTCCTACATTCAAACAAAAAAAGGCGTGAGTAGGATTCTTAGAAAGACGAGAAGTGCAGATGAAACTTTAGATGATTCTAAACAGATTATTGACGGTTCATTAACTACTTTCAATCGATGTTCGTTCGGTATGATGCCAGTATTAATCAACAATAATCCGTCTACAATCCGTCGATTCGTTACCATACTGCGTTTTCCTGTTCACCTTCTAAAACAAAATATACGGTGGTCAGAAATTAACTATGATTATTTCTAAGTCGACAATCCTTACAGAGAAATATTATTGTCAATCGTTAAGACACACGAGATCATCAATGGTGATATGCGACAAAAAATATTACGAATTTTTTAAAATTTTATGTGAAAAATATTATTATTTGGTTACTGTGTTTTTTACTGGCAAAAAATACTATTATTATTACTAAGTAACTGCTTCTTTTTACGTTGGAGTACATATAGCAACCTTGGCCCTGGATAATATCTGTAATTACAAAATAAATATTTTTTGTCTGTCTAACATTCGTTACTTCCGCTTCCATTACTTACCTCATTCTTGTGATATTCCAAGCAATTTTTAATAGACACTTCAATGAATTTGATGATATTTATAAGGGATTTGGATTTTCCAATAGCAATGTGCGCTTAGTAAAAAGCGAAAATACAATACGGTATCCACACCAGCAGCATCCACCTAACAATACATATATGTATGTTGCAACGTGTCCTAAATTAAATTCCAGAAAGTCTACAGCTTTATCTTCAAACTAATGGCTATTAGTTTCAATATTTACATTAATTATCATTATTATTGTTATTTTCATTAGACTTAAATAAAACTCGTATTTTGTCATATCTTTCTTAATGATTGATTTATGACTTTACGAGGGTGGTCCTATAAGTGCCCAGTGTGACCTAGAGATGGCGATAGTTGTTTGAAAAATATCACTGTATTAGAAAGTACACAATCTATAAAGTCTATGTTTCAAGTTTGGAGATGCCAGGTTATTTAGTATTTGTTTGGCAGCCATCAATAATAAACGTTTTCAGTGAATTTGTAAAAATGGAGAAAATTGGTAATCGTTACGTGAGGCAATACTTTTATTTGAAAGGCCTCAGCTCAACCGATATAAAAGCTGAACTGGATTTTACTCTGGGTGAGCCTGCTCCCTCGTTTACAATAGTGATATATTGCGTACCAGACTTTAAACGAGGCCGTACGAGCTGCCAAGACGAGCATCGTAATGGTCGACTAAATGAGGTGACGACTCTAGAAGTGGTGAAGAAAATCAACAAAGCGGTACTGGATGATCGTCGACAGCAGACATAGTAGGCATTTTAAAAGGTGCGGTACATCGCATCTTATCTGAAAATTTGAACATGAGAAAGCTGTGTGCAAGATGGGTGCCGCGTTTGCTCACACTCGAGCAAAAACAGTGTCGTGAAGATGTTTCAATTAAGTGTTTAGCGAAGTTTCACAGCAACAGAGCAGAATTTTTGCGCCGTTTTATAACCATGGACGAAACATGAGTCCATCACTTCTCACCCGAGACAAAATAACAATCAAAACAATGGACTCAAAAGGGACAACCGGCTCCAAAGAAGGCGAAGACCGTTTCATCTGCAGGCAAGGTATAGCATCGTTTTTTTGGGATGCGCGTGGAATAATTTTCATTGATTATCTTGAAAAAGGAAAAATTATCAACGGCGAGTATTATACGAACTTATTGCAACGTTTGAGCCAAGAAATCAAGCAAAAACGGCCACATTTGGCTAAGAAGAAAGTGTTATTTCATCAAGACAATGCACCAGCTCACAAATCCGTTGCTGCAATGGTCAAAATTAATGAATTAAAGTTTCGATTGCTACCTCATGCACTCTACTCGCCAGGTTTAGCCTCCTCGAATTATTTTCTGTTCCCAAACTTGAAAAAATGGCTCAGTGGCCAAAGATTTTCCAACGATGAAGTAGTGATGTCATCAGTTAATTGCTATTTTGAGGAACAAGACAGTTTTTATTATAAAAAGAGTATCGAACTTATTGAACATCGCTGGGAGAAGTGTATAGAGCTGAAAGGAGATTATGTTGAAAAATAAATATATTTCTTTCCAAAATTTTTGTGTTTCCTTTGTTGGGTCGAGTACTTCTAGGACCACCCTCATCTACCATGTGCCAACTCTACATTTCTCTTAAGCACTTCATATGGTTTAGCTAGTGAAAACATTTCTGTATTATAATTGTCGCCTTAGAATGAATTATAGAATTTCCCTGCCTGACGATCCTGTCGCTCTATATATAATATAATGACTCTATGGGAGCTTTACTCAGACTGACAATTGCGAACAAGTAGGAGCAATTACTATGTTTTCACCTTCTCTCTACTTATTTCTTGTATGTACGTTTTGTACTTTTTACATCATGTACTCACATGTAAAGAATTATTCTGTTTCCTTATGACTTGTGAAATTTCATATTTACTTTTTATTGTAACACTTCCTAAGCATGTATGTACATAAATGTTTGATTTTGTGCTATTAATGGAATAAATTCTATTAGAAAAATATAAATAAAAATCCTTACCTTACCAAATATCATTTATTTTTATTCTTCGTGAGTACGCTAATCGTGAATTTCATCAGATATTATACAAAATTACAAAGCTTAAGTGGTCATCCTGTTACGATCTTCTCATAGAATATAAAGTCAATAATTAATGGAAAAGAATCATACTCCTTTATTTTACTTTTCAGTTCCATGTTCCAAGAAAGGCCTTAAAAACGTACGTACTATTACCTCCTCCTTTTAATTAAAAGGAAAAATTATAAAAGAAAAGAATATAAAAATAAAATGAAAATGTGTTTGAGATGTGTGTGAAGAAAATGAATATATGAAATATATATGACGGTTAATTCGATGTTAATGTAAGGAGTTAATAATTAATAGTTGTGTACAATGAGCGTCAAAAGTCCAGGACGTGTGCTAAGCTGAAAGAAAGATTATTAGTGGAATAAAACGACAGAAATGCCTTTAAAATTTTATTCACAAGTTAAATGAATTCTTAAAGCTTGAATGTGTTAAATAGAAATAGTTAACAAGAACTAGAGCAACAAATAAAATATGATGAACGTAATAGCAAAGCTGTAATAAAAGATAAGTCTGGATGTACGAAGGCTGCTAATAAAGTATAAAATAAAAGGTTAGATTAAAACGTGCACCGGGCGGTGCATATATGTACTTGCTTGTTTGTGTATATGTATATATCCTGGATCAGGAAGCTGTGCTTATATTCCGCGTTCGGGAAATTAAACACGAGGTCACAAGAAGCGCGAATAAAGGTTCGCGGCACAAACACGTGACAGACGCGTGTAGTCTCACTGACGACAGAAAAGCGAAGAGAGAGGTTCTCTTACGGTTATGGCTTTATAAGGAACCCTTAGGTTGAGGGGCTATGTGTGCGTGTCATGTTTGAATTAACCAATAGCAAACAGGGACAGGCACGCTACCACTTGGGCGGGAAACGAATTAGCTACATTAAAATTGATTTTAATTTCAATATAAGCATTAAGCAAATTATCTACACAGAATAGTAGACGTGTATTCTGTGTAAAAGAAATACCAAATTGGGATTGGTATTTGAATCGCGAATTGCATTTAGAAATCAATATAACTAAGTTGATATCGAATTTACTGAAATTTAGTGAAAAGTTTTGTAACTTCGAGTACAGTTTTTGGTACCTGATTTCGGTGTTTATTGCAACCTTGACCCTTCGTACGTGACTAACACAAAGGACTCTGCATCTGAATATATATACGAGTACCGGACAAATAATGACAGTATAATAATTTAGGAATTCAAGATCGAATTGTATTTTAAATTAAATAAATTAATCTTAAAAACGATATAAGAAATTATTATATATAGAGAGTGTAATAGTACAAATATCTGTTTTTAGTTTTTATTTTACGTCCTATATACATATTTATCATTGTTTTAATAAGTGCAAATGTTATGTTCGTTTCTAGCAAAGACTTCCACAACTTCGAAACTTTCCTTTTATAAAACGAATGTTTTTTCAGTGTTTTTCATAACAAACTTAATTAACGTTACTTACTAACTATGGTTTAACATAATTTAATTATAAATAAATATACAGTAACTGGTAATTATATTAGCTCAGATCTCAGTTACGATGAATAATATATTTTAAATACATATTATTATACTCTCCCGGAGAAGTAAATGTAGATATTTCAGACTTTTAGTCTACGATATACTTATATTTATTTATCTCGTTCATAGTATTAAGTGCGTTCTCTAAATTATAGAAAGGTAAAAGGGTTATATAATGCGTTTACATAAGTAAAATTGATTCAGAATTGTTAGAACACTTTTGGAATGTGCTTATGACAACGTATTTACCATTTTTAGTTTAGTGCCCTATAATTAAATTACTACTTCCCTAAGTAACTTATGAGCCATGAGCAAAACGAAAGATATTTCGAACAATGAAAAAGTTAGAATAGAAACTTTATTAGGAACTGGTTTGTATTGTCAAAACGAAATTACTAGAAGAGTAAAAGATTCACGTCGAACACTGGCAAGAATTACAACACTTACCAAAAACAATTTGCCCTCAAAGTCAAGAGGTTGACAACATTGTCACCGGCCACGCCAAGCCACCGACAGGGAGATTAAAAAATTATTAACATCGCCTTGCAAAACAGACAAGCTTCCATCAGAGAGTTGTTATATATTCTGCAGTTCTTTAATATAAAGATAATAAAGGTAATAAAGGTTGGTAAATATGTGTTCAAATCTATACTAGCATGTGTAATATAGAAGTATATATTTTAAATTTCATGTGTTTGGATTTTATTTCGTTAAATTTAATTCTAAAATCTATTTCTCCTGGGAATCATCTTAAAACGCGTTTATTTTCATTTACTTTCATTACTTGTGAAAAATCTACGAAGGTGAAGCTGAAAAATTCTCGGAATGAAAATAAAGAAAAAAAGTACTTTACAATACAATATGAAACTGCATTTATTTCTCAAGATTATCCCCTGCCACTTCGACACATTTAAACCAGAGATGATTCGAAATCTCTATGGCTTGATAAAATTTAAACGTTTTTGTTCCGTCGTTAAACTAAGCATCCATGGCAACTTCAACATCGTTTTCTCTTGACAATTTCTGACTTGCAAAATACTTTTTAGGTATGAAAAAAGGTGATACATCAAAGTATGGCGTTTTTCATTATTTTCTTGCTTGACAGAATTTGTTCAAAAGATTCGTATAAATGTATCTGTGATGGTTTCAGTTTTTGACAAGTATTCGGCAAGAAGTATACATTTTACATCCCAAAAAATGGAAATCAATTAAATAATTAACTGATGTGGCATTTACTTGATGAAAATTCTTATCAAAATTAAATATAAAAATTTAATCGTGTGATTTTCTAAAATTTTTTATATTAAAAAATGCTAACAATTGTTTCGCCAACACTAACTTCCTCAGCCCTAGAGGTAAATCTAACATTAAGGGAATGTATTCTCTGGAAAGGTAATGTATAATTACACGGAAATGAGTTTAAAGAATGAGAATTATTCAAATCTACTTGAACATTTATAATCATTTATCATCAAGTGTTACATTTTTTATGTCTGTTTATTTTTATGGTCTCAAATAATGATAACATTATGCCCTTATTTTCTGAATGTAGAATGGTGAAATCTGAATTAGAAAAATGATTACAAGTATTTAGATATACAACAATCATTTCTTCTATGCTATGATATCCTTGTTTCATTGATCTTTGTCCAGTGTGTCCGACATACGAGGATAGTTTGATAAGTAGTGACAATGACACATAGGTGCTGCTCTAATTGGTAAAACAAATGCACTGTAATTTAGGTTGTCTATTTATATGTTTACATTCCTATATTTAGATAAATCGGTTGATTAGTTTATTTTTGACAGCTGATTGAAAAAGAAGCAACACGTCGTTTTGTTAAAATGGAAGAAGCAGAGTATCGTGCGGTGATTAAATACTTCGTAATTAAGGGTATGAAAGCTACCGAAATAAAAGATGAGTTACGGGAAACATTAGGTGAATCTGCTCCAATATCCGCCATAATAAGTAGATGGGTAAATGAATTTAAACGTGGTAGAACAAGCTGTGTTGATGAAGCGCGCTCTGGAGCGAAGCGCATTTTGCTCATCGATTACCTTCAGAAAGGTGCCACAATAAACAGACAATATTATGCAGAACTTCTACAAAAATTAAATGTTGAGATTCGTGCTAAACAGCCAGGAATGGCAAAGAAAAAGATTCTGTTTCACCAAGACAACGCTCCCTCGCATACCAGCACAGTTGCGATGTCCAAAATCGACGAGTTGCATTTCCAATTAGTACCGCATGCGCCTTATTCGCCGGATCTACCCCCTTCCGACTTCCACATTTTTCCAAAATTGAAAACGGCACTAGGTGGAAAGAAATTTTCGTCTAACGACGAGCTTATCATCTTCGTAAACGAGTATTTTGCAAGCCTTCCTGAATCGCATTTTAGAGATGGCATAAGGGCATTGGAGCACCGTTGGAATAAATGTATTGCTCTTTTGTATTTAAAAAATTGGTTTTTCTTTTCCATTCTCACTACTTATCAAACTACCCTCGTATATCTTACAGCAACCACCAGAAAGTTTATAAATAAATAGGGAACTGAAACAGTTATAAAAATAAAATTTGATAAGTTAATTAATTCCAAACTGATGTTTAAAATTCCTTAAATTTTAAAAAATTACCTAAATATTCAAAATATACCTATACATCGGTCAGTAAAATGCACATCCTCATTTAAAATTTCTTATAATGCCAATTAAATTCACCACTCTAATATCTAAGCACAAATTAAAGAGTAATTCTAGATTATATATGCTGTTCCAAATCAAATATCGAGACCTTTTCAATCCGATGAGTAATTATATTTTGAATTAATGTTTATATACGCGTCAAGTTTAACCTCGTATCAAAATAATTAAAATATTCCCAAAGTACAATCATCGCATCGGTTTTATCTCATTTAATTAACGGTTTTCTTTATGATATCTACTTCGTTCACTCAAAATTTCTTTGCATGTTACAGTTAACATATTTTGGCAAGCAAAATATTCAATTATTAATAATATACCTGCGGTTTAATTCAGACACAGTTCTCTGTTGATTTTATTTTGTAGATAAAAATTTAATGAAGTTAAAGTTATGTTTACATTGTAATAGAACTTGATGATATTATATTATTATACATCACAATTATATGAATAAACTTTAGGATCATTCGCTGTTTTCCAAATTAAACGTCGCGTTTTCCTCAGGAGGCACAAAGTTCCCTCGAAGAATGCCCAAAGGGAAACTAATATTAAACACCCGTAATAATCCAGTAATATACTCTTTAGCGATTTACTATACAAGGTGACTGAAATCGTTCGTTGAACGTATTGGAAGAACTACTTTATTTTTGTTTCTCAAAATTTTAGAGTAAGCATAAGAACTCATGTATTGGGTTGGCAACTAAGTACTTTCGGTTCTTACTGATAGCGAGCGTTGCTTTATTTTTTGTATAACGTATGTTAGTGCTGTACTTTACCGTTTGTCGCGTGATACTAGTGACATTGACGTAACTTCAGAAGCAAGTAGTGCGTGATTTTTATTATAGCTATTAGTTGTGGGATAATTTTAAATGGAGTGCAGAAACGAACATTTTCGACATATTTTACTATTTTATTTCCGTAAAGGAAAGAAAGCTGCTGCGGCTCACAAAAAGATATGTGAAGTTTATGGTGCTAATTGCTTAACAGAGCGCACGTGTCAGAATTGGTATAAAAAATTCCCTTCTGGAGATTTTTCCCTCAAAGATGAGCAGCGTTCTGGTCGGCCTTGTTTGATGATGACCAAATCAAAGTCATAACTGAAGAGGATCGTCATATAACTGTTCGAGAGATTGCGAAGAGGCTACATGTATCACACACAAAAATTGAAAAACATTTAAAATGTCTTGGGCTAGTTAAGAAGCTTGATATTTGGCTACCTCACGAATTGAAAGAAATTCATTTAATACAAAGAATCAACTTTTGCGATATGCACCTTAGACGAAATGAAACCGATCCTTTCTTAAAAAGAATCATCACTGGTGATGAAAAATGGGTCCTGTACAGTAACATAGTTCGAAAACGATCATGGAGCAAACACGATAAACCAGCTCAAACCGCATCGAAAGCTGAATTGCATCCAAAAAAGATCATGCTGTCAGTTTGGTGGGATTACAAAGGCGTTGTGTTTTTTGAGCTGCTTCCAAGGAACCAAACGATCAATTCTGATGTTTACTGTCAACAATTAATAAAACTGGATGAAGCAATCAAAGAAAAACGGCCAGAATTGTCAAATCGAAAAGGTGTAGTTTTCCACCAAGATAATGCAAGGCCTCACACATCTTTGGCAACTCGTGGGAAACTATTGGAGCTTAGCTGGGAAGTGATGCCACATCCCCCATACAGCCCTGATCAAACACCATCTGATTACCATTTATTTCGAAGTTTGCAGAATTCTTTGAATCGTAAAACTTTCACAAATGACGATGACCTTCACTCGCACCTGGCTCAGTTTTTTGCTGATAAGGACCAGAAATTTTATGAGCGTGGAATCATGCAGCTGAAAGAAAGATGGCAAAAGGTCATAGAACAAAATGGAAAATATATAATTGATTAAAAACTATTCTTAGTTTAAAAAAAAATGTTTTATTTTATACTACAAAACCCAATACTATTAACAAAAATACATATTTTCGTAATAGCTAGACTTCCGATTAAAACGGAAATCGCTAGCAACTTGTTCGTTTTAAATGGAAGGAGACACTTTTTATTGCATATTTGAATTCTTCAAAATATTCTAGGAAGTTTACCCTATACTCTAGAATTTTAGAAATATTTGGTTTTATATCATAATTAATATTTACTGTAGCTATTTTAACACCAAAAATGATATTTGCAGCATAAGTAAAAAACCCCTTTAGCTTTATTATCTTCATGCTTTTATTTTTGACAAATATTATACAGGGTATTCATAAAGTACTTAGTTTTGAATAGTTACAACTCTATATCATCAAAACCCTTTTTCAAATACAATGCCTCATACCTTTTCGTATTTGAATGCATAATTTAGTTCTTGTTCAGTGATTTACTTGTAGTGCCCAAAATCTAAACGAGAATTACTGAAATATTAATACTTTGAATACCATAAGATTATTGACTTGCGGTACCTTCAATGTGAGATATCCTCATTTACCATCAATAACTAAACAACAATTTAGACGAATCTAACCTAACTTTATACGATTCGGAAATGTGAAATCTATTAGAGTACACCCAAAACCTACTATAGATGAAGAAGCGAATGAAATTAATGTTCTGACATATTTCAGTCCTCATAATAATCCTCGTAGCTCGATGAGACTGTCAGAGCAAGATCTAAATTTATCTCATTATGCAGTGCAAGAAGTTTCGAGTAAACGTAAGATGCATTATTATTTATTCACAAGAATTTCATCATGAGTACAATAAGAGCCGCATACACAAGAGGAATTCATTCGAGAATGATGAGCTGTTTACAGAACAATAGAGGTTACATCGAATATTTGCAAACTGTTATTTCTTATTTATAAAACTTTCTAGATTATTTGTAAATTTGTTCGCTCAAATTTTTATTTGTTCTTCTACTTCTTCACCTGTAATAAATTTTACACTACTGAATCGTATAATGTTTTATTTCATTCGCTAAAGTTACTTGTTTATTCAATAGTGGTAGATGACGATTTCTCTCATTTATCACACGCCAACTTTTGTAATGATCTTGTAATATTCTTTGTTAAATAAAATTATTTATAATTTTATGCATCTGACTAAATAATTTTGACATTACCAGCAATTCTAATAGCTACCTAACACCAATCATCGCAATTTGTGGCTCATTCTTCCAAACTTAACGAAAACACTCTTTATAACACGAAAAGGTTTGAAGATAAAGAAGGCTTTTATGTGTTGATGTACAAGTAAATTTTGCACTTGAATACGAGAAAAATAAAGTCTATCGTATTTGAGAAAAAATTAGTTTTGATGGGTCAAAGTCGTAATTTAAATATCTCTAAAATTGTTTAATTTACATATTGGAAAAATTTGAGAGAATCTTAAACATCTTATGGAATTCAAATGTGCAATAAAATGTACATACATGTAAATTACGATTCTGAAAGTATTTCTTATTAGTGTCAGTATTCTTTGGCATTAAAATAAACCAGTTTCAGAAATTTTTTTCTATGTTTATAGAAGTATTTCATGTTTATAGAAGTATCTCATTTCCAGCTTTATTGGTAAAGATAAAACAAATTTTCCGCAAATTGAAAGAAATCATGCTAAATGCTAAATTTAAACCACCGGTTATTTCGAATCTGGCAATACTTATGTCATTCTATTCTGTCACAAAATTCAGTATATTATCTCCACTGAACGAAATGAATCGATTTACGCTTGAGCAACGTTGAAAATTATTGGAAATTTATTTCCAAAACAAAGACAATTGGTCGGAAATTGCACGAAAATGTCGCAGAGAAGGACCAACAGTGCCCGGTATACGCAAGTTTCTTGCTAAAGTTCGTGAAACTGGTTTCATTGTTGATGCGCCAAGACGTAAGTGTGCTCGTACAGTGCGTACACCCGAAAATATCGAAGCTGTGACTGAGAGTGTGCGTGAGTATCCATCAACATCACGTTTGCAGCGGTCGATTCGTTGGACCCAATTTTCGATGACTCGGCCACACAATTCGGCCGAAACGGCTGCTATTTCGCGTTCAATGTTGGCTCTAAGCTCTTCCAACGTTGTCGGCTTGTTGGTATAGACCAATGACTTGACGTAGCCCCAAAGAAAAACGTCTAGAGGCGTTAAATCGCACGAACGAGGCGGCCAATCGACTGGTCCATTTCTTGAGATAACACGCTCATCAAACTTACTCTTCAATAAATCGATTGTAACGTGTGCTGAGTGGCTTGTGGCACCGTCCTACTGAAACCACATGTTGTCCAACTCCATATCTTCCAATTCGGGCCATAAATAATCGGTAATCATTCACAGTAACGTGACGATCATTATCGTCGACGAAAAAATATGGCCCTATGACGCCGCCGGCATGCAAACCGCACCAAACAGTTATTTTTTGTGGATGAAGTGGTGTTTCATGAAGCACATGTGGATTTTCACCCGACCAATAACGCTTATTTTGCTTATTGACGACCCCATTGAGCCAAAAATGAGCTTCGTCACTGAAAATGATTTTGCGATGAAATTGATCATCTTGGCGCATTTTTTCCAGAGCCCAATCGGAGAACGTACGTCGCTTCAAATGGTCCATCGGCTTCAATTCTTGAGTCAGCTTGATCTTGTATGGGTGTAAACCAAGATCCTTACGCAAAATTCACCATAAAGTGGTCTGGGCGATGCCCAACTCTTGAGAACGCCGTGGAATTAACTGATTTGGATCATTTGCTTCGACCAACTCGTTGTCTTACTGGCACGGCAACATCACACAACGAATACGTAGACTCAAATTTTTGCACTAAACTTGTTACTGCCTGTCTACTAGGGCGAGAATTACGACCGAAAATCGGAGTTAACGCTCTTAAAGTAGCGGTCACCGACTCCGAATTTCTGTAGTAAATTCTTATAATTTGCAGACGTTGTTCGTTCGTGTACTTTACCATGATGAAAATGTTAAGTTTACTGAATAAATTGACAGTGACAGTTCGATGATTAGTGAAAGGGTGCGTTCACAAATTGAATTGAAAGTTGTCAAGTTCCTATTGGAAAACCCTTTATATGGGAAAATGCTTCATATAAATGTTGCAATGTGGCATGACCATCTACTAAAATTATTTTAGATTTACTATTCACAATAGGGATTGCCAATATCTACTTTCTTATTTTAAATGGAATAGCTTGAATATTATTTAGATTGAAATTTCATAATTTGTGTAACGTATACTGTAACTATCTCTGAAGACTGGAATACTACCTTCATATAAAAACAACACATATTTTTAAAGCGGCTGAATTCCTTAATTTTAGGGTACAGCCACCTTCAAAAATTTCGACAATTAAATTTTTGTAAATATTTCGGAAACAATAACAGAAATTCAATTCTTTTAGAACATTGTTTCAAGTATGCTATATAGTCGCAAATTATTTTCCGAAAAGTAAATAATAGGACTGCGAAACTCAATTCTTTCATAATTTCTTTTTCTTTTATGCATTAAAATTAAAGTCGCTTCTCCATATATAATGAAACTGCTAATAAATGTGTGCAGTCAAAAATTAATAATGAAGCAATTACTTACTTCCAGTTCAACGACTACTTCCTGCAGTCATTTGTTCTTAAACGTCCTTTTTTTGCTATCACCTTTTTCTTCAAATAATTATTTTATTTTTAGTTGTGCGTTTAAAAAATATAAGTTGCTTACTAAATAAAAAATTCAGTGCAGAAAAAATGTGTAAATTAAAAGATTTATTAAATCTTTCATTTTAAGTTACTTTTTTTTTAACTTAAAAAGCATGTCTTGTTATAATGCATCTATAACTTTGATTATACATCAATCATATTTTTGGCTAATCAGGTCTATTTAACAATAAATAAATTTAATACTTTATTCTAATTTTCATATAAATATTTGTATTTAACATTTTCAGAAAATTTTAAAAAACATTCTGTTCGAATTAAGAGTAATGTTAAATTTATACATTAATTCTGACACGCTCCGTGTAAAATTATTCTGTAAACAAAAGCGCTATTTTTTGTTTAACACTTTATCTCTATTAAAAATGGCTCAAAATATTGCAAAATAAACTTTCCTTACTTACCTTGACTTCGTATTATAAAATTTTGTTGGAATTGTTAAAAGTCATTTAGAAAAAAGGCGAATTTGTCTTCGTTTTTTTAAGTTTGTTGGTGTATACTTCTACTTTTTTCACAAGCATATATATTAAGGTTCTAGTTTTTAAAGTAGTGCAATAAAGACATTTAAGGAATATAAGAGCTATAACTTTGTTAAAAAAGAATATGTATTTGAGAATTCAATACTTTTTACAACTATATTATTTCAGCATTAGGAAATAAATAAAATATTTTATGTATACAAAAGAATGGAGTTATTGATAGAGTAGGCGCCAGAAATAAAGTTTTGGAAGATTCTAAACACGAATTTGGATGAGGGATATGTGCATTTATAACATTTTGATTTATATAGCAGCATGTGCATCGAAATGTATCCCTCATCCAATACAACATCATATGTGTTTCCTTCGTTTCTCCTTATCAGAATTCAATAATTGATTAATGCTACCATAATTATTACATGTTATGGAAGTAGACCGTGAAGAGTTCAAGCTAACGTTTTCGATAAAACTGTACATAAGATCGTTATTATTCATTGTTCGTTCACTAGCACACTGTAATATATTAGTCATCGTTCTCAAGAATTGAACATTTCACGCACCAGTTCACATCAAATTTTGCGAAAAGATGTTGGTATGACGCCTTACAAAGTTCAATTCGTTCAAGAGTTGAAGCCGCATGACCATCCGCTTCATTTTCGCTTCGCTAGATGGGCCAATGAGAAACTGCAGGATGATGTCGATTTTGCTAAAAAAATCATCTTTTCGGATGAAGCTTATTTTCATCTTAGTGGGTACGTTAACAAGCAAAATTGCCATATTTGGGACTCAGAAAACCCACACGTGGTCTTACAGAAGTCAATGCACTCATTACGAGTGACTGTTTGGTGCGGCTTGTGGAGCGGAGGCATCATTGCCCCATATTTCTTTGAAAATGAGGACGGCGCAACAATTACGGTCAATGGAGACACCTATCGCACCATGATAACCGATTTTTCTGTGCCAGCACTTCATGGTATTGATGTGAACGATGTTTGGTTTCAACAGGATGGTGCAACGTGCCACACATCTCATGCCACAATCGATTTATTGCTTCAAACGTTTGATGGCCGTTTAATTAGCCGAAATGGTGATGTCAATTGGCCGCCAAAAAGCTGCGATTTGACACCGTTGGACTATATTCTATAGGGCGCCGTTAAAGACAAGTGTTATGCCGACAAACCAGAGACAATTGAGCATTGAAGGCCAACATTCGTCATTCCATTGCCGAGATACGACCCCATACACTCGAAAAAGTGCTCGAAA
Organism: Dermolepida albohirtum; assembly: GCA_031893035.1. Lineage (NCBI taxonomy): Eukaryota > Metazoa > Arthropoda > Insecta > Coleoptera > Scarabaeidae > Dermolepida > Dermolepida albohirtum. The sequence continues at coordinate 253,297 of JAVIWB010003533.1, read as the reverse complement.
ATTGGTCCGATCGAATGGGGTACTGCGAGGCCAGCCGCGACAGCCATATGAATGACATAATATTCCGTCTCTAACCGAAACAATTGTACTTCACAACAAAAAAATAAATTTGGCAAAATTTAAAACCGTTTTGTTTTATCAATGCAATATTTCACTGGTTTAAAAATTTCACTACTCGAGCATAACTATGTGAACAGGCATTGTCATGACGCTTTCTTTTGGTGTATTACCACGAATTGTTTGAAGAACTTTCAACGGGTACACTATAATGTGTCATTCCAGGCTATAGTTGCAACAGACTAATTAATAACAAAGAAATTAATAATAAATAATTAACATATTTTGATAGAGCTGAGTCGTTTTGGAAGACTTAAGCTGGTAAATTTTCTTTGTTGTTATATCAAACAACTAGTTTTAACTGTCTGTTATAATGTTACAAATATTAAATCTAAACAGTAATATTTTTAATATGTTAGAAACTTTATTTATTTTTGTGAGGTAGACAGGAATTTGGATCCATTAGTGAACACATCTTACTACTAATAAATGTGATCCAATGTTTAACCAATATAAGGAAGAATCTAACAGCAACGTATCAAGTCTAATCAATAATTTTATCAACTTTATTATAACAAGTAGATTTTGTAGCCTTAACTTGAACTACGCAATCATCAAACATGTGCATTTTGCTCAGAGCTGGGAAATATGTTTTCGAAATCTCTTCTATTTCTATCTTGCTGTAATGTAGCTTTGTGAAAGTGTTTGTTCTATATTTTGGTAACATATCGTTTTTTTAATGTTGATTAATCATATAGAGAGCAGCTGCTTCGCTGGCCACCTACTGTTTAAAATAAATTACTACAAAATATTGAGATACGAAATATTTTTTATATAATTGTTAACAATATGCTAAATATGGCTGGAAATTCATCGCGCAGACGTAACACTTGCGCGATGGATTCCCAGATCATTTCTATCTGAGCAAAAGAGGTTAACGAGGTTTAGCCACCTTGTATAGGAACTACTTTTTATTTTTAATCAAAAATGAAACTTGGACACTTCATTAGGATCTTTCTTCTAATCAAAATTCAATGTAGTGGATTCATAGAGACTACAAGGAAAGAAAAAAGAATTAGACTAAAGTTTTTTGGAATGACGAAAGAATCTTATTTATTAAATATATGCCGAGAAATCATAAATTGGTAATAATTCAAAATTTAAAAGCTGCCCCAAAGGAAGACACCCACACTTTCATTTGCTAAAAATGGATTACTGCACAACAATTGTCGAATTCGTAACGCAAGCTCTGTAGTTAATCGATGACTGTGGGTTTGTAGAGTTAAGTTTGCTATACGTTATCCAAACGAAGCATTTTCAGGTTGCTTAATAGAACGATATAGTTCAATAACATGGCCACCTTGATCACCCAACTTATCTGCAACCGATTTCTTAAGAAATTCTGTTCAAGTATTTTACAATCGTTTAATATATTATGTAGAATGTAACGAACATTTCAATTTTTTAATTAAATAAATATTTTCGTCGTATTGTTGCCAATGCAATAGGTTAGAAAATCTGTCAAGGTACAAACAGAGACGTCTACATATAAACAATTACCAAATTTAATAATTAATTTGATACTTATTGTTTACTGCCGAACGAAGTAATTTCCACATCACAAACTCCATTCTCAGTAGTTGTAAGTATAACATTTCAATATAAATCGGCAACGGATTTCATTAGGGATATGTTTAAACTATCAAAATTTCTGTAATTCTCTAAAACGGACCATATTTTGTAACCAAGCGGATATTAATTCGAGCTGAATGATGACCTGTATAATAAAATCGGATACACTTATTTCTAATCAAAGCTGAACACTTTTTAATTTATGAGCAGGTGCTAAACCTTACTCGAATACTTGCAGCTTGTCATTAAACATTATTCATGTCAATGATCTAATAACGCTCTAAAGAACAGTTTTTTTGACACAATTAAGCACCTATTTTAGCATTTTTTTGAAAGAATCAACTTCGTACTTTAAAATTTCTAACCATACCGTTACTGATGTAGGATGATGACCTCTATGAACTTCTCAACTGCTACAGGCACATATCCTACCATTTTGTTGATTTTAGTGTTCCTCAACTTTAAATCTTTTTTTATCTGAAAACAGGATACGACGATGTTCCTTTCCGAAGTACCGAATTAAAAGTGCTTCCGCTCTTTCTAATCACAATGATTTTAAACAGTTAGAAGATGACATTTCCATGTCAAGGTAATTATGGAACTCCAGGTCTTCATTAAGTACTTTTTCTAAGGATACTTTAGATTTTCCCATTTGCAGGGGCATTATTTTTTGTCTCCTAAGAGGATTACGAGGAATTCATGTTTACACTGTTTTGACAAAATTAGTAATCTTACAGAGCGCGTCCGACCCGATTGCGGTCGTCAATAGAGACTTCGTTATACTTTCTTATAATACGATATATAAATTGACGGTTATTTCGTTGATTTTGTAACAATTTAAAAGTCACGCGAGAAAAATGTACACGCTTAGGTAAAGCGATCATTGCTATTCTAAATATTTTCGTTCGCGCTCCAGTAAAAAAGAAGACATTGTTTTAAGTACTTCACAACTTGTTAAGAAATATAATCTAGCATTAAATTTACATGTGTACGCTACAAACTTAAATTTCATTATATCCAATTTGTAACTTTGTAATGCAAATGTTCTCCTTCACATTCTAAGTTTATACTTAATACCCGACTATATATAGAACTATCGTCTAAACGTGACACAAGGAAATACGTTTACTGAATTTATTCTAACTTTAATTCCTATTGTTTTCGTTAAAGAATGAGAAAAAAGTAATTATAACTTTTATCTGTCAAGATGTGTTCACGAAAGTGTTAACGAAAATATGAGTCTTTTCTGAAATATGATCTTAATAGAAGACTTCAGTAAACTTTCTTACAAACTATACACATACAAAGGGTACTCGGAAAGTTTTGCAATACAGCTTTGTTTATTTAATTTTTTCAAAGTAATTTCCTCTACACTCAATACATCTCTCCATCCTCCAAAACCTATCTTTAAACCAGTTCTGCCAAGTTTCACTAGGGTGTAAAACACACTCGTTGTCCCAAGCCAGCAGTAGGTCCTCATCACTGGAAAACCGACTCCGTTTTAGTTTCATTTTCACATGCGGGAACAGTACAAAGTCTCAAGGAGCAAGATCTGGACTGTAGGGAGGGTACTCGAGAAGTTTCAATCCTGTCTTGGTCGAATATTCGGTGCAGGCTTTGACGCGGTGAGCTGGAGCATTATCGTGATGGAGGAATCAGGTGTCCATTCTTGACTTTGGCAGCAGGTTCTTCATAGATCCAATGACTTTAGGTAGGCACTGTTCAGTATACCACTTAGCTGTGACTATGTTCTGTGTGTCCAAAACGACGCGTTCCACAATTCCGCTCGATTTTAAAAATACAACTATCATTTTCTTCTTTACGGATCGGGATTTTCTGACAATTACAAGTGTGTCCTCATCATCAAAGACCCAAAATTTGTTTTGAGCTTTGGTCGGCACATGGTAATAATACAGCCAAGTGTCGTCACCTGTCACGATGTTGTTCACATACCGAGATTGTCCCTTATTAAAGTTTTTCAGTATCTCCCAACACCAAGTCACACGTCGTGTCATCTGCTCTTCAGTCAGTCGATGCGGCACGCAGAGAGAACAAAATTTCTTCATGTGCAAATAATCATGCAGAATCGAACGAATTGCTGGTACATTTAGGCCTAAAGTACCCTCTATCTGTTGATAGGTCACTCGCCTGTCCTCACCAAGCATTTTTCTCACAGTAGTAACGTTTTCCTCTGTAACTGACGTTCGTGGCCTTCCCGGCCTCTCAGCATCCTCCACAGTTAAATTTCCCCTTTGGAATTCTCTATACATCTGAATATCGTTGTGCGAAGTGGATAAACATCACCTAGTACAAAAGTCATTTCTGCGAAACACTGGTCTATGTTTAAACCACGCACGAAATTATAACGCAAAACTGCCCTTATCTCATTTCGTGACCGCGATGCCATCGCAAGCACTTTACACTCTCACTGCTAATGAATAACAGAGCCCATGGACATGGCGCGGCGGCTACTATGCACGTATGAACATGTCTCAACATGCAGCAACAAGCAGCTTCCTACGATTCATTGTTGCGTCATATGGTAAAACTTTCCTAGTACCCTTCGTATTATTATTGTCATATTTATAGTTGAAATCAGGAATGTTTTCCGATCACGTGATCACTGTCGTGTAAAATAAGATGTTGGCAGGAAGTGAGGATGTCAAATTAAATACCATATTTATATTGCTGTCAGATGCGATAATGTTAGGACTTACGATCAATATAGAAATGTTTGTAAATATAGATTATGTTAAATGTCATCAATATTGATAAAACAAGCATCGGTTTTTTTAATATTTAGGAAGCATCTGTATATTTTAAGCATTTTACACTCTCACTGCTAATCAATAACTGAGCCTATCGACATGGCGTGGCGGCTACTATGCACGTATGAACATGTCTCAACATACAGCAACAAGCAGGTTCCTACGATTCATTGTTTGCGTCATATTGCAAAACTTTCCTAGTACCCTTTGTATAGGAGTATATACTATACGTAATTGTAAGAAATAATACAAACTATTAAACAAATCATTTAACTCTAATTTATTCTAAAGATCAGATAACCGTTATATTTAATTTAATTTCAGTTAAATTGTTGTGTGTTTATTATTTTTTCAGTTAGTTCTATCTAGTTCAAACATATTAAATAGAACGCGTAAATGTGTAGTTTCTTTTTCTTTCAGGTATTTCTGCACACGACGTCCTTTACTGCCTGAATTATATTTAAACGCTACTTAAATTACCACAAATATAAACAATTCTGTCAACGTTTTACTACCAGATGGCGATATTCTGCATCAATCGTTCATAGAATGTTGAAAACGCATCTTGAAATAAAATTACTGCATTTATTTCGAAGACTCGTACAAACTCGAAAATCGCGTAAATTTTATTTTATATTTTACGCTTACATGTGTTATATTGACTTTTCTAGATTTAGATCCGGGTAGATTCTGAACAGGTACTTATGCTAATATATCTTTTCCTGTACTTGTGTATATTATGTTCACAAGAACATGTGATTAAGCACGTACATATGTACGTAGTTTTATCTCAGCAAACGATTCGACAAGTTATATAAGATTCTCTCGTTTAGTACGTTATTATTTTGCTTGAAAAAAATTAATAAAGTTAGTTGTGGCTTTAAAATTAAAATCTAAAAAGAGGAAGGTTTAGCCATTAACTATTAGACTACAAGTATTTTTGCTATAATGGCCTAATAATGCTATTCTGCTTTACAAGTGAATATCGATAAATTATGAAATCACACTTTTGTGTGTCTAAAGAGGGCATATTTAGACACCATATGTGGATGGCGAGGAAAGCTGATAGGGATGTCACCGGCGTTCTAGGCCGTCAACATACAATATATCTGGCAATGCGGTGGCAAAACCGCATACATCGTGAAACATACTAAAAATGGCAAAAAGCAATATATTTTATATTATTGTTGGTAAATTCTTACCTACGAAAGAAGTATTAACAATTTGAATTTGATTGACTAAACATCTGCCACATAGCCTAAGCCTCCAAAGTTTTCTCATTAAATGATGTTCATCGCGTTGTAGAAAAAGTTTTTGTATGTAGATTATGATCATTCGGTACCTACTAACGTAAATTTGTTAAAATGTTCTTTGAATATGTCTGTTGAAGAAGTATTACTGTAAAGGTCTCTTAATCTGGTAAAATCTGGATTTTTTCGTAATACACTTCGAAACTTTAGTAATACACGAATTAAGCTACATAGCACTCTCTCTACTTCATCCACTACTTTAATTTGATCGACTAATGCTAATTAAGTATATTGCAAGATTTTTATGATATTTGCTAGTACAATGTAATTCGTATGAATAGTTTATAAATCCGTGTAAACACCAGAACTATAAAATTTTATCTGGCTATTAATTCTTTTAGGGTTGAACTATAATACTAAAGATTTTATTCTGTAATAATTTCTTCGAATAGTCTCTACGATCACATGTAATGCATATAACAAACACATAACATGTATTACATCACTACTTGATTTGTCAATTCAAAATTTTGTAGTGTATTTAGTATTACACTGTGAATACTTTCGCCGGTACACCTTGGCCTTCTATTAGCTTAGAAAAACGAAAATGAACTGTTGAAGTGGTTCCAGTGTAATACAATATATACTCAATGACATTTGAAGTGTTACACCTAGAAGGAATAGTTTCCTGGACGTGATTTTTTGGTAATGTGATAAGTTTAAGTCAAGAATGAAACGATCAGATTTCCAAGAAATTTTATTAACATTAATTTGAACAAAAAATCAATAACATGTGTTTGGTGTGTTTACGTAGCTGTAGACACTCCTGTACACGTCTATGGACACACAAAATAAAGATGGTCGCCATGTATTTTACATCTAAGAATTGACTGATAAATATAGTTACACAGTGCACACACACCAGCAACTTGAACTTGGCGGATTAACTGTGCCAGAGTTTGTGGAGGATGGTTCAAATTGGTTAGTCTTCTCCCCATTATGTCCCACACATGTTCGATGGGATTTAAATCTGGTGAACGGGGTGGCCACGGCAAAACATTAACGCCAGCTTCTCGTAGAAAGTCCATAGTACGACGAGCAATATATGGACGCGCGTTGTCTTGCTGAAAAAGGACGTGTGGACGGCCATCTAGATAAGGCAATAAAGTGGTTTCTAGGACGTCATCAACATAACGCGCAGCTGTCATACTGCCCCGAATAAACAGAAGAGGTGATCGGCTTCCATATGCAATAGCCCCCAAAACCATTACTCCAACAGTCCTGTGCACATGCCTCTCAACAGCAATATATATATATATATATATATATATATATATATATATATATATATATATATATATATATCATGCATGCCTAGGCAGAATCGCGATTTTTTCGTCGCTGATATATATATATATATATATATATATATATATATATATATATATATATATATATATAACAATGCTGCCGTTCTCTGCACCAGTCCAAACGTTGACGACGCTGTTCTGCAGTCAAAGGAAGGACTAATCGTGGACGGTATGAAGCAAGTCCAAATGCTCGAATGCGGCGATATAATGTTCGCATACTGACAATGCGACCTTCTACACCAAACCATTGGTCACAGAATTGGCGCGTAGTAGCAAAACGGTCTCGCAGAGCTAGTAGTCTGAAGTGCCTGTCTTGAAGCTCTGCGGTACACCTCGGTTGACCTGTTGGTCTGTTTCGTGTTCCTCTACCTTCTTCTGTCCACACCCTACACACACGCATTACCGTCATTGCAGTGGAACCAACACGGCGGGCAATTTCGCGGTAGGCCAAACCGACATCTCTAAAAGCAACAATTCTACCCCTGTCAAAATCACTAAGATGGTGATATTGTTGACGCCTTCGAATTGGAGGCATTTTGTTACGCTTAACAGAAGTAGGCGAAGACACAATAACTGAAAAAAAAAACTTGTATTATCAGCTCTGATAAACCGTTTTCTTAACAACTCAATAAAAAAAAAACTTTTTTTTGCAAAAACTGTCAAACATAAAACGATACAATTGTTATCATAACAAGCTGTCAATATAGTCATTCTGTTGTCAAAAGCACAATTCCAAGAAATTGTTCCTTCTAGGTGTAACAATTCTAATGTCATTGATATACAATGTAATACATTTTCTTCGCGCACAGAAATTAAATAAAATAGTTTCTTACTGTTCGAGCGCTTAACAATATATATATATATATATATATATATATATATATACTAAGGCAACGGTTTCTTCTCCAGTATCCTAAATAGTAGACTACAAGCCGTCAACATATAAATTATGTGTTAACACAAACTTCTTCTGAGATGTCGGATAACATTTTGTATGTTTGTTTTTGTGTGTTTACGTGTCTAAGGTAGTCGCCTTTCTTACGACAGAAAAACGATATGTGACACACTAAACAAAGGAATTTATCGCCAACGTATTTTAGATCTAGGAATTGACAGATAAATATAGTTACACTGTACACATACAGTAGTTTATTATTATTCCTTTTTATGTTCATAATTGCGCTACAATGCAATAGAAAATATAGATTGTTATCAAAGCAATAAAACCCGTAGGTAACTAAACTAGATTCTACAACACGCCCGTTACATGTCGGTAACCACCTTGACTAGCCGAAGATATCCATATTACTTTTTCTCGGTGTTCATGTGTGGTGTCAGAATATCCCTCCTTTAGAAACAACTAAAATTGAAATTTAATTAATTCAGATAATTTGAAGAATAGAAACACTTGAGATGTTTACTGTATGAATTTATTGCTTCAAGTGAAAAAAAGGTTTAATTTGACTTACCATATGTGATAATCTGGTAACTTGAAGAATAGAAACGCTTTAGATGTTTACTGTATGAATTTATTGCTTCAAATAAAAAAAGGAGAAGGTATACTTGACTTATGTGAAAATTAGGTAATTTGAAGAATAGAAATACTTAAGATGTTCTATGTGCTATGTTCTTAAGAAACTTTATTTTGAAGTCGATGATAAAGTTTCGCAATCATATACAAAGGAAATTACAAAAGTCTCGCTATTTATCAAAATAATTTCCACCACAGTCTATGCATTTGTTCATTCTTCAAAATCATTCGTCAAACCAATTCTTTCATGTCCTAAAAAGATCCACATCGTCGGAAGATTTCCTCCTTTTCTGATTGTTCTTCGCACAGGAAAACAACACAAATCGCGTGGTGTGAAACTTGTGCTACAAGATGCATGTTTCCGCTCATCCAACCCTATTCGTGCCACATAATCAATACAGACGTGAGAACGAATATTTTTTTGAGTGTTTCAACAACTATGTAGAGACAACTCGATGTACTACTTTGCATTTTTGTGTGATTTCAACACCATATATTTCAAATCTCCTCTCACGGTAAAGAAGACACCCACCATTTTCTTTTTAACAGATTGAGATTTCCGTACAGATAAATTTGTGCCTTCATTTTCAAAAAAAAAAGAATTTATTCAATGAGTGTTCAATATCAGTAGTAAAATCAGAGATGTTCTATTTTTAGGACTTGAGACCTGAGATACCTAAAGGCAACAGTCGTTCTTCAGAATGGTAAAAATTACCATTGCCTGAATGTTGGACGATTTTCTTTCTCACGTTAAATTACGCCTCTATTGGACTAGATCATCTTCCTGACAGGAAGATGATCGATCACTATTCTCATCACTAAAAGACGAGGTGCAGCATCTTAACCTCGGAGTATCTTCAAAGCTGAAATTTTCTCTTTAAAACATTTTATACTACCCAAATACAGTCGTATAATATGGACATCATCAAGGTATCAGAGCAGAGGAACCATTTCTTCCTTACACTGATCAATATTTAAACCATGGCCAAAGTTATAGTGTAAAAATGCTCAGTATTCCGTTTTTAATCAAGATAACATACCGAACTGTTTACACTGCCATAGTTCAGGAGCAACTAACACAGAAGGCCCGAGCCGCCAACTACGTAATAGGCTTAACCAGGTCTCGAACTATACTGAATTTACTGCAGCATGTAGCGATAGATTAGGCCGTATCACAAAGCCCTTGTAGTGCTCTTTGTGTAAAATGAACTTCATTCATTGCTGTCTTAATACACTCTTTGCTGGTAACATTTTAACAGTATTTCAAATGTGCAATTCAATGTAGATAAATCCCTTTGCTTATATGAATCGCTACTAAAAAAATTGTCATCAATATAAAGATTTTCTTTAATGCTTCTTTCACATCGAACTTCTCTACAATTTATAGTAAAAAACTGAGCCATTTACATAATATCATGAAATCACCATCGATTGTAATCTGCTCAAAATACGCAACTGCCTAAGCATGGAAATTTATTCTGTTATCCGACAATGCCCTACATATAGTAAACAATAGCTTCGAGGTGTAACGATTTTCGAGGGGATATTGGTGCGTACTTAACCTGACATATAAAATGCCACAATATTTTAAAACGAAATTTTGCTCGTTCAACATAAACTCCCTCTAGACTTTAAGAGTACGTTCATGAAGTACTTCTAAGCTCTTTTAAAAAAATTCTTTCTTTTGCTCTTTATATGTTTTTCTAAGTTTTGAGACAAATAATAGTTAAAAGGCCAAATACTGACATGGTCAACTATTTTCGTTAATTTTTTGCAGGGCAATGAATGACTTGTATGCAAAAACATTTTATAAGCAGTACTCATCTTCGACATCTGATTTTTTTATCTTAGTGGTGTATGCAGGACGCTAATCATTCAAGGTTCCTATCACATCAGCAAAAATGTCTTTGTCCAATGACCCTTCACAAAAAATACCTATCCTAATAACTGACTAAAATTCAATTTTTTAAAATCTAGTTTTTTTTCTTAGACATGGTATTTTCAAAAATTCAGTTTTATCGCCATTAAATTTATGTATGTCTAACTATGACAACTTATTTATTAAACATCGTAATTGTAACCATAATAGCTATACCTATTCAACTACTGTCTATTAGAAACTTTCCGGGCTAACTAGATATTAATACCCCCTCGTAAAATACAGAACTCTATAAAATCAACTAACTTTATGTGTTTTAGTTGTCAGCAGAAGTCTGCTCAAACAGAGAGACATTATTTTGAATCGTAATTCTCAGAACTTTTTTAGTAACCAATTCTGACGTTTCGTATATGCCAAACTAATAAATGATAACAATCCGCTACTTTTTACACGGAAATAACAGCTTTTAACGCAACAAGTTTATGACATTATTTAGTATGGATAAAGTCAAGCACAGTATAATGCGTGTGGTGTACCTGTGTACATTTTAGTATTATAATTAAATGCAAATTTTACTCTTAGAACATGAATTTATTTAAAAATTCATACTTGAAAAAATAAACAGAATATTTCATCTGCTAACATACCCATGTAAAGAAAGATGAACTGAATACATTGCATTTGACGTATTAAAGATACTAAAATTCCGAATATGATATTCGTTCTCATTTTCCAATTCATTAATTCCGAATTTTGCATATTCATTTTTGTTGCGACAATAATACTTGAATACATATAGCCGAATCTTAGTTTGACTTCATTATTCATGAACTTGCTATTAATCTTAAATGAATTTATTGAGTTCTTGGAGTGTGAGGCGTATTCCTGGTCTAGATAATGTGTATGTACATATATGTACTTTGTTTGTATTTGCATTTATATTTGTATTTATTTTATTTATATTTAATTTATTTGCATCTTAGGTGTTGTATTTGATTTATATATAATTTCATAGATATTTTTTGATAGACTTTAATTTTTAAGTTTCTTTTCATAATGAAATAGAAATTGTAATAACTGAAATTCTGAACTAGTTCTAGAAAATACCATAGTTTAATCCATTTATTGGATACTTGCAATTCAATGAAGCATGTTTATAGTCTCTTAACTATTGGTATATCAGCGGCGAAAAGATCTACACAATTGCAATCATTACATCCTTGAGGATATTAAGACCAATTAATTACATCCTCAGTCCGTATTATAATTCTAAGTTCGTTTTATATCTACTTTCTGCCTAATTTGAATAATTCGTGACTATTTAGTTAAAGTATCACTGAAGGTGCAAAAACTATTCAAGAAATTCTTCTGAATAGTCCAAGTAAATACTACGACTAGTTGTATGTAAGAAGATAATGCGCGATGTTCTTTATTTCTAAACAAACATTTCTTATAAAGAGGAAAAGAATAGAATTACAAAAACAATGATAACAGGCAAAATTATTAAGAGCCTTTAACTCGACTATTGTAGCTAAGTGATCAGTACTCTTTTCTAATGAAAGCAATTTAAATGAACTGAACAGAACTGTATACTACCGATACGACACAAGCCATATTCACAAATATTTTCCAAACTTCAATGAGATGTAAAATTAATTATGGTGTACCCTAAGTTTTAAGGTAGAAAGGTTTTCGTAGCGATTGTGTCCTCAAAAATGAATACCAAAGAGCACATAGAGATTCTAGAAATTCATTTGTCGCAAGCCATGGAGAAATTAATAGACTTCAATGCATACTTCAATGAAGCAATATATGTATGTATGTATGCGCTAACTATATTTCGAAAGACATATCAATCAATTCTTTTTAGTAACATAATAATCTAGCTTTTGGTTTCGTTCATAACGAATTCAACCACAATTCTGCCGAAAATGTTTAGTAACACCTATTTATCGTAGATATTGGAAACTATTCTACTTCATAAACATTACCAAATAACAAAACAGACTTGGTGCGAGCCCGGATCAATATTTAATGAGCCTGGTGATAGGAGGTAGCATTGATAAAGATCTATCTTTTTCAACTTGGCAGTTCTTCAAAATATAACTATTATAATTAATGTTCGTAAAGGCACTTATTACTTGAATAGAAAGTGAACTGTTTTTAGCTCGTTTTGAAACAGAAAAAAATTGTGCCGATCAGTAATTAAGTTCCTATTTTTATAGAACAAAACAAATGATACAATCAAAAGTTCAGCTGAAGTCTGTTTACGAGGACCAATTTCCGTTGATTGCAAACATGAAACGACGGATATCTGAGTTTAGACGCAGCTGGACCAGTATATTTGATAAACAGCAACTGACACCGAAGAAACGTAAACTCCAGAAATTATAAAAAATATACATGACATAGCACAAGAGAATCGTGAAATAAAATTGCGTGAAGTAGCAGATGTTCGATTTTGCATAATGAATTGAGTATGAACAAATTATATACAATGTGGGTGTCACATTTATTGACTATGGTCCACAAACGTGAACGAGAACGCACTTCAACCCTCAATTTAGCGAGGTTAAGGCATGGTGCGGAAGACCTTTGGTGCCGAATAATAACTATTAACAAAACCTGGTTACATCATTATGTACCCAAAATGAAGCGACAACCGAAACAATGGATTGAGGTTGGCAAGAATGCTCCATTATTATAGCTACGTTATAGCTACTATTTTTTGGGACTGCACCAGAATTCTTCATTATTATTCTTTCTCTACATGTTCATATAATTTATTTACAGTAGCAATACAATTGCAGTCTAGGATTGTCTATGCAGCCACCGAGCTCCTATAATTGTTTATCGACTATTTTTAAAAAAATAAGACCATTAAATCAATACTTAAAGAAGAAACGAATACTTTTTTCGGTATAATACACTGTTTCAATGACAAAAATTCATGAACTACATTGCGAACTATTTCCGCATCTAGCTTATTCGTCAGTGGCAAAAGATTTCGGTCAAATAAGAAAATTATCACTAAAAGTAAGACATATTTCATTTAGTAAAGCTTATTTTTTGATAAATTGAAAAGGCTTGAATATCGGTAGACTATATTACATGAAGAATACATTGAGAAATAAAATTACTTTTTGCCCAAAAGTTTATGTTCTCTTGATTAGGCTCACTAATTATTGATTAGTGTAGTGATTAATATAGAACCACAGATATTTACTAGTGTTAAGCGTGAAAGAAAGCTGACTAGTGTTAAATGTGGAAGAAATAGAATCTTGCAAGTTATTTTGAAGAAGTCTGGATTAATGAATTATTACCAATGAAATAATACTTTTTCAATATTAGTAATCTTCATTATTACAATTAAGTATATATACGGCATGATACGTTATTCTATTAGGATGAATATAAACAATTATATTAGGCAAGCGTATATAATTTACTTATAATTATTAGAATGAAAGTCAAACATGGGCTGTTTATTATACATCGTATATTAAAGCTATCTTATTAAGTACAATAAATGCAATTTACTATAAACTCGTATAACACACGTCTTCTACCCCAGATAACAAAAAGTATTGATTATTATATTTTAGGCAAAAATAGCGGCTAGAAATTCCAGTTCGGCCTTTTTATCAGTGCCAGATCGTTAAATATCTTCGGATCCTCCTCTTGTTTTTGTCTCATTTTCATGTTAGTACGAGGCGCTGTAGTAACACAAAAAGAAAGTCGAGAGAAGTTGAAGTGATTTGTCATTCCTTGGCGTTTGTATTTATATTGAACACGTTCATTATCTGCGAAAGACACAAAATTTTTTGCTAGATTCAAAGCGAGGTATCTAACAAACACTTTCAAACTAGAACAAAGAGATTCTGTTACTATTTACTTTAATAATTGTAATAGACTCACAGATACAAGTTATTAATCTTGAATAAATACAAATTATACCTACATTTTGTTTGAATATGTATTGTTTTTGCAATACGTGTGCATTAATGGACATATTTTGGACAAAAATTGACGTAGATCAAAAAGATCAGTTACTTTTCGCGATTTTATATTTTATGTCCAAATTACAGCTGTTATTCTGCAATTATTTTCTAATAAGACAACAGGCTTTATGTTATCTACTTTTATATTGTATATGAAAACCATGAGACATTATTTCCATTTAGTGACTTATTTCTCGGAAAATCTCTTTCCTTATATATATAGGTTTAGAATTACATATTTACTTTAGTTACATTTTTGTGCTGTAACAGTTGAAAGTATGCACATATTGATTTAAAATAATATCCAGAAAATGCGTAAATTGATCATATATGCTTTATTATATGTACGAAAAATTAACGTTAGATGTTAGAAATTAAATCTAATGCTGCTAATTAATACATAAAGCATTACAAATATGTTGTGTTTGCTTATGCCACATGCATTAAACTCGTATTACAGTTCATATTTATCAATTTCGTTTGCAATGCGAATAATTCCAAAGAAACGAAATAATCATCCCTCTGATTGTTACATTTCTTTATTTTTATTCTTTTTGCTTATATTTTTTCCCAAGAGAATTTCGTTTTATAAATTAAATAGACGTTTAAAACGGTGTGTTCTACCACGTATTATAAATTTACAACTTATTATTTCTTTCCTATACGTATTATATGCCTATGACCCGCCTCAATTTGACTTTTTTTGATTATTATTACACCCGTATCATGGTTCGACATATTGTATAATCTTTTGCCGCTGCCATTCACCTTACACGAGAGTAGAACCAATAACTTATCACTAAATTTCACCCCACAACAACTTTACCCAAAAACAAAGTAAAAGTAAATATTCGAAATCACTGATGAGATCATAGCTAAATCAACATTACATTATAAATAATGAAAGAACTGGCTGCAAAAAAGGAATAGAAAGAAAATCAAAAGTTATATAGAAATAAAATAAGATTTAAACTATTATGGGGTTAATCGGCTATTTCGGTGCACTTAAATAACAATAGAAACCATTCTCTTTCAAGTATTTATTCGTACTTAGTGAATATAGCCGTTTAATTATTGTGAAGTGAAAAATTATAACTAGTATAACAAATACGCATAAACCATTATGTAAAAATTGTGTTTTAAATGTTACTATACCTTCTGACTATCTTTATCCACTGAGATATAATAAGTAAACGTTTCTTTCTGTTTACAACGGAAATTAAAATTAAAAAATTCATTTAAGTATTTCAAATAAAAAATTCATAATGACATACTTTAATGAGCAAAGGAAACCTAACTGTATTTGATTATATGTCAATTTTTAGTACAGTGTAATATTAAAAATATGCTTTATTTTATCGGTCAACTGCTTATTTTGGAACCACTTTTCCCTAAAATTATACTACAAAGAGAGTTTATAAAGTAATTTTACACAACTTTGTTTTGTATAGGATACATCATTTAATGCATAATAAATTAATTTTTCCACATGGTATACATCACATCTATAAAGAAACAGTGGTCCAACTATATCCTTTTGATTTTAGCTATTGTAATTAATAGCATTCACAGATATCTTGTGTTTTACAGGAACTTAAACAGATCAAAATTATTTATTATGGTGTCAAAATACGCGCCATTAGATATGTGCAAAAATATTAATTACTTCCTCTGTAAGGAATAATGTCAAGAGCGGTAACAATGGAAACAACCGGAACTCATCGAGCCGCCACTAATAATGCAAAATCTAATTAGAACACACCCAATCCGTTCAATATATGTACATCTATGTTGTGTACGTTGTAAAACAGTCAGGGAATTGAGTTCAGTGAATAATTGAAATGATTTGTTTAAAAGGTTATTTTACTGTTATACAAAGGTTGTAAATTGTAGATTCGCAAATATTTAGATTGCAAACTGTGTCATAAGTTGATTTGAACACTTTTACTCGTTCGAACGTTTATTTCTCATCTGTTTGTAGTCTAAAATATAGTACAACAAAGAAATTGTTAACCTCTCTAATGCTTTTATTATACTTATCTAAAGTAGCTGTTACGACAGTACTTACAACAAAATATATACTTACTATCCGGTCATCAATTTTTAATAAAATAGTTTATTTATATTCCCACTCTACGAATGACTACCAATAACTATTCTATTATTAAATAAACAACCTGTTAAGGCTTTTAATTTATTTTAAAAATTATATTCTCATTCTGCCAATGACTACCAATAATTATTCGTTAGTAATAAGTACATAGATTGTTAAAATTTATTTATTTATTAATTGTCCCACCTAACAATTGTTTCGCTGCATTGCGGCGTGTTCCACATTTGTGTCGGAGAGCAATGTACGCTGTGCTGAAAAGATGTTCTTATATTTAGAAAATGACCGCTTGACATCAACGTATGTAATAAACGCATCATTAAAATAATCTTTAGAAATAGATAACAGATCTATACACGCATCATCACAAACTTATGTTAATCTGGTAAAATCAAAATCTTGGTTTATAACACTCGAACTTTTCTACAACACACATATTACTTGTATCACTGTACATTATTCACAATTTGCATTGACTCCATTAACGACGATCGAGTGTTTTGAAAATAGTCTATGATATTTCGTCAAATAAACCTTCATATTTGTTGCAAATTTGTTTTAAATGGGTTTCAACGGAAGTATTTGTAAATATTTTCTGGCTTTCCTTAATTGCTGCAGCTTCGTTAGGTTTGAATCTTATAACCACATATTTTACTTGTTGGAAATTCCTGGCTCAAGAACACCGGGGCGCCATCTGTGGAATGCTTGAATTCGTTTGGAAGATTTCAAAAACAATCTTTTGGTATTCGAAATTAATGCACCCACCTCTGGATAACATTATCGAATACTTTGTACCGCGAGGTGTAAAGCATAAACCTTACACGTCATATGTGAAAGTCACTCACACTTGACTCTAAGGGAACGACCTATACTATACATTGTCGCTCACCATCGCTAACAAACATCAACAGTCGATCAGTTGAAAGTTGGAATTTTTTTAGCGAATCCAGCACTACCCTCATAATTGTTTTGCCAGTACACTTTTATAATCTTTTGCTAGCTAATACAACGGAAAATGTCGCTTTAACAGGATCTAGAACACGCACTATATATTTATGTTTTTTCGATCTATCGTTTCGTCGACACATAACCATAGCTGCCTTTTACTACAGCTTTGATCATGTTTTCGATGCCATTACGCACAGTTTGCATATGGGTCTGTAACGCTCTATGAGATGGTAGCCTCCAGTTGGAGTTATATTTATTCCAAAAGTTACGAAACTGTTGATTATCGAGTAGATGTACTCCTTCCTAGTTTGGTTTTGTACACTATTTATGTGTTTAATCACAGAAGGTTGATATATTTATGTGATTGTTATAGTTGCGTTTGTCCCAGCATATCAGCGGTTTATCGCGACCTTTAAATATACTAAAGTTTGCGACAAACCGTTGAACGAACTAAGCGAATCTTGATATAATGCGAACGTATAATTATTAAGTATGACGGACGTACGTAAGAGAAACGCGAGACCATTGGTTGACAGAGTGCGAAAATTTCTTTAATTTAATAGAGAATGTTCAACTTTATAGCTTTATATGCAGTTTGTATATATACACATTGATTTTAATTTTATATTCTATCATATAATATTTATAACTTTAGGTAATACGATAATATTTAATGTACAGAAGATGCGGTGAAAATTTTAAAATACACTTCATGCATTCATGTACATTATTCATTTTGTAAGAATGTAAAAAAATTCTTAAAAATTAATATTTCATTATTTAGAGAAAGTTATTTACATTTTAAGAAGGATATACATTCTATAGTATTAGTTATCTTACTTCAGACCAAAATATTGCAGTAGAATATTTCCAAATAGCTCAGAAATGTTCGATTTTACCGGCATGCACTTCATAATTAGAGTATGAACAACAGGTATAAGAGGAATGTGCATCAAAACTCAAAGAAATTACATACTGCATATTGCTATTGTAAATTGATTATGAATAACATAACAATAACAAACATATAAAATATATTTCAAAAATAACATCTTAGAAATTCTTTACAAATTCGTATACAAATTGTATACGAAATAATAATAATAAATATAATGAAAACTCCTTATTTTCTTTATTCATATATGACTGATATTTGTCTGTGACTTACACATACGAGGATAGTTTGACAAGTAGTGAGAATGACACATAGGTGGCAGAGTATCGTGCGGTGATTAAATACTTCGTAATCTAGGATATGAAAGCTACCGAAATAAAAGATGAGTTACGGGAAACATTAGGTGAGTCTGCTCCGTCATCCGCCATAATAAGTAGATAGGTAAATGAATTTAAACGTGCTAGAACAAGCTGTGTTGATGAAGCGCACTCTGGAGCACCGAAATTCCTGACTTCTAAGGAAATGATTATAAAAATCCATAATATTATTACGCAAGATCGACGACTCAAAGTGAGAGAGCTAGCAGATATGGTAAACATTTCAACAGAATGCGTACACCACATTTTAAGGAAAGAATAGGGCCTCTCCAAGCTTTCGGCAAGATGGGTGCCGCGATTGCTTGCGACTGATCAAAAGTTCACTCGGTTACGCATTTCCAATGAGTGTTTAGACCTTTATAAGCGGAATTCGGTAGATTTTTGTAGGCGATTTGTTACTTGCGATGAAACTTGGATACACTACAGTACAGGTGATGGCATCAATTTGTTGGGATTCAAAGGGCACTTTGCTCATTGATTATTTTCAGGAAGGTACCACAATAAACGAACAATATTATGCAGAACTTCTACAAAAAATAAATGTTGAGATTCATGCTAAACGGCCAGGAATGGCAAAGAAAAAGATTCTGTTTCACCAAGACAACGCTCCCTTGCATACCAGCACAGTTGCGATGTCCAAAATCCACGAGTTGCATTTCTAATTAGTACCGCATGCGCCTTATTTGTCGGATATAGCCCCTTTCGGCTTCCACCTTTTTCCAAAATTGAACACGGCACTAAGTGGAAAGAAATTTTCGTCAAACGATGAGTTTATCATCTTCGTAAATGAGTATTTTGCAAGACTTCCGGAATCGCATTTTAGAGATGGCATAAGGGCATTGGAGCACCGTTGGAATAAATGTATCGCACTTTTAGGAGAATATATTGAAAAATAAAAATTATTTTGTATTTAAAAAATTCGTTTTTCTTTTCCATTCTCACTACTTGTCAAACTACACTCTTCTGGATTTCCTAAAACAATGTATATAACTAACAAGATACGAATATGGAACTAATAATAATACGATGTTTCAAATATTTAACCGACTTCATTCACATCGTACATCTGGATACTAAAAGCGCTGCTTAAAAGGAGTAGGTATTTATTTACGTTTATTGCGTGCTAAACAAAAGTCTCGGAAATCCCAGATTTTTTATTTGTGTGAGGCATGCACTCCGCAATCTCAATAAAAAGGTACGCCTTGGAACCAATGGAATGTACACTAAATTAAAAGGAAACAATAACAGAAAGGTCAATGTTATATTAAAAGATAGAATAAGGAAGAGACTTACTTTAATCTCGAATAAAATAAGGTTTTGTACAAATTACGCGTAGTAAAGAATAGGGAAAGCTAATAAACGAAAACATTTTCGTTTGTATACAGTTCCTAAAAGTTTTAATAATGTATATATTTAGTTTAAATTAGAATACCAATTATTTCCTGCATACCAGGGTAAATAGGATTTTCATAGTACATTTAATTTTTTAAATCATATATGGTAAATTCCATAATATCCAGAAGAGAAAATAAACCAGGGCGATAACATCCCGGTGATATGTAATTTTTTTCCCTTCAAAAAAAAACGCTGACTTAAAAATACGTCAAATAGAATACGTATAAGATTACTAATGGAAGAAGAAAGTGATTTACTTTAAATAATGAATTAAACAAAAATTTACTAGCTTAGAGCGACTAATGGAAAAAAATCCTTTACC
Organism: Dermolepida albohirtum; assembly: GCA_031893035.1. Lineage (NCBI taxonomy): Eukaryota > Metazoa > Arthropoda > Insecta > Coleoptera > Scarabaeidae > Dermolepida > Dermolepida albohirtum. The sequence goes on along the minus strand of JAVIWB010003533.1, from coordinate 232,762 downwards.
ATTTTTCATTTTGCAAAAAAAAACTTTTCGTAAATAGCTAAATGTTTGTTAAATAAATATGCAATTTAGGTTAATGTATAAATACAAATTCTGTTAAAGTTACAGGAATCAACGAAAATTTTCCGATAAAAATAGAGCACGAAATCTGCCCGACAGATGGCTATGAGAAAATAGAGATAACATGCAAGAATGTTAATGTAAGAGTTAATAGAAATTAGGTAAAATAATTAAAAAAAAATTATAAACATAACTAAAAGACTTTAAAAATAAGTTGAGAAAGAACCTAGAAATTCAATGTTTCCAGAACTCACCGCGTAATCTACCATTTTGACGAAAAGTCGGCGGAAAGTCGAGAGAGAGTGAAGGCTATATGAAGATTTCGTGCAAAAATTTTAATTATTATTTCGTCGCTTCGAAGTAAAAGGCGTTTCTAAAGATTTAAATTTGTTCTTGCGAAACAATTTGATTTATGTAATTGTGTTTGATTACCAAGAATTTGAGCCTTTACGCTTCTTTAAAATATTAACACTTAAAATAATGAAAAAGAATTAAACACAAAACTCAGTTGTGCGATTTTGACAAAATATTTTTGTGAAAATTACACAACTGAGCTTTTGTATTTTTTGTATGAATTTTCATCAAGTAAAGGCCATATCGATTAACTATTTGAAATATTCCTTTATTAATTAAAAACGCGTTACAATTTAATTAAAAATAATTGATTTCTTAATCTGATCCGTAGACCTACGCTGTCGTGGTCCATACTATCTTCGTCTGGGCTTCCGGGCTGGAACCGCGTCACAGGTATAACTACCGACGTTTCGTACCCACTCGTATGGGACATCTTCAGGGCTCAACTACTGCTACTGTCTCTCGCACTGAAACCGAAACGTCAGTAGTTATACTAGTGATGCGATTTCAGCCCGGAAGCCAAGAAGAAGATAGTAATTGATTTCTTGTTTGAATTTTTCGTATTTATTCAAGCATTTTCGAAAATAGTATATAAGAATCGAAGCGACAGGCTAAGTAGGTAGACAGTTACCATAAAGCTTGTTTGTATTCTGTACCGCACTCAAATAAATTTGTATATTGAATTTTTAAGCATTACGATATGGAGATGCACTCATAGGACGACGATAATCTATATGCATTAGATAGCTAATGTGTAGAATATTATTTAAAAACCATACGGGAAATAAAAATTTCTTTTTATTTTGTATTATAGTTGTGTACATAACAATTTTTATAACACAAGGAACATAAAAAAAAACATGATTATGATAAATGGTTGTTTGTATCATTTGTGTATTTTGAATTCAATCCCAATCAATATTTAATTATAATCCTGATTGAGCAAGTTAATCTCAAGTTTGTAAATAAAAATATTCTTGCTCATTTTCAAAGTTTAATTAAAAGTGTTTAAAATGTACTTAATACTACATGACTTTTCCCACATATGCATTTATTTCTTGATATTTATATCAATTGTTTAAATGTATTGCAGATTACGTAACTCTTTTTCGCCAATGCACTTATTAGCAATAATTGGATCAATAAAAGCTTAGGAATTCAAAACAACCCATGCCCAACCTACAAAATAAAAGGAACTTTACAAAAGAGTCTCAATTATAAATAATGATGAAAGAGAGTATTTATCCCGTAAAGTAGGTTTTTCTTAAAAATTTGTATATATGTATTTACCTCAATAAGTACGAGCTTAAGTAAAAGTTCATAAAGCAAATCATAACAATGTAGTGTCCTAAATAACTTTACAAACTATGTCTAATATTAGTACGCAATTTAATAACGTTTTGATGTGAAACGTTGTTTAATCTAACACAATCACTTCCTTAATAATATAACTAAAGCACACAATATTATGTCAAAGTCAACATGACACCAATATATTTTAAGTAAAAATAAAGTCCTCGTACCATAGTATTTTTTTAATAAGATGTACCAAACATACTGGTAATTTTCACTTCAATTTTAGGAAACACGCTCTCATCGTTTATCTGTCAAAGCCTGACAGCGAAACTGGTAGATTTGGGATCCCCAATCTTGCGAAGCAACCGCATAGTGACAATGAAACCCACGCCGCATTAATCCATGCTAAAATGCCTTGTATTTCTGTCATTTTGCATATTTCCCTTTTCCATTCCGCGGTGATAAAATTTAAGCCATGGTAATCGTGATATAATAGATTTCTCTGAAATGTTATGAACGTATTTATATTAAACTAGACCGAACTTCGCTCAAATTTAACCAATTGAAGCGCGAAAAGCAATAATAAATAACGCTGACAAATTTTTGCCCAGTGTATGTTACTAAAGCAACTGATTTATTTGAATAAATACCTTCTGCTTAAGTTAATGACGTTGCTGAATACCAACTACATATTTATATAAAAGACTTGCTTTGGTCTTGTTTTATATTAAACTATAAATTAACTATAATTTTCTAGAGTTTAATAAAAATATAATATACGAGGCGTGAAAATATATTTTTCAGAATAACCACGCAGTATTACTTACGATGGCTGTATCGAAATTACATTAGTATTTATCTTGAACATATTTGGACTAACGCGGGCATAAACTTCAAAGATAATAGAGACAATTATTAATTATCTATTGGAAAGGTAATAGATGTAAAATTCAAGATAAGATATTCACATTAATTTGATTGAAACCTTACAAATTTGTTGCAAATATTCTATGAAAAGCCAACAGCGTTCCAGCGGTATAAGGAATTCGAAATAAGGAGATGCGATGAATGATCTTTGTAGTACACAATAATAAGCACAACCGTTATAGAGATTAGACTAGTGTGAGTTTAATAACTGAATAATGAATAATTCGTGAAGAATTGTATATAAGAAACATCTGTGTGCAGTTTGCGTTTCGGATATGAACAAAAATAGGCAACGTTGGTGTTACATTGCAAGCTTGTTCCAATTGCCCGTTTATGGCACAAACTAAAGATGACGTTTAGTGCAAGCAGTGTAATCAAAAAACAAAACGACAAAGCATGCAATAGAGATCACTGGATTCGCAATGTCCTAAAAAGACACACGAATCACCCTTACAGTTTAAGACCATTGTGGGCCTATTGCAGAGTTTACAAGAATCTGTTTGAAGAAAAAGACCTGAATTGTGACTCAACGAATGATTCGTTTGTCATAGCAATGTACAGCGTCACGCGCTTTCCATGAGTGAAAAGATTTTCTGGCCAAAATAAATTATTACTCAATAGATTTGCCTATTGACTTGGCTGATGTACTTATAGCATTTGCTCAACAGTATCCCAGAAAATGAATTAGGAGTCTGCTCTTATAAATGAGAACGTCGATGAAGTTAGTGTATAGTAGATGCAGAAGTATTTTTGAAGATGATAATAGCATCTTGTATACAGTTCTAGACGTATATCTCAAAAGTTGCCTCGAAAGAATTAAATTGTCAAATGTCACTTTGGAAGTGAGATTTGAAATGTTACAAATGTTTAGGGAATAGTAGTTTATTTATTTTTCAACACATTCAATTTCAATGCACTTGGATCAATAATGCTGCAGTTCCATTATGCCATTTTTGTAATAACCTCGAAATACACAAAGTACTGCCTCATTGCTGGAATTTCAATAAATGCTAGTCACTGCCTTATCCTCCGACGAATATGTTCTTACTTTCTTAGTAGTAGAACCAACTACCATGATGTATCCATTGTGGAGATTACTGTTTGAATTCGCTTGATTTTCGCATTCTTTAACGTTTTTGATCGCAATTCAAAATTTGTAGTATAATACCCACCAACAGCTAGGGCATGTCCATTCTACGTGTAAAATGTTATATATACGTTCTGTCAACATAGTTGTTGTTATGATGGCCCTTGTTACACAACGTTTTCATTGATCATATTACCATATTTAAATTGCGCAAATTATTGCCTTCGAAGGAGTATTGCTATCCAACGTTTGCTGCATATTAGCGAAGATTGATCTTTTAGTACTTTAAAAAATAAATATCGAATTGAGAATTTCTACGTTCTAGAACTTTCCATTTAGATAATTACTGCTGATACTTTCAAATACAACGTCAACAATTAACTAAGCTTGATTAATCACCATAAGAAGATATTAGAATTGGAAAAATATTGCTAGAAGTCTTCATCAAATAATCCTCATAAATCGTTTGCTACCAATTCTAATATAATTCTTATTGAGCTTTTGCTTCATTAATTCTAACATCTAAATAAACTTCAATAATATTTGAATGATTTGGTTACTATTAAGAGTAATAAAGCAAAACAAGAACAAAACATTTTAAATATTTAAATAATAAAACTCAAACACTAGAAGTTATATTGTCCACCTTGATATATTTACTTCTTTTAGACATTTTGTACAAAAAGTGAACTTCTGCTATCCAACGTATAAACGAAACGATATCATTGCAAATATATACTTGAGTAAATATAATTCTACATATATTAATTTAAGCCTAATCGATTACTATTTAAAATTTGTATATGTTGAAAAACTTTTGGTTTCACCTTAAAAGTGATAAATATGACATCGTACCTACAGAATTTATAGGCGTTAAGACTGAATAAAAGAAGTGAAAAAAGAATAAAAATCAATCAAAAGTTTTTAAACACTGGATATAAAAACAATAGTGTTAGAAAAATGTAAACAAAAATAACTAAGACTTAGATATAAGCTGCGGTGAACCCTACACCCAAAAGAGTAGAAAAACTTAAGACTAAAAAGTAGATAAGCTTGGTTAATTTCTAAGTGAATTGTCTTCAATACAACAATTAATAAGTATACTACAACAGATTCACATACAACAATTTTAAATCCGAATTATCAACTAAAGTTAAATATACAATATTAAAGAATAGAAAAGAACTCTCAAGGAGACATAATAGAAAAAAATAACTAAATAAATAGCAGTCCTTAAAAAATTGTGTCTATAACATTTTACTCAAAAAATTTTAGGTATCTACATATTTAAAATTCCAAAATATTCAAATTAGAAAGCTATCTGTATACTTTCCCACTATTTTATTTACCTGCCTGTACTTGTATACAGGTATACTTCTAACGTGATATTTTCGAACAAAATCATAACACAAATTCTATTTTTAAAGTGACGAAACCGTGATCAAAACTTATCTTGTTTTCATGTATCAACAGACTCTAATATAATTTTTATGGCTCGTTTTTTATCTTCGTTTAACTTAAGTACTAGAGTTCATTTATAAATAAATCCGATAAATTGAGAAAAACATTTTATACGTATATTTATAGAGATACGTAGGTATAGGCGTTTTATCATAAGAATATTTAATAAGAATTTCATATATTTTCCAGAAGTGTTTTGTTTATAATGCACTAAATACATGAACATGAAACGGAATTTCCATGTAATTCGCAAGTGGGCAACTCGATAATGACAAGTTATTAACATTGACATAATTCGCCAAAAATATTAACAAAATTATTACACTAAGATATATATTTGACTATATAGAACTATTATAAAATTGGTTGTACACTTTGAGTTTTTATATACTTTTAACAGACTGAGATTATAAGGGAAAGAAAACAAGATTTGTTTGGTCAATGATGAAGTTTCATTGAATCTGTGATGGAAAGCAAACATGCTGTCATAACAATTGTCGATACAGATGACAAAACAAAATCATCTTTATTTTGAAAATTATTATCCAAATAAAACTGGAGTAAAATTGCTTACAATTCAAACTTTATTAATACGTACCTCCAAACAAAAATTGATTTAAAAAGGCGTATAATTATATACAAATAATTGATTTAGTTTAACATTTTATTACACTAGGATATACGTATAAATATTATAATTTCGCACAAGGATAGATTTGGGAATAGAATCCTGTGAAATGAAGACATACCGTAATTTTATTTAAAGAATTGAAAGATTAACAGCTTCTCTAGTTTACCATCCCAGATCAGGACGATTAAGCATTATTGATATCCAAGTTATAGTAATTCTTTATCTAAATCTAAATAACTAGAAATAACTAGCTAAGAATAATAGGCGAAAAAAAATCAATAATTTGTAATGTATATCGATATATTCGATATCCAAGTTGTAGAAATTCTTTAGCTAAATGAAAACAATTAAAATAAACAAGTTATCAAAAGCGCAAATGTCAAATCCAAGCTAATGGAAATGCCATACATCACGATTTGGAAAATTTTATACTATTTAAAAATTCTAATTTTTCCTGCTATTTACATAGTATATACAATTGCGTTTGCTTGTAAAAATTTTTGAAAGAATGTCCTACTCTCAAGTGAAAATTGAATTTATGAGCTCCAGTATACCGGACTGATATCATACTCAATAGATTACAGACTACTTTGAGCTTTGAATCTAACGACGTGCCACAAATATCAATGTGAAAACCACGATGACATTCCTGTAAAAATATTTAAAAGCGTTTTCTCATTTATAAACGTGCCTTTTCATAATATCATGCGAGGTATGGCAATTAAATAACGAGCCTGCTCCTTCCATTGCGCAGTTGCAAGAAGAGGCTGTAATTGGAATGTCATTGATCTTGATACCTCCCAGGGAACAACCTGTAGTTTTGTCTCTCTGTCTGCTTCAGTTTACCTTCGAGTTTTAATTATGGAGGACACTGTTACTTAGTAGCAATGGTTGACATCAAAATTTAGCAACAAATTAACATGAAATTCCTTGTCAAATTAAAAAAATCGCCAACAAAATGTTTACAGATGTTCAAGAAAGTGTTTGGTGTTAATGTTATTTCATGTGCGCAGGTTTTTGTATGGCACAGGCGGTTTTCTGAAGATCGGGAAGAAGTCTAAGGTGAACAACGTCCTGGTCGAACGGGGAAAATTCAGAACGTTCAGAAAATTAATGAAATTTTGCGGAAAGACCGACGTCTGAGCATTCAAATGATTGCTGGTATGGTAAATGTTAACAAAGAAACAGTAAAACACATTTTACGTAATAAATTAATAGTAACAAAAGTTTGTACTCCCAAAACCTTTCTGTGAATAGCAGATAAGTGCATTGATGTGCTGATCATTCTCCGTATTCGCCAGATCTTCCACCATGATTTCTACCTGTTCACAAAAGTGAAAAGTGTAATAAAAGGAACACATTTTCAGTTTGTTGAACTTGTAAGAGCAAAAAAGGTAGAGTTGTTGAAGAGGCTTACATACATCTGATGAACTACATCATTGTTTTAGACAATAGAAGACACGTATACAGCGGTGTATAGATAGCGTAGGAGAATATGTTGAAGGAAATAAAAGTTAAATATAACTTTATTTGCAATAAATAACATTTCTCACACCGGTCTCGTTGTTTAATTGCCACACCTCGTATAGTTTTATAGAAAACAGTATATTTAAAAAGAAAGATAGATTTAATGTTAAAAATTATAAACCCATTTCCATTTTTCCTGTCTCAAAAAGATTTGAGAGTATTTGAAATCAGAACTGATGTTTCATTTGTACCCGCATAGACTGGTGATTGCTTACCCAAGCAGTGGAGATGTAGTTCCCTAGGGATCTATTTTAGGGCTGCTATTATTTGTCTTATATTCATAAATGATTTGCCACTGGCTGTAGTCGTTACAGGAGATAATCGAAAAGAATTGATAGAAAATTGTAGAATTGCTCTAAAACAATTACTTACATAGTTTTCTTTAAATACAGAAAAAAACAAGGACTTTTTCTTTTGAAAAATTTAAAAAATATTTCTCACTACATCATTATGAAAACGATCTACTTCGTTCAATTCGATTCGCATCTCAATTATGGTTTGTTATTCTGGAGTCTAAATACAAATCTCAAATCTATTTATATTACTTTCACAAAAAAACGGTGTTCGCTTATTTTATAACATAAGACCAAAGACCAAACCCAAATGAAAATATTCCGATGATTTATAATTTACATATTCAAACATTAGCAATATATCTACATGAAAATAAAGCAAATTTTCAAAATATCCGATGTTCTTTCTTATCTAACACAAAGTGGGGCGTATCTCCGCTGCCACCTTGCAAAAACGCCTAGACATTTTCATTCACATAAGTACCTGGAAGTGAAAGTATTACAGCAGTAAACCTGATGATTTGGTAATGTGCCCGCTCAGACAATTTAAAGACCGTATTAAAGAATACCTCAATAAATATTATTATAGGTTAGACAAATTTTTTTACGAATTAATGAACTAATCAATCACTAGCTCGCATCATGACCATGAATTGAGCACTTCCTTATTAAACTACGCCATATTTGTTATTATATAATAAATACTGCATTATGTACAAAATTAATATGTACGTATGTAATATTTACACCACTATTAACAAAATATTGCAAATAATAAAAAAAAAATAATAAAAGTTCGTTTTTCCAGCTACTTACATACATACATCGTATCTACAAATGCAGAAATTTTTGAAAAAAATCGGCTTTCGGGAAAAATTTCTGCTTGTTTTATATGTACACCATTTAAATGACAAAATTTTCAATTTAGATCTTAAAAGTGCATAATTACAACAAATTTTCTTTGCCAATATTTGCTCAATCGGAATCGGAATGGTTATACCGTATTTCGGAGACAGATGAGACACATTTTTCTCTAAATGACGAGATCAATATTCATTATTGTAGGATTAGGTCAACAGAAATTCAAACCAAATCGATCAAGTAAGCTGTCATAACATGGTATCACCAATTGAGAAATAATTGAAGAATTGTTTTTAGCAATGTATAGAAGTAAGTGTATTAGTCGCCAACATTTGCAACAGTATTCATACGGTGACTGTTACGTATTTCATAATATCTGTTCTTATATTTCTCTGCGGCAGCATAGCTTTATCTCTGTGAGATCTAGTGTGAATAGTAACATTCAACAATATATTAGTGATATCATTGATTGTTAGGATCAAGTTATATTTGATCATTTAGTGTTGGTTTTTCTCCTTACTTTCTTAGTGAACTATAGAATGAACTATCTTTTCTATAATGGCCACTTGGCTAATGTTTTTATGTCTACCTCCGGGGTCTCCCATGGTTCGAATCTTAGTTTGCCTTAGGTTACGCAAATTGGCAAAATTCATTTACAGGCGAATATTAATTTTATCATTAATTGGTGTGTTATTAAACGATTGTCTTTGAATATTGATAAATGTTTCGTTATGTCTTTTACTAGAAAATTAACGCCTTTCCCTTCTCTCGAAAATTGATTCAGTGAAAGACCTTGGGATACTATTTGATAATTGAATTTGAATTTACATTTTCAACACATGCGTACCTCTCAGCAGGTAAAACATTAGGTTTTATTTTGTGGTGTAGCAAATTCTAAACAAACATTACATTTCGCTTTTGTTCGAAGCAAGCTTGAATACAGATCTTTTATTTTATGTCCTTTCTACGATAATCAATAGTTTGCTGTAGAGAAAATTCAACGAAGATTTTTATTGAATGAAAACTAGATTACCTAACTAACGCTTAGTGCCCTTTCGCAATTTTTTAAATATTTTTTTTATTTTTATTTTATTTTATTACTATTACAAGTAACAGTAGATTAAAACTATTTATACCCTTCCTTAACTTGTCCTACCTTATATTTTAAGAATATATTTTCATTTATACTTAAAAGGTTGCTTCTACCATATTCTTATAACATTATTCATAGATTTTACTCTTTCGTCTTGCCCTACAGGATTGGTAAATCGATTCTTTATTTTATTGTTTCTCCATATATTTTTAGCTAAAGTTCAATATGGTAACACCAATATTGTATTGATATTTTGTCTTTAAATTTAGTTCTACGAATTCAAAAAATGTTGGAATTGAATTTAAAAATAGAAAATTGTAATGTAGAGCAATTTGCACAAATTACATGTGCAGAAAAATCATTTTAATTTGTTACTAAAACTCACTTACTCCGCAAGTGCAATTTAATACCTATGAATACTATTCACTTCAGTTTTTGCTGCTCTTATTGAGATGCTCGAACCTGGTTTTTTGCATAACAAATTTCAATACTTGAGCATTAAAAGAGCTTAAGGAAATACGATTCCTTTAAACGGCGCTGCCGTTTTATTTTGAAATGGAAATGTAAATGCATGGAAGGAAATCTCAATTCGTTCTCGAACTAAATGAGAATGCTCTCTTTATTTGCCTGGTCGTTGGTATAAAATTTTCTTCGTAAATATAAATATAACTACAGTAAATTTATTTAACGTATAACTTCAAATAAACTCAACTTTCTAAAAGAGAATGTATAAGGGGAAAAGCATATTTTTTAAATATTTATGAGGTAGGTAAAATTGCAGTGTTACTAGTACTGTGAATGCACTAGAATAAAAAGCTCTTAGATGTGATCATATTTTCTTGAAGATTATTATTTAGGTACAAATGAAACGTTGTTACATGAATGCAATTTATTATTTTAAACTTTTTCTTAATTTTTGAGTACAATCTATATTTAGAAGTATGTATTCCTGTTTTTTATCCAACGAGATTTAGAGGTAAAATTTCATTTACATTACATTTACAATTCTAAAACCATTTATATTTTATTGCCGAATAAGCTCAAAGAGTTTATGTTGTTTAAAAGTTCGGAATCTTTGGTGTCCGGCAAATTTTCATTAAAATAGATCAAGAATTTCTCGAGACACACCTTTATGAAATGTTCCGTTATTCTATCCGTTCGTTGGCAACATGTTACTGTTTTATTTACATTCATTTTTATTTCTGTTTTCTTCAATAGCCTCTTTGGAAAGGCTTTACGATTAGTACTTAAACCATTGTTCAGTTAATTTCTTATATTATTTGTTATTGAAACGAACAATTTTCCCACAACCTTGGAAAATTCCTAGGCTACCTTTTCGTCATTCATGCAAATGTTAGTGGCGCTCTCCCCCGACACATTAATTTTCATCAGTTGCAGCAGTGGTGGTAAATTTTACCTATTTGCTTCAATATTTTTTAATGTAAAAGCAGTTCTGGAACAAGAAAGTTCTCTTCTCTCTCCTCTGATAAATAAAGTATGAAATAAATAAAGTATAAAATGTGAACTTATTAGTTAATAAGCTATTTATGCAAATAAATCATTAAATAGTAAACGCAGTCGCCTTTAACTAGCATCAACAAGTTCTAGTCCTTTGGAGAAGAATCCAATTACTAGTGTGATTGCATTCGATCAGTCCACGAATTCTAATATTCGCTTCACACATCGCCGAGCAAATTAACAGCGAAAAGCACTGATTTTTCCTTTCGCCCAGGTTTAGTACACAATATTGTGCAATATTTGCAATAAAAGAGAAACTTGAAACGTAAATGAATCAGCTGTTCGGTGTGAGAGGAATTCTGACTTCGTTCAAGTATTTACTTTTTTTAATAACACGAAATATGTATTCTAATGCGATGTATCACTTGATCAACAACAACATTTCGAGGATTGTTCCATAGTTGCTTCTTGATCTTCGTGCTTGAGCCACGTCTCTGTTATTGCTACTTTACTCAGCTACTTGCCGATGTCTCGTCCATTCCCATTCCCATGTCTGCATATAATTTCGAAGAGAGTAGCGAACAATATGACGCTGAAACTCTAACAGGTCTATTTGGGACTTGTTTGCAGTTTTATATAACTTCCACACATTGACCACGACGGAACCCAACATTGTGGTAAGCGGCCACCACCATTTCTTTCCTCGAAATTTTATTTATTTCTTTATTTTTTTAACTGTTCAAGTAAAATATCGTCTTCGCTATCGTTGCCACAAAATACCTCTATTTCACTTGGCATATCATATAGTATACGGTCAACTTCAATATTTTCGGCGAAACCTTCTTCTTCATCTGTGTTATAATCCGAGCTTTGAGGTATAATAGCAATTTCAAATTCGTGGTGATCCTCCGCAGCTTCTACATAATTCAGGGCACAGTTCAAGGTATTGAAATGTCTGCCGTAAAAACTTGACGTTTTTATAGTAGGAAATTCCATTTTTTTGTGGTCAAAAATCTAAAAAAATGCATACCCAATAAGCCATTGTACTCAATTGGGTACACCAATTTTTCGACTCACCCAGCGTCATTCCAATTAATTGTTTATCTTTCACCTTTTCATAAATTGGAAACACAGTTATTCCCCTATGCAAAACTATAACAAACACTTATTATAATACAACAGGTTTTACTCCGCGCAGGTGAATGATCACTGACATAGCTAATATTTGCAAAATTGATGCAAAGGTATTAAAACTAAACAAAATGTACAGTAACGGTACTATTTCTAAACACTTTGTTGTTGTGTGCTTTTTAAACACATTATGTTGAATGCAAAACCAAAAGAAACGTTGCGTAATTTCACTTCTCATAAAATTTATGCATATTTAAATATTGCCTTTTTTCTGTACTCAAGCAGGTACAATGCCTAGAAATGGGTTAAACAAAAGTTGCGCCAAATCACCAAACGATTTTATTTGCAGTGGAGTGGTTTTGTCCAAGGATACATACGTATACCTACATCTCGTTCGATTCGTACTTTTTTACTAATTCTTGTACATTCTGCTCTTGCTGCTTTATTATATATTTTACTGTGACGTATGTTTTTCGAACACATATTGCTTCCGTTTATTAATTATATATATATATTGAAAGCTTTAACTAATAAAATTAAATATAAAAAACACATTTAATATAGTTTCACAAAATATTTGTTTCACTTCTCTTAATACACTTCACCTTGAGGCATCATTAGTGTGAGCGCGCATCAACGTGAGCCATTTTCTTTATCAACACCATAACGTTAACAATAATTTGGCGCGCCAATATGTGACTTTTTCCCACATTTTAGCGCTTAACAACTCCTATTTGTAACACGAAGTCTAGACAAAACGCATTTTATAACGTCGGCATGTGTCTCGAAGGAATAATTTAATTTTACGCTGAGAAACGAAAAGCTAAAAATATTTGTATATTAACAGGTATGATATTAATACCTCAATGACTGAGGCACCACGTACATGGTGTTGTGTACTGGAAAAGTAAGATATTTATTTGGAAAATGCAAAGTTAAAAATGCAAGCTTAAAAGAACAAACGTTTGGTTTCTTTTATAAAAACAAACCTCAACTATAATTTCTCGCAAAACTAATTGAATATCATATACATATATTGTGTAAAATATGTATGTATTCGATGAAAAAAATTGTTGCCGGTCTACAAGCTATTAATTAGTATAATTGAATCTATAAATTAAATTAAATTTATATAGTAATTATAAAAGAAATATATAAGGGTATTCCTTTTTTATACGAAATGAATACACCATATTTGTTGTTTAGGGTTGATTTATTCCGTTATACACATATGAACCATGATGCTCTACCACCTAATTTCATCTCTCAGGAAGTTCCATTACTCCTTCTTTCTAAAATCACTTACAGATTGGAATCGTTTATCATGAAGATAATTTTTTAATAACAGGATCAAATAACAGTTGGAGGGAGCAAGATATGGCGAGTACGGAGAATGCGGTAAAGCATCCTAATCAAGCTGTATCAGATTTTCTCTTACAGCCAATGCAACATGCGTATTTGCATTGTCGTCACGATAAACGAATTTATCAAACTTATTGCAATATTTAGCAAAATTGGTGGTTTCACCTTGAGAAAGAAGTTCGTAGAAGAGTACACCTTTTCAATCCCACTAAATAGACGAAAAAACTTTCTTCGGCTGAAGTCCAGGCTTCGCGACAATTGAAGATTTATTGCCTTAGACCAAGTACGTTTTCAATGCAAGTTTTAATACAAAATCAAAGTTTCACCACCAATGACAAGCCTCTTTAAAAAAGGTTCTCTTCATGTCCCTGGAGGAGTAAATTACATATAGACGTGATTCATAACGCCGGCCTCTGTCAATAGGTTTATAGCCCAAACATCGATTAACATATCCCATCCCGATCAGGTGATTATGTACCATTATCTAGTGACATCCGCTATTTCGCACTGTATCATGGATTTTCAGCATTGCCTTGATAAGATTCGCATACGTCGTTACTGGGCGACTGGTGCGATCTTCACTTTTCAAGTCAAGATTTCCAGCTGTAAATTTCTTAAATCAATCAGTATAAATCTCTTCTGCTGTATCCATTGCACTATTATCTTTTTTAAAAGCAATGAAGCATAACGTATCACAAATGCTTCCTTTGGCTATCCATATTCAAGTGTAAGAAAAAGTTTTAAGGAGATGATGTCACCAACGAAACGTACTTTAAGAGAACTGTGGCACGACTGAAACCGATGCTATAGACATAGACAGCTAATAGATAAGCATGCATGTTTATATAAACGTAGTCAGTTAAACTCATTTCTAGCGTGGTGCAAAAGAAACTTATGAAACACCTAATAAATACAAAGTTACGAGATATGTAACAAGGAATAGATTTTTTTTTGAAAATAGCTCAAAAATATTGCCTCTTTACTAAAATCTTAACACATTTGCTACTTCTGGCTTCTTATACCAAGAATTCTTTCGGAGCACAATAATACAAAATTAGTTTCTGTAACTTTTTTGTACTACTCTTTTTGTTTATATGTTACACTTGATGTTTTCACGGACGTACGGGATCTAAGCCGAGTTGTGTCCTGACAAGGACTGTTCTCTCGACGTTTCAACATGATCATAATCGTCATTCTCTAGAGCTGTTCTGTAACTTACTGACAATCTTCAGCGTTAGTATGACGCACTATACTTCTTCATTTCGAACAATAATTACGAAATGTTCGAAAGATTTTAAGCAAAACTATTAGAGCATGTCATTAAGAATTGATCATATGCAAGGCCATAGTTAATGGCACAATTCTTTCGCGAACAACTTTTATTACAGCAAGGTCGTTTTGGAAAACACAAACAATATGCAAATAATAAATCTATCTTCCATCTCCTATTAAAGCATTAAAAACCAAATGAAAGAATTCTCGAACAAAGAGGTATGAGGGAATATTTTTGCACCAGCTAACACAGTCTATTTGTTGAGTTAATGTTAGGCTAGTGAGTATCTGACAGACACGTAATATACATACTCCCAAACGATCGTACTAAGTACTGGTAGCTTCATGTGATTTACTTTGAGACATTCGTACAAAACTAAGTTAATGTAGATCACTATTATACACATTCTTCAGTCGATTAAACGACTTAATCTACATTTGAAGTTCTACTAAATTTATTGTATATCCAAAGTTCAATCTTCAAGTTTAAGTTCCTTAGATTTTTTCCTGTGGAAAAAATTGAACACATTTCCACTCCAGTGAAATGAAGACAATTTCAGAAATCCTAGGGGCATCCTAGCTGGTAATAGTTATTTTCTGCAGAATCTCTACATGTACTTGTAAGTAATAAAGTATTTTCTTCTTTTCTTATTGCCCCATATACTTATGTATATATAACAAAAATATTAATTACTTTTCAATATAATCTCCTCTGACTTCTGGTAACCTGTTCTAATGTTTAATAAATATTTAGATACATTTGTAGAAACAAGCAACAAAGTTTTCTACCACAGTTGTTTTCAATCAATAGTATGCGTTAAGACAACGGCTTCGCATTTTTTTACGATTGGAGAATAAGAGAAATAATTTGGAGCTATCTCACGACCATATACTTTCCTTTTCAAACAAAACCAGAACATGGTGTCATGGAACAACTTTAGCTTGATTTTTTGGTCTCCCTTGTTTAATAAAATTCTTGCATACGTACGGCACAATATTGGGCATTTACCATACAATTTTTTTCTTCAAAGTTGATATTTTACCACAATTCTAAAAAAGTATTACCATCATTCTTTTTTCTAATTGAAACACTTTGGTTTTAAGTGCCTTCTTTACCTCTGTGTCCATCAATCCACGAACTCCATTTTCAATATGCGATATTAATAGCATATCATTTTGAACTGACCGCATTTTTTATCTTCTCATCTGTTTTAGGAAGTTCCAAGAATAAGCGGGCACAATCCATACGACGTTTCTCTTAAATAACTATAACCCACCCTATGCTATCAATTGTTCATTCCTAGGTGACCTAGGAAAATATGGTAAGTCTAATACTGGTATCTAAAAGCCCGGACATTATTGATAAGTCTTTAATTTTTATTCAACAGTCATACAATATAAACTGTCAATCTTCGAAGAGCTGTACTTTTGCTAAATGCTATATAACCTATGCGAAAATCTATTAATTTTAACACAAAATTACGACTTATATTTACGGTCGTAATTCTTAGCGCTAAAATAAAGTCACGCATAACGTATAATTCCTTTTCAATATCTTATTGAATTAGGCTAATAGGATTCATTTTCATACGCTTTTTCCACCAAATCCAGCATGGTTTTGAATAAGCATGCTGTACAAATAAGACAAAACACAGTAACATAAATCCAAATACGAAATAAAGTTATTATAGTATTGAGCAAACACAGGCGCCTAAAAGCGAAGCTGGATATTATAAAACGTTAATATTTATAACTAATAATGTGTATATAAACGGTGGTGCGCAGTTTACAATGTGGTTCATATATCCCCTTTGTTTAAGCACGCGAGGTTATACTTTACGATTTTTTATCGCATGTAGATTTAAATTGCTTACAGAGAATAACACTTTGCGCTCCAATGTAAACTCTTACCAAAGTTTATATCAGATTTTATTGGCGTGAATTCTTTAGTTAATTGTTTATTTATTGTATAAATTAACGTAATATAAGATGGCCGACCCTTGAAAATGTATATGGTTAAATTTCTTTTCTTCTGTTATTTCTTGAATCAAAAATTATCCGAAATTGTTCGAAACTTATTCATCAGCCGAAAGTACAAGCTTAAGGTATTGTGTACATGAATTCTACTACAACGAATTCACCTGCTTCTTAACTTTTGTCTTGTAATTTAAAATAAAAAATTGTATTGATTTGGAAAATATTTTGAATTCTGTTAACACCTGTTACGTGCTCATACCTCATACCCGCGTATGCAAAGTTTAATCCCATATTCGCATTAACTTTCGTTCGTTTTACAAGTTTTTTTTGTCCGCCGAAACGTTGACAAAGATCTCGATGCACACGATACTCACTTTCAGACCTGCATTATAAAAGAGTGTAATTAAGAATTATTCAATAATCAGAGGCATTACCTTTTATGTAGTTAGTAATCAGCTTTCTCCTAATTTAGGGAAAAGAATTAAATTTTTCTGACGAGTAATGGTAATGCTCTTTTGGAAGAATTGTATATTCAATCATTATTATTCTTCTCAACGAATAATTATTATTTTCGTTGGGAAAAAAAGGGAAACCCATCGCAAGGTAATCCTTTTTGGATGCCTATATCAACTGCTTTAAGTACGTTTACTTTAAACTCTCGAATTTGCGATGTAATAAGGTCAGTTCGATATTGAGAAACATTTTTATACACTTTTCTCCTACGTCTTAAAGGTGCTGTGTATAAATTATAGTAGTTTATTTATTATATTAAGTTCTATAAACGAGTCAACATATTTTTGAATATTTTTCTAGTTCTACAATAAACTCATCGAAAAGAATATGTAGTTCGTATTGTTATTTGCACCTGTACCCCTTTTGTTACCTTCGAATTGAATTACTGCTTGTTTTAGCGAACATCGATCCGTCTTCAGTATTAGATGGCGTTTGGGGATTTTTTAATACCGGGGCATCTTTATTAATTAATTTTCGCGTTCCCATCCCTGAGTAGCTCAAGGGCGGGTGGAATTTCCAAAACAGGTAGGTTCGAAAAAGGCAGCAATCCTCACTTGGTTATATTTGTACTATTCTTCTTTTGTATTAGATAATGTCGTACATCTTTCGTAAATTATATTCCACAATGTAATTTATCTTGCCAACTTTTCACTATATCTAGAATCTCAGTTGTATATGTTTTCCCGTTAGTCATATTAGCCACATTTCCAAGACAAACAACGATGTAAAATATACACACATCTTGACGTATTGCGAAAGAAATATGTATAATCTTTGTGAGCCATGGTCAAATACTCATTTTGCGAGTATTTCCTTTGCGTTTTCCAAAAAGAAAACAGTGTGGAGTCTACAAATCTAAAAACGAATAAAAATAAAGAACTCAAGAAGAGCACCTGCGTAATTGAAATTAAGAAACACAAATAATATGAGAAATAAAATTATTATTAAAGTTATGAGAGTTAAGGTGAAAAAGACAAATTGACAGAATTTTAGACGAAAATTTCAGAAAGGGGAACCAAAAACTGTTTTATAACCATACTAAAAACTTTTAGAAGACAAAAGCAAAAAAATATTTATATCAAAAACTCAAATTAATAATAATAATAGAAAGAATTGGAATAATGAATAGATTTGAAGACTAGAAGATACTGAGTCCATGAAATGACGCACACACTAAAGAAGGTGCGTAAAGCCAAAGGGTTTCAATTACAAAAAGAATGATGGCAATACTTTTCTAGAATTGTGAAGGAATAGTAACTTTGATGGTAATAAATTATGAGAAGAAAAATACTAAGAAAACAGTGATATAACTATGGTTATTACAATGAACACATTTCATATAGTGTCACGAAGATTGTTGAAATTCATCAAATATGAACAAAAGATTATAAACATACTTATTAAAATTAAAAATATGAAAGCTGTTATTATTTAAAAATACAAGAAAAATTAATAAATATTCTTAGTTCAAATACCACAAGAGATTTTGTACATTTCATTCTGTGAGCTATTTTTTTATTGTAAGACATAAATTTGCATCAAAATCAAAAACTCATATTCACAGTATCACGTGTTTGTAAAAAATTAACATTCAATATATTTACAGTAATGAGTCGCAAAAGTAAACACACGTCTTGTAGTTGAATTTGATGGAGCCTGTGGTTGATTGACTTGATCAATAAGGTTGATATATAACCCCTTTCCACATTAACTTTGTAAATTCTGTATACGCATTTCGACAACCAAGTTGTCATCATCAGCAGATAATTTCAAAGTGTCGCGCCTGGTAAACCACGGCGAAAAACAACCGCACGAAAATCAAACTCCGTACGCGATCCACACAGTGTACATCTTGGTTTTGAACGGTGTGGATCGCGTACGGAGTTTGATTTTCGTGCGGTTGTTTTTCGCCGTGGTTTACCAGGTGCGACACTTTGAAATTATCTGCTGGTGATGACAACTTGGTTGTCGAAATGCGTATACAGAATTTACAAAGTTAATGTGGAAAGGGGTTATATATCAACCTTATTGAACACGTCTTGTGATATGTGTGAAATAATAATAAAACTAGACGAAGAAAAGAAACCCTCAGACCGACTAGCCAAATCGGTAGAATAACTTCAAAGTTCAAAAGTAGTAAAAGGTTTCAGAATTAATATCGGCAAAAGTAAAATTAAAGTACTGGTAATAGAAGAACAGAAATGAATTAACATAAAAATAATATAAATGTACGGGAAATTATTACATTTCAAAACCTGGATGTCGATATCGAAAATCAGGAAGAGCAAACTACAGAGCTAGTCAGAGGCGTTACGATGAAAGTCAAAAAAAATGTAAGAGAATAATTACTAATGGAATTGACGAAGCTCTCCTGGTGGAAATTTCTATATAGAAAAGAAAACGCAAGACCAGTACAATAGATATCAGACAATAAATAGTATATGAACGGTTTCCCAAATTTATATCGGACGATACTTCATTCTATTTTTTTTAATTAATAATATAATATTTCTGATATTTATTTCTGTAATAAAAACCATAAATCTCCGTACCGTGTCAACATTATAGTTTCAATTTCAAAAATAGGTAATGCTTCTTAAATCACGAACTATAGGTAAACTCTACTCACCTCTGGATATTTAGTGTGTGCATCAGTTTATATCCGGATGTTTCAAAACAACAAATTTTGTATATTTTACTCGATATATTGTGTTGAATCATAATGTCCAAGTTTATATCGTGCACGCAAACATCTCGCACGCTTTTGCAATTACGTTATTTTAATTTCTTTCCCAAATTATTTAATATGAAGTCATACTTATCCAATAGACAAAACTATTTCATAATGGATTTCTTTCTTATGCTTTCTGCTTCATACATGACTTATCAGGGGTATCAATTTCAGGATCATTGCTCTTTAAAAAATTTTTAATAGTAACTGTATTATCTAAAATTCCAATCTGTTTTTACGATCAGAAAGCTGCCGCATACAGCTTGTAATGATATACATAGATGATAACCTACTTCAAAGATATGTAGTCTGATCATAAATTGGTGTCATAAGAATGGGATACTTATAACATAAACGCACGCGTCATATCCAAAATTGCACAGTTTTCAAATGAAGATCGTCTGCAAATAGCGCAGTTCGAGAAATACTTATTCCTATACATATCCATCATATAATAATAAGTTACAGTTTTACTAGTACTTTCTAATGACAAACATTAAATAACGGTACATATGTCACTCTCTGTCGCAGAATACTAACCGCGTTCATTCAAAAAGATTACTTTTATTTAAGCGACCCAGAAAAAATAAAGACATGTGCAGAAAACGATCTTGTATTCTCTTTTTCAAAATACTACATTATTTGGAGGCAACATTCGAATATCTTTGATGTGGTTACTTAGATTTTAATACAGTTTTCCAAGTTTAAGTTAATGTAAATAGAGAATTCGATGAGCTTCTTTATGTTCGAATCCCACTTCCGGTTTAGGTGGAAATGCTATTAGCTTTTTTATTCTAAATGAAATATTATATATATTCTTTTCTGGGAGTCCAGTAATAATAAAGTTTTGCACCCTTTTGTTCAATAGCAATACAAATATTTACTTAAAACTGATATTTTTAAATCATTTAAAAAAGTTAAAAGACTCGAAGTTATGCTGCCTGGTGGCCTAATTGATAAGATGGCCATCTAGCATACGGCAGATACAGGTTCGAGTTCTTCTCCAATGCAGAAATTTTTAATTAATTTCTGTGATATTAATTAACGATGACATAACAGAAAATAATAATTTTATTAATTATAACTTAATTATATATTTATATATAATTATTAACATCAAAATAATATTATTTAACAATTTGTATCAAGATTGGCATCCGATATCACGAACTATTGTTAGCAAAACTTATAGAAAATATAACTTGCTCCGAAATGTTAGAAATTTATTGAAAACGGGCGGCCAAAAGTCGTATCTAATGAGATTATTGCTTCAGCTATTGATATAGTTTTAGAAAAATTACCACAAACTTTACTACATCTCTCATACTAAATTATGACTTAAGTTGCCAATCTATAGCCAGAATATGAAGCATAAAAAATATCATTACCATAAATTACATTTAGAATTTTTGGACGAGCAGTATAATCGTATAACTGAATTTTGCGAAAGTATAATGGAGATTCGCAATAATAACCAATATTTTACAACAATTTGCTGTTTCTGACAAGGCTATGTTTGTGTGAATGGTAGTGTTAACCACCATAATTGTCAATACTGGTCAAATTGAATACAACGAACGCATAGACAACATCGACAGATATTGAACATTTGGGCTGGTATTTTCGTAAACTATTATTATACGATACACTAACTAGGCAGAGATATTTAGATTTTTTACGTAATCAAGCTGTTCCTAGTATTGAGGAAGATGCGAAAATAGCTATGTTTGGTTTCAATAAAGACGAAGCACCCCTTCATATGCGTACAATGTTCAAAACGTTTTGACTAGCTTGTATGGTGTCTAGATTTAAATCTCTTTGATTTTCTCATTGAGGTCATTTAAAATCTGTGGTTTATACTAGACGACCGCATAATCTGAACGAGATACGGCAGGGAATAGTTGAATGAATGCAATTAATTCGTAAGAAGGCATTGGCAAATTTCATTCAAGAATTTGGTCACAGACTTGTACACTGTCTGGTAGCGAACGGTTATCATTTCGAATATTTTGTCAACTGTTTTAGTTTATATATTTTGTGTTAATTTCTTTTGTTTTCAATAAAATTTACTTTAGTAGATTTAATTAAGCCTCTCTATCACTTTTAATAAAAGGATGCTAAACGTTTACTGGATGCCCAAAGCAGAGCTCCATTGAAATCCCAAAAATATACAGGGTATTTCATTTAAAATAAACAAGTTAACATTATTTTCGGCTAATATAAATATGCTCATTGAGTGCTCAATTGCATTTAATGCAAAAATCGAGTGCTCAATTGCATTTACTTAAATGTGGAAAATTTGATTAAAATCCGAGTACTCATATTGAAGATATTCCAATGTATTCATACATTTGCCTAACCCTGTACAGTTATTTAAGTTATAAATTCATAAAGTTGTGATGACTTTATGAATTTGTTAGATTACCCGATATATATATATATATATCCAAACATTCTAAAAAAATTATTAATTTGATTATTAATATAGTTGATAATATAAATGAAATTGATGAAACTGTAATCATCAATCGTTATATCTTTTTTATTTTCAGATAAATTGAAAAATATTGGCCAAAATTTACTATTAAACAAAATTCGGTTTCTTATGTTTCTGAATTAATGGAATAATGTTTTAATTATTATAATATTTCCGAAATAATTACAAGTGTCAATCATAATTCCTTCAAATACATCCATCCCAATATTCCCCAATGAAATCTTTTGTTTTGAAAAGCTTAAAAATTTAACAGTCATCAATCACAATAACAATACCCTTATACACAAAGATATGACACGATACTTTACATCATGAAGAAAAATTCCTTTTCAAAATTTTTTTCAGCACAGAAACGTTTTTTAAATTGAAAAGATATTGTTGCGGATGATATATTATTTTCACTGTCAGTCAAAATATACTAGGTGCCGAAAAGATAAATGTGATTCATAAGAAATTTTCTGAGAAATATTCATCATGAAGTAAAAAACGTAAATATATTTTTGCAATTAAATTAAAATTAAACAAATTTACGTCTAAATTGAAACAGATGCTATAGCAGACAGTATGTAATCATTTTATTCTCGTCATAACTATGTGATGTAATATTAGGTAAGAATTTTGTAGCATCAATAACATTTGATTTTCTAAAATTAGATTCTCTCCTATAAATATCATGCTAGTCAAAAGACATCTGCGCAAATATTGAATAATAATGTATACATATAAAGTTCAAATAACACAGGAAATGAAGCCATTAGATCATTTAAAATGTCGTTCATTTGTCAATTTCATCAATGAACAACCAGCTGATTTTTCTCAAAAAATAATGTTTCCGATGAGGCACATTTTGAACTTGTTGGTTATGTTAATAAACGAAATTGTCGTATCTGGGGTGAGGAAAATCCACGAATTATTCTTGAGAAACCTATGCATCCTAAAGGAGTTAGTGTTGGGTGTGCATTATGGTCAGGTGGTGTAATTGGACCTTACTTCTTTGAAAATGCTGCTGGTGAAGCTGCAACTGTCAATGGTGATCGATGTCGTCGGATGATAACCAAATTTTTGTGGCCTAAATTAATGAATATTGATCTAGAGGATATGTGGTTTCAATAGGATGGCACTATACTTCACTTAGCACACGAATCAATTGATTTATTGAGAGAAAAATTTCCTGGACGTGTAATCTCAAGAAACGCTGACGTTAATTGGCCATCAAAATAATGTGATTTGACACCGTTAGACTATTTTTCTTTGAGGTTATGTGAAAAATCATGTTTATAAAAACAATCCGCAATCAATTCCTGCTCTGAAAGATGAAATTATTCGTGTCATTGGTGAGATAGAGCCTCAATTATGTCAAAATGTCATTGAAAATTTTAACATAGGAGTGGACGTCTGTGGAGTTGCAAGAGAAGGCCATTTGGCAGATATTATTTTTCACATATAAATTTCATAACTGATACTTCACTTACCAATAAAAAGTTTTTGAAAGTGAATGCAAATTATCTGTTTTATTTATTCTTTAAAAAAACCGCGAAATTTGAAACACCTTTATATTCCTATTCAGAATTATATATGGTTGACTCAAACAAACTCTAGATCTACTAACATCTACATATATATTAAAAATTTTCCAGATAAATCGTCTGTTTTCTTGAGCAATTTATTAACGAGGCAAATTAAGAGATTCATTTACTAATTCACCATTTACAGATACTAATGTTCTGATGCAATTTATTCTTAATTTCAATCCCAATGATATAGTTTAGTCGCGAAAAAAATAAAATTCAATCGTAATCGGATCTTTCCACTTTGTTAGCTATGACCTTTAGCGAAATTACTATACGACATAACTTATCTGGCTCGGTTTGTAAGTAGTATCTATAATTAACTTAAAGATATTCATTAATACATATTCACTCCTATAAAATTATTTAATTTGTACTCACCTAGAATATTCAACTAGTAAGTAGCATAATACTAATAGTGACGTGCTAATAGTTAAACGTAGATTCAATGGAGATCATAACCCTAGATCTCCACTGAATCTACTTTACTTTTAAATAAAACTTATTGCTCTTAAGAACATTTTCTTTGCGTTTTAACAGACACGAACCTGAACTGTCTGGTAGCCTAATTGGTAAAGCAGCCATCTAGCAGACGGCAGATACAGATTCGGGTCCTGCTTCAGCACAGAAATTTTTAATTAGTAATTTCTTTGATTGTAATCAACAGTGGCACAAAAATATTAACTCATTAATTTTACATCGTAAATTGCTTAATTATGTATTTATATATAATTATTACCAACATTTTATTTCGTTTAAATAGTGCTTCTTAAAAACAAAAGTTCAAGCAAGACGTATTATTATAAAGTAATGTTTTAGGTCGAAGCTCCTAAATTGAATTTACAATTCTTTTAAAGCCTCATTACTACTTAATAGACGTTTTCTAACATGAATTAATTATATTAAATACGTATATTAGTAGCTGTTTAATTAATTCAGATATAGATTATCGATTTGCTATTCTCGAGATGCCAATATAAGTGAATCTTCAAGATACTTCCACTATTGCTTTGTCATTAATACAAGTATTAAACAATATTCAAATCCAAAGATTATTTCTTTAACTTTCCCTAGAATTTAATTTTTAATAAAGAAGGCGCGATCCTGAAGCAACGTAACTATGATATTAGTAGAATTAAAATCTTTAGTACAATTATAATTTCTTTTCACACAAGTTATAACCTTTGATAAACTGCAGTAAATATTTTTTATCTGCCGTTTATATTCTAAAGTTGAATAATCATCAAATCATTGTGTGCACTATTATTGTTAAAATGAGTCAGCATTTATGCAAAAAAAGCAAGCTCTAAGATAAGATGGCACTTTTAACGTTATACTTGAATTCCGCAATGTTTTTCTTTATAGTGATAGATCAAATTTGGTTAATTTGTAATCATTTATTTGAAAGTTGCAGCAGAATGAAGAAAGTATGTAAATATAAAATCCTAAAATTCATAAACTCGCAATTCATGTAATTCGATATTTGCCTTTTAAAGAACAAAATGTATCCGAAATTTTTACTGTACAACAACCTGAAAGTACTCCAAACATAAACAAAAACATGAAAGAAAACCTGTTTATCAAAAATCAACGTAATTTTTTGCGAAAATGCGTTATAGCGCAAGCAATTTCAGCAGTTAGCATATCATAGTAGCTCACCCCTAAAAAAATTAACTAGATTCCTGGTATTTAAAAGACATAATTTCCATAGACTCTCACATTAAAGAAAGCAATTTCTGAAAAACGACCTGAAATAGCATACAAAAAATGTTTTCCTCATCAAGACCAACGCGTTCTCTCACACCTATTAAGTCATTCACAAATAACTGGACCAACTGGGATTTCCAGTTGTACCACACCCATTCTAATCGACAGATCCAGCATGTAACTTTCACTTATGCGCCAAAGTAAAACTGCTTTCCTGAAAAGAACTTTCGTTTGGGTTGGGGGCTGGGTTTAGAGCAGAATTTTAAGAATCCTGATAAAGATCAGTATGAGATTGCATAACATTTCGACAGAGGAAATGTTGAAAAACAGCAAAAAATTAATATCCTAACTCATTTATTTGATTTCGAATATCATTTCTATCAAATCGTCCTCGTGTTCAAATCTTGTTCAAGTCGAATTCCTTTTCTTTAGAATTTCTTCTCACCATCTTCTTCTCGATATTCTTCTTCTTTATTGTAGGTTTACACATTAGTACCTATACTAACACATGGATCAATAAGTCCCGAGACTAACCCATAGATGGCGCTCGTAGTAAACCAGTAACCACGTCTTTCTAGAGTACTAACCTTTGCTTGAAACGTGTCAAAATTTTAAGTCGATCGGACCAGAAACAGCTGAGTTATCGATGTTGGAGTAAAGTCGTTTTGTAGTTTGTTTAAACAATGGAAAAAACCGAGTTTCGTGTTCTGATAAAACATTGTTTTTTAATGGGTAAAAACACCACGCAAGCAAAACAATGGATTGAAAAATGTTACCCGGACTCTTGTCCATCAAAAGCAACGGTTTGTCGGTGGTTTGCCGACTTTAAACGTGGTCGTACCGACACAAATGACACGGAACGCTCGGGTAGACCTGTGGAAGCCGTTACACCGGAAAATGTGAGTGAAGTGACAAAAATTATAATGAAAGATTGTAAAGTGAAGCTCCGTGAGATTGCTGAGATGACACAGATATCATATGGAAGTGTATTTACTATCCTTCATGAAAAATTGAGCATGAAAAAGGTTTTTTCCAAGTGGGTGCCGCGATTGCTTTCGATGGAACAAAAACAGCAACGAGTCGATGATTCAGAAAGCTGTTTATCGCTATTTACTTGCAACAAAAAAGATTTCTTGCGTCGTTACGTGACCATGGACGAAACATGGATACATCACTACACTCCAGAGTCGAAGCGGCAGTCATCTGAATGGCGCACAGCTGGCTAAAGCCGTCCGAAACGTCCGAAAACGCAGCAGTCAGCTGGCAAAATCCTGGCGTCAGTTTTTTGGGATACACATGGCGTGATTTTCATTGACTACCTCGAAAAAGGTAAATCGATCAACAGTGATTATTATATTGACTTACTGGTGCCTTTGAAGGAGGAAATCGCAAAAAAACGACCGCACATGCAGAGAAAAAAATCCTTTTTCACCAAGACAATGCACCCCGCCACAAGTCGATGAAAACAATGGCAAAATTGAACGAATTGGGTTTTGATCTGCTTCCCCACCCCCCATATTCGCCAGATTTAGCCCCCAGTGACTACTGGCTCTTTGCTGATCTTAAAAAAATGCTCCAGGGAAAAAGATTTGGCACAAATGGGGAGGTCATCGCTGAAACTAAAGCTTATTTTGAAGCGAAAGATAAATTTTTTTATAAACATGGTATTGAAAAATTGGAAAAGCGTTGGAACCATTGTATCACCCTAAAAGGTGATTATGTTGATGAATAAAAAAAAAATTTACAAAAAAAATGTTGTTTTCATTGTTAGTCTCGGGACTTATTGATCCATGTGTTAGTTCTTACATTACCATTCATTCAATATGTCACAACTATTGTAATATATTCAATTTTATTGCTTCTAGTAAAACCGGTTTCTCATGTAATTCATAAATTAATTGGAACATTTTTTTTGCTTTTCGTAGAACTTCCCTTTACCATATTTTTATACATGTCCCTAGTCCTTTATTCATAATCTAAGTTTTCCACCCCTTATTAGAATTAGTTCTATTATTACTTCTAAATTTTTCTTCTACGCAATAAATATTTTACTCTTAGCCTATTGCTGAGAGAATATCCACTTTGATTATTCTAAACTACCTTCTTACTCTTTTCTCTACATACTTTACCCAATGCATAGTAAACGAGAAGTTAAAGAAGGGTTTTTTTAGACTTTGAAAGATTTTAAAGTATGAAAATTAAATGTTTTTAGAAGAGTGACATGAAAGTCTAGAAACTCAAAAATTCCAGCCTTAAAATATATTTCTTTTATAAATCACTTTCTCTCTTTCGAATCTTAACTACATT
Source organism: Dermolepida albohirtum (assembly GCA_031893035.1). Taxonomy (NCBI): domain Eukaryota; kingdom Metazoa; phylum Arthropoda; class Insecta; order Coleoptera; family Scarabaeidae; genus Dermolepida; species Dermolepida albohirtum. The sequence continues at coordinate 204,652 of JAVIWB010003533.1, read as the reverse complement.
GGCGACAGACGCGATTCCATCAAAAATTTCACTATTTAAAAATTTTACTGAGGTATGTGGGATTCAAAAGTGGTGGTTGTTGATGTTATTAGAACAGAAGTAATTTCGAAATGCCAGCTGATTACTATAGGTCCTGAATTATAAAGAGAAAGATATTTCGAATGATACCACTATTATAACTACAAACTACAACTACTACAAACAGTAATAAAAACGTAAAAGACTAAAAATATGCTAAAAAATTTTTGTTTCATTGTGTTGTTATTAGAGTAACGTTCAAAACAACACCAAGAGATGTTTAAGCTTTGGGAAATAAATTTAGCAAATCTTTTAGTAGCGATTTAATATTAATTTTTATTCTTTTTTTACAGCTTCCTAGATGTCCGAAAATTCTTTCTCTCATTTAAGGAAAGAAGAAATACATCTCAAATTGGTAGAAATGTGTGACAATTACACATCCAGTAAGTAAATAATTTCTTATATATTAAACTCAAACGTAAAACAAACAGAAGCATAAAAATAGAAATTAATAGCAGCTTGTTTCTGATATGAACACCGCAAATTTCTTTATTTCTTTATCACAACAACAAATGACCTTTTCGCATCCTCAATAATGTCTCGAGTAGATACCTTCCGTGTTTCATTCTTTAATATTGCTCCTCGCTGGCTCTTTCTGTCGACGATTGCCACTGCGAATATTTTGAAATACATTTCTAAATTAGGACTTTCATAATCATATCGGTGGAAAGAAATTTCTACTATTTTATTTGAAATGGGTAAAACATTTAATTATGTTTCTATTAACGTATTTAATCATCTTATCTATAGAATAAGGTCAATTTTCTTTCAATTTTAAGACATACCCGTTTTCCAGAGAAGCGATATCATACAAAGAGATTTGCCGACTTATAAATATACACTTTTCGCAATCAAATTTAGTTGTAGACAGTGTTAAGGATGATTGAATTTATTATTCTACCACCCACTCTTCTTTTAAAATTCTTTCGTTAAAAACAAAAGCAAATGATAATTTAGAAGGCGGCTGATAACTTCGTGATAAGTTACTAGCCCATCACTTCAAAGATCTCCAGATCGAGTCGTCTTATTGTCGAGAAAGGTTTATCGTGCTTTCTCTTTCCCATTTAAATGAGTTCTTGCAGTCAAAGGTTTTAAGTCACACCACGAACGTGGTTAATAATAACTCATTGGTAGTAGGCAGTTGAGGCATGTTAAGGCATAGATTAACATTATTATGGGGATAATTAATATTATGATCAAAGAACTCGTAAGTTTGGTCTATTTATTAATTATAAGAATTTTTGTGAATAGCAATATTTTCATAGATGCGAGAGAATTATTAGATCCTAAAATCAACATTTTGAAAATCGCTACATCGTGAAAGATTTTAAAGTAATTAAATAAACTTCATACTAACAGATTTATTGATTTTCGATATATTTGTCTTTAAAATTTATATATTTTTACGAAATATGTTCCCTTTCAAACAGAGATACATAAGTATATGTGGAATTCACATGCTTTGACACTTTCTTCAGGTTTTACAAAACACTGATATTTAATTCTTAATCTTATAGAACTAAAAGAAGTCACTAAGTAATAACCGAGAGATTGATTAAAGACATAATCGAGCTACTATGCATAATGCATTATAATTTAAACATTGTTCAGCGTTCATCGCTTTTCTACCCACTAGATCTGCAGTATCAAGATAATCAATAAACTTAAAAACAAAAGAATGAAGTAATAACAATAACAAAAGATTTCAATGCATTTATTTATTTCATCTGGAGAAAATGTGTGATGTTTTCCCCCGTTAATGCCAAAATGTTGTAGTTAAAGAAAGCATTCAATTCAATTTATTTTAAAAAGTTAAAGTAATAGGGTGTTATATAAAAGTACTACAATTACATTCAGAGAAGATATTCTACCGATAGGTGTGGATATTAGCGGCAGTGGCGAGATGTAGATTTAATCGAACACAAAGACAATATTTATCCATGGATGCAAAGCAAATTGTTAAATGTTTACAATTGTTTAATGGAAATAAATAATTTTTCGAAAACTTAACAACGTTTATTAAAGTAATTACAATTCATCTTCATAAATCCGACCTTATATTCGACGGGCTGACCCGATCAGCTAAGTGAACTAGAATTTCTAAAGCTAAAATGTAAAAACTAGTGAAACGAAGAGAAGATTACAAAATAGGTAAAAGCACCGTAATCAATGTCAGCTTGAGCAGATATATGCAGAGAAACTAAGAGACCCTACAGAAACATATGGACCACAATGGATCTGAAAAGGTCTGTAAAATAGGCTTTATATCTACCTCATAGAATTACAAATCTTAAAATCCGATCAGACGGTTGTCGCTTCTTTAAAATTCGTATGAGTAAATTCTGGAAAAAGTTTCAGTACCTGTAACAATGTTATAGTTGAGACCCTCATTGAATTTCTTGAACATCCCCTCTCATCACTATACACAATTATTTCTTTCAGCATAGCTATAACTCGGACGTTCTTTACATTTGGGCAGTAGTCATGTCGACGTCTAGTAGTATTTCATACTTATTATAACGGGTGTTTTTTTAAGAGCTTGAGAACTTTAAATGATAATACAATCTGGCCGTATGACGTCAATGGTGGCTTGAAAATTGCCTTCCAATGCTTCAAGAGTTGCTGGTTTTTCAGCATAAACCAACGATTTATCCTAGCACCATAAAAAGTAATCCAGAGAACAGGACCACTTCTGGAAATAAAGTTGTCACCAAATTGATTTTGCAATAAATCGATTTTTAAGCGCGCTGTATGGCAAGTTTCGCCGTCTTGTTGGAACAAAATGTCGTCGATATTTATCTGATTAACTTTTGGAAACAAAAATTCAGTCAGCATGGCTCGATAGCGCTGCCCATTCACGGTAACAGTAGCTCCTTCCTCATTTCGAAAGGAATAAGGACTGATGTTGAGGCAGCGTGTAAACCGCTACAAACAGTCAATTTTAATGGATGTAATGGTGATTCGTTAACGGTTTGAGGATTGTCTTCCCTCCAAATACGGCAATTTTGCTTGTCGACGTAGCCATTTAACCAGAAACGAACTTCATTACTAAACACAATTCTTTGATAAAAATACTCATCTTCGGCCAGTTTCAAATGAGCCCAATAAGCAAAAATGCGACGCAAACAATGATTGTTTGGTTTCAATTCTTGCACGAGCTATATTTTATAAGCACGTAGGCCAAGATCCTTACGTAAAATTTTCCACGTAGTCGAAGGACAGATGCCAACAAGTTTAGAACGACGACGAATCGTCATTTTGTCGTCTTCTTCAATACTCCGCGCTACAGCAGCAATATTCTATTCATTACGCATATTTCTTTGTCTTGTTGATGATTTTGAATCGAGAAGAGTAAAATTAGTGCGAAAACGATCAATAAGTGCACGAATTGCTTGCTCACTAGGTCGATTATGTTAACCGTAAAATGAACTAAGTGCTCTATGAACTTCGCGAACAGATTTATTTTTTTCAAAGTTCTGGCGTTAAACGATTCATGATGACTTTCCAAACCTTACCGAACAGAAATGTCAACACAGTTTGACATTATCAGCTGTCAAACCACAGTTATCGATATCGATAGTTCTCATGCAGCTTAAAAAACATCCATTAGTATACGCAAATTGTTCATTGTCATTTCGTATACATCATTGGAGTTTAAGACTGTTGATGTTTGTACATCAAGGGTATATTTTTATGTTAATAGTAGTTCGATGCCAAAAACCACAATAAAAAATTTTTTTAGGCTCACCTAAAATGAAAATAATGATAATATTTTAATTGTATAAATCGCTTGAAATTTTAAAAAGTCTAATATATCCTATGCAAATGTACATCAAAATCGTAATTTTTTATATAAGAAAGTGATAAACTAATAAAATTTCCGATCCATCTTTTACGACTTCTATAAATTTTGTGTTTTCATCTATTTCTCACTTTAACTGTGTCTTGCATTCCAGATTCACGCAAACTACGTCCAAATATTTTGACATTATGTAGGTTATATTCTAAAGAAATACGTATGTATAATCTTAAAATACTTAAGATAGCCGGAACATGTATACACATATATAACTGCATACATCGCAATAAAAATCAGACTTTATGTCAACTGATATAAATCAGTGAACAATATTAAAACTGTTATAAACGAATAAAGTATGTCTATGAAGAACATTGAAAGTGTTTCATATAATTGATGCGAGCCAATTTCTAAAAGAAATATTATTTGGTTACATTGTACTTGTCTTTATTTATATTACATTAATAAATATAATATAAACTACATTCGTGTTTAGCTCTAATTAGCTTTCTTCATACATTTTCTTCGAATTACATATACATATATTCGATAAAATTTCAGAAATATTTTTTTTCGAATTTACTTACATTTCAATGGAATTCTAATTTTTTTTTATTACGAGAAACTAGTCGCGTTCTTTACAATTTATTTTAAATATAGATTTCTCGAAATTATATAAAAATTTCACATTAAATTTCTATTATAAATTAGAAATTAAAAATGGATTATTTGAATAAATAGTTACATTTAATTTTCTTCCTAATTGTAAATTAAGAATTATCGATGTTATAGAGAACTTGATGTTTCGACGACATCGACCGCTTTTGGAGAACTGACATTCAGTTTCCTTTCAATCTGTTAAAACTTTCTATTAACTATTTTTTTGAGATAGATCGGGCAAGTATGATCAAATAATTCTTAGATGGCGTGCTGCGAAGTTTGAGATAAGTGCGAGTCATTCGTTTGTGTCAACCTAGTAAAACAAATAAATTTTGATGTTTTGTGAAAAATGGATGAAATCAAAGTTTGACCTATTATAAAGTACGTAAAGTGAACGGACATAAAAAAATAGATTTCATTTTAAAGAATTCGTTCCCTTCGTTTTTGACAGCAGGAAAGTAAAAGCTTGGAGTGTCTAAGATTCGCTACAACCAACGAAATCGTCGAAAAACTACAATTCTATATTACGTAAATGATCACCTACTGCAAATACCTGATCTTCCTGACATGGCAAAAATCTTGAGAGACCGTACCCATTACATTTCACACCGTAGTTTGAACATGAAAGAGTTTTCAACTAAATTTTTGCATTCTATTTAGAAAAATTGACTTCTTTGGTTTCGGCAATCAATTGAAGCAATTTTTCATATCGAAATAACTAGAAATTAGTACATCTACTAAATGGGCTATAAATCAAAATTATAAAAAAATTGTAAATGCATGCGAATGATTTGAAAACGTTTACATAAGTCAACAGAGTAGTAGATAGATAGGTTCTCAGAAATAGATAGACAACATACCCCTAATGGTGTATATGAAACAAATTATTCATGAACTTGTCTAAGTTCGACGTTATGACATGCATTAGATAGCTTTATTAATTAATTCATTGTGCTACAATTATTTACTTGGTCATAACTTTTCATCCAACTTTTTCATTGTTCGCTTATTAAAGACTTGAGAGTGTTTTTTGATTCATATTTTAGTTTTACATACCACAGAAACTCACTCAGAATTATTAGAAATGAATTTTAAACTTTAGTCTTAAGTCAAGTCATAAACAAATATGTAATATAAATGACTTTTGTCAGATTTCTGCGACGTACAAAATCATCTACAGAACAATTTTTAAACTAAACATAAAAGGAAACAAAACAGCGTAAGCAATAGAGTCGTTATAAAGCAGTTGAGCACTTGTGACAGCTGAATTACTAGCTTAAAACACTTACAATTAGATGCACATTTAATGTGTACTGCATACGTCTTCGGTAGTAACTAGTCTAGATTTCTTATTTATGAGTTTGTATACATTTTTAAAAATTTTTCAAATGTCGTAAAAGGCTAAAGTAAACTCCTATTTTAAAGTTTACTTCATTAGAAAAAGCAATATACATAAAAGGGAACAATGGTAAAGCGGTATAAAAGGTTTAATAAATATATTTCTGCGAATAAATGTTTTTTTTAAATCGGAGTGTCGCAGCTGTGTGAAGGAATCTAATTCTGTTAATAATGAGGTAAAACAGGGGATTGTATAACTAAATGAATACTACTATACAATATATCTTGCTCAAAATTCCACAATTGGATTTAACTTTGTTTTCAAAGTTATTAACTAAGGTTAACTAAGAAAGTATAAAGAGGTTAACCCATATCTGTGCCGAATGATTAATTCAGGTGAAATACAATCGAAATTAAGAAACTCTTTAAGCATATTTAGCGTAGTATCTACTCGAAAACTCGGAAATAGAGTTGCAACAGCAAAAGAAATAAATTTCTCAGCCGGTTCTATTTTAAAACTGTTTAATTTAGAAATAAGATCGGAGGTATTTAAACTGGAATTGTTCGAACTTGAATTTACTAAATTCTTTAACTAATCATTCAGTAGGGGAGTTTATACTTGAAACAATTGTACAATATGAATTTCCCGTTTGTGTATTTTTAGTAAGCAATATAAATAAGGGACTTTAGGGTTATTAACTTTTAATTTTACTTTCTGTTTTCCGTCTAATAATGAATTTAATCACTGAAGGTTGATATATAGCCCCTTTCCACATTAGTTTTCGTGTTCTGTATACGTATTTCGGCAACTAAGTTATCATCAGCAGATAATTAGACAGTGTCGCACCTGGAAAATTACGTCAAAAATAGCCGTCCGAAAACACATTCCGCACACGATCTGTACCGTTGAAAACCAAAACGCACACTAGTGTGTGTTTTGACATTTTTTACGAAATTATTCAACGGGTCTTTTTTAACTTTGACATACGACCCTGAATTTAGTATAAGTTCTACATCGTTCACATAATCATACTTTGTACTTAGTAGTTGCAGGCGTTCTACCAGAATGCTTATCATTTTGAATCGACGTATTTTTTATTGTTGAAAATGAAGAAATATCGATGCTGAAAATTTAAATTATCTTTATTTGTGATAAAACTTTCAATATTACTCCATTTTTTTCCATTTTAACAATTGCATCAGTTGTATAGCCTCAAAAACATTAATTTAAGCGTTATAACTTCTAACCAATAAACGTATTTTATTATAATCATTTATATACATATTTTTTGGATTGTATTTTTTATTTTATTCTACCTTATTATTAGCTATATTTTTTTAGAAATAATAAGTTACAAGAAAAAAATTAGTACACGAAACGAAATTTTAGATTGTGGCCTATATAATACTACTTAAGTACAATTACGAATGAATACTGTAAAAATTTTGATTTACATAACATCATTTCTAAACGACAAATTTAAATAATTAAACCGCCCGATAGCTCAATGGTCAGTTACTAGCTTATCATGCCCGAGCACTCGTGATTGAATCCAATATTCTGCTATCCGGAACGTTTCTCGTGATTTCCCTTCTCGTTTAAGTAAATCCAAGCAACCAGATATTTTAGGTTACACCACGAACGTGAACGTTATAGTTCGTAGCCAACCAATGTTATTATTACTAAAATACTGAAATAAATGAATATAAAGTACACTTTCACATCATTCTTAACTATTTAGATAAAAACATAACCCAATAACGGATCATTGAAGGCAAATAGCATCATTCCAGATACGTTTTCATTAAAGGAAATCGAAGTCGATAAAAATATATGTATAAATACTGGGCCACCGGAAGGCGGCCAGAGAAGGTAAAAGTACAGTCAGAGTGCTACCGGTAAGAATATGAAATTACAGTCAGAGTGCTGTCGGTTAAATGGTGAAATTATGCAGTACTAGAAGATACATTTTCGCTATCAGAGTGCTGTCGGTTCGCTCATATAATTTCTGTCTTACAATAATATATAATTAATAATATTATTAAATATATACAATCTTTGGCTCAACGATCCTGCCATAAGTAATTAAACATAAAATAAAGAGAATTATAATAGAATTAAATTCCTATTAAGGGAAAGTGCTACGAAAATACATAAGAGTTAAATCAAGAATTAAATTATTTCATCTATTCAAGGAGTCCTCGAATGAGCCAAGAAAATGTTGCAGAGTTTACCTAAAACTAAACTACTCTGGTATCAGAAATAATTGTAAAAGCAATTCCATCAAATGCTATCCAACAACTTATAATTTACAAATAAAATTGTTTATAGATGCTGAAATTAAGCAATTCATTTCACATACTGATGAATTCTTTAACATAATATTCAATATTGTAAATTTGCATGTTATTTGACTTTTTTATTTAATTATTATAATAATAAAATATATTATAATAATATTCTAAAATGAAATTATAAGTCTATATTACGTTATCAAATAAACAGATATGACATACACATAGAAATTAAAATTCCAAGCCTATTTAAACAGTTTACTCAATACATTTTAAAAGAATTCACTAGCACCATACGAGGGTCGATCATATAAAATTGTTTGTTTTGTTCCTTAATTTCTAAACAAGATCCTATTTCATCAGATAATTTGTTGAAAACTTATAGTCCATTATAGGCCGGAGAATTTCATATAAGATTGCATTTAGCATTAAGTATGTAATATATTCTGTTGTCTAGTCGCATCTTGGTTTAGTTTAAATTTATATCTATTATACGTCGTATGTACAATAAAATCTCATAAATAAAAATGACGATAAAGATAAATATATTAAATTTTTAAAGAAATCTCGGCACTGGTGACTTTTTTGACGCATTTAACACATTAAAAGACAATGTACAATAGGTTGCTATTAATTGTTCTGTAAATGGTACTAACTTTATATTTCTAAATAAATAATATGCTTTAAGATGATATAATGAATGTGGTTTAGAAATTAAATTGTTACAAAGATCCACTTACTTTAGATGTTCATCTATTGATAGGCCTAAAAATTTTACTTCTTCAGCGTTCACGATTAGTTGGAGACAAGTTGTGTTTTGTCACTCTTAAAGGTCAATAAATGAACAATACACTAGTTTTTAACCATATTAAATGCGATTTTCAATTTTCTTTTTAATTCACTACTTTTAGTATCAGATATAATTAATATATAATCGTTCACGTACATAATCAAAAAAACATTATCAACAATGAAGATATACATACATATATATATATATATATGTGTATGTGTGTGTGTGTGTATATACATAGATCACACTCCAACATAAATACTTCCTTGATTCGATATGTACCTATCAACACAGTTACTATTTCTATAATTAATGCGACACAGGAATGATCTTAGATATTCCTATGTCGCTCCGAAATTCGGATCTATCGACACTGTGGAATACCCTACTAAGCTCATAAAAAATGATAGAACACTAACAGGTTTCGATACAACACGTCAGTTCGGCATAAAATGTTAAAAGAACAATACCAGTTTTCCTGCCGAGCCAAAAGTAACGTTGGTGACTCGTTATGGTATTGATTCTTTGTACATATTTTAATTTGTGCAAAAAAAATTAATAAGATGATAGTGTTTGGTTATCGCTACTGGCCTATAATTATCACATTATTTAGAAACCGATATAATCTTATCTTCTTTCATAGAACTTGGAAAGCAACCATCTGTAAAAGGAAAGTTAAATAAATATGTAATTGGCTAGCTAATGCGATATCGTGTTCTTACAAACATAAATGTAAACATAGTTATCATTGCAAAATAAATGGAATAATTCAGTATAATAAGAGGGTTAATTACATACAGTGTTATGAATTCTCTGTAGGCACAGGTTTAATTATTAATCAAAACAGTTGATTCGGTGCACGTTCATTAGTAAATAAGCACATGCTCTGCACAGTAGCACAATACACTTTGTTAAACACACCAAGAGATCTAAAAGAACGTATTTACTTAGCGTTTGTATGACAAATTTTTAATATGATATTTCGAGATGTGTATTTATTTTAAATTAATTTATTTAAAAATTCTAACCCTAAAAAAATACGTATACTAACAATTGCAAGAAATATTTGTACAGCCTTCGTATAAGTAAAGTAAAGCGGTTTATAATATATATGTATGTATGTATGTATGTACATAATAAAGCTTTCATACAAAGATGCTTTAATATTTATCACACTCTCATTCAAAATACAACAACAGTTACGTTAGTGATAACAAGAAACTATATTAAAATTTGGGAAGTACCAAAGTTTCATTTTTATAAATTTATGATTGTATACATTATTTTAGTCCGTATTCGTTAATTAAACATATCAATATCGCACATTCTGATATTTAAAAAATTTAAATTAATTTTTTCGTTCCATGTAACAGTATTGTATGTTTGCAGTCATTTATATTATTATTATTAATAATAACAGCAATAACAACAATAACAGTTATTCATATAAAAAGCAACAAATTTTAAAAAATATGAACGCTAACATCTTATTGAAGTTAAAGCTTAGCTCCAGAAACTTATTTAATGAAATTCCTTTAAATATGTTTCTGCAAATGATACAAACATTATACAAAAAGAACAAGAAGAAATTTTATAATAAAATATACGCCACTTGCAATCGAACCAAAAGGGCTTTAGAGTCAAGATGCAATAACAATAGTACCGATTGTAATTTCTTCATCACATATAAATTCTAGAAATAAGTTCACATACACACACAAACATAGAAAAAGCAATCATTATAGAAAACAGCAATAGTCAGACAATTTCTCAATCAATAATAGAAAATTTCATAGCCTGACTAATATTCGTCATTTGGTAAACACAGTATGATAACTAATGGACGTTTAGAACACTATAAAACTTGTAGTAACTACCGTGGTGGATAATAAAACCGTACAATATCAGCCGTGTACAATCCGAGCTCATAGTTAAGTGAAAAATTTTCTGGCCAACTCTATAATAAAAAATGTTTCATGAAAATTAATTAAACAATTAGGATAAATATACATTTGTTTACATAAGTGACAAGGAAAATCCAGTACGTTAATCCTTAAAATTGTTAATTGTGAATATTAATTTATAAAACAAAAAGAAAAATACTTTTTCAAACTGTATTTTTTTCTGTTATACTGTAACTATTGTCGTAAAATTACAATTTTCTTAGCCATTTTACATTAGTAATAAAGTTAACGTCTGTTCCTTAGATATAAGTAAATAAATATTTTGGATTATTCAAATAGAAGACTCAATAAGATATGTATGTTAACAGTGTAAAACAACGAAAACAGTATTGGTAATATTAATTTTCTAAAAGAAAATTAATATCAAAATTAATCGATATATAATTAATTTGATTATTATGCATAATTATCATTCTTTAGTTGATATTTTTATAAAAACGTATTTTCATCAAAAAATTCAAGAGAAGTTAACTATCAACTTCTTACAAAAAATTTATATATAAAACCAAGCACACGTACATTTATCTTCCTCGTGCATGATTTCAAAGATTTTCTCATGCTATTACATATTGCATTTTCTATTAATTTTTATATATGCTTCCCCCTACTCTATCACCTACACTTAAGAGCATGATAATAACAGTGAATGCCTTAAAGGAGCGTCTTATTAATTTACAAAACATAAAACTTCACATTCAGCCCGTTACTGTTGGAGTAATCCCTTGTTTTATGTTAATAATATATATTCGCACACAAAATAGTAGCGGTTGTTACTCTAATGCCGTCTGATATTGATTAAAAAAACTATTTACCAATGTGCTTTACTCTAATTAGTAATGAAATGAGCCAAAAACTTTTATGACAATGCCACAAAGTAATTAATAAAGTGCGTGATTTTATAGAAAATCTAGTTAAACACGCTACAGATCCAAAAATCTAGTTTTAATTTGTTATTTGCAACACATCGCGTCTTATAACACTTACAAATACATCACATGCAACACATTGTATATGTAAAGTTGAAATTTATAGATAATTTTGTTAAAATCCATCATAAAAGAAATTATATCTCGTTTTACACTGCATTCTTGTATACGACCACGCCCAACGTTGAGAAACAAATTGCTTTCTAAACGGATCAACGTTTGCCCGAATACTTGCCTCTTGGCTTTCGATGGAAAGTCATGCCGCATATTTACGATAAATGGCACCATTTATCTTTATACTATACCATATTATAGCTCTAACTTCGAATTGAAAAAAAATTAAAGATTTGGTTGGGTGTTCTATAAAGCCAAAATGTACATTTTCGCCAAATTCCTCTTTTACTTTCATAAACGGAAGAATCATATTTACGGTGACAGCACTCTACATCAATGCTAATGGTAGTCCCCAAAATTCCGTGTTCATGATTATAATCTTAACAACGTTACTAGATCAGAGATAGTTGGTGACGATCAAGTCAAATGCACAATACACAACACGAGAAATTAAGAAATGTTAAACATCTAACCCAACCCAACCATCCAAGACCACATGAAAAAGTTAGAATATTTTTGAAAATTTAATATTTGAGTTCCTTATGAACTGAAAAATTCACTAGATGGGGAGTATAAACATCTGCAATATGCTCCTTAAACTTAAGAAAACGATATTTTTAAGCAACTGATAGAAGTGGATTGTTTACAACAATGTGTTGCGAAAATAGCCTTCGTCTCGAACTGAAGGTTCGCACCCAACGTTACGAAAACAAACGTTCTTCATAGAAAGATTATACTTTCATTGTCGTAGAATTTTAAAGATTGCGTTTCTCGAACTCCTACCAAAATACAAATCAACTAATTCAGGTGTCCACCATCGGAAATTAGACAATTTGAACAAATTTGTCATCCAAAAACGTCTCTGCTCCTTAATTATAAAATATATTTCATCGCGACAACGTGACAAACTACAGATGGCTGGTCACCTGTCAGAAATGAATGGCTCTTGGATAGGGTGTGCTCCCACTCTCACCATACTCACCAAACATTTCGCTTTCAGACTTCCTCCTCTCACGTTGTGCAACGTTCAACTTAAATCAAGTCTGTGTACCTTGTAAAGTTTTTTACCGATGAGTATGTCTCCTAGAGAACGAAAAATTATGAAGCTCACTGAAAAAAGCATAAAATTCTTCATTTAAAATTGATGCAATTGAATTCACGTCAGTTTCGTTAAGTTTCTTCTTATTTTTACTTCCTATACATTACTTCTAGAAAAATCGCAATTGTAATATATACATAATATAAAATTCAACCCTTTTAAGTAGATTCCACCCTTTTAAGTAGATAAAGATGTGTGGAAATGATATCCACTTCTATGTCAGCACAATAGCATATTGTGTAAACGCAGTGTATTATGAAATTGTTCAAAACAGTGAGGACGAAACTGCAATTCACATTTTTGACACTTGTGTATATGTAGTTTCACTCTTGTATTGTCTTCACCTTCTTCACGTTTTATTTGTCTTTTTATATATACTATTACGTTGCAAGTCATATCAAATATTTGCGCCAGTGCACTGTCTAATAAAACTCAATCATTCGATTTCAAAACTTATTATAGTATTATTGAAAATTATATTAGATAAATTTCAGAATTAAAAATCATACTAATTAACACTTTTTTTTCTTATACATGCATTTTTGCATCCCGAGTCTGAAACTAGTCTCAACATTTTCTATCACGTCGGGATTTTTTGATATTTTTTTAAATAATTTTTCCCAAAAATAGAGCGTGTTTCAAAAAGAATATACGTATTACAAAGTATTATTTGATCCACACTATCGATCGCTGCGTCTCGGCTCGGCTATTGGAGAAACGAACACGTAGTCTAGTTTATTTAATAGCCGCTAAATGTCAGTTGTCTTCTGTTTTTTTCTTGGTAACCGTCATATGTTTAAAATGGCTATTCCGCAGCAGAAATCATTTTGTGTTCTCGAGTTTGCGAAGTGCAATTCCGTCATTACAGTGCAAAGACGTTTCAGGTTGAGCTACCAAATTGATCCTCCGAATGGGTGGAAAATTTGCAGATGGTATCGATAGATACAGGATGTGTATGTAAAGGAAAGAATCCTGGCCGCCCTCATGTTTCTAAGACAATGTTGCACGAATTCAAACTGCTTTCCAACGTAATCCTTCAAAATCAACTCGTCGTGCCAGTCAGGAGTTACAACTGCCTGCAATAACATTTGGCGTGTTTTGAGACGTGGGTTGGTTATGAAGCCGTACAAGTTACAGTTGTTACAAACTCTGCATCCTGATGACAAACGGAAACATGTGGCATTTTGTAACGAGGTTCATAATGCTATTGACAATGATAACACTTTCTCACAACGCTTCGTGTTCAGTGATGAAGCAACTTTCCATTGTCCGGTAAACAAACACAATGTTCGAATTTGGGGTCTACAGAACCCACATATAGCCATTGAACATGTACGAAATTCACCTAAAATCAATGTGTTTTGTGCGATATCCCGATCATCTGTTTACGGCCCATTCTTCTTTGATGAAAACACGATTAATGGCCAGCAGTACCTCGCTATGTTACAAAATTGGTTGTTTCTGAGGCTGCACGAAGACAACTTCATTTTTCAACAAGACGGTGTACTCCCTCACTGGAGTTGCCAAGTGCGTCAATATCTGAATGAAACTCTACCGAACTGTTGGATTAGTCGTCAAGGAGCTGGCAACTTAGCATGTCTCTGCTGGGCTCCATGGTTACCGGATTTGACACCCTGTGACTTCTTCCTGTGGGGTTTCGTTAAAGACAACGTTTATGTACCACCACTCGCATAGAACCTGAAAAAGTTGAAGAACCGGATCCGTACTGCCATAACATCAGTGACGAAGGACATGATTGCCCGAGTATGGGAGGAATTTGAGTATCGATGTGATATTGTTCGTGTCGTTGATGAAGGACATATTGAACATCTATAATCTGAACTTGAGCGGTTCGTAAATATGTGTGTAAAGTTTCATATTCGTATGTCTTAAAGTTTAATAAATATAGTATATGCATTCGAAATACGTATATTTTTTTTGAAACACCCTGTATATTAAATGTTAATATATTTATATTTTAAAGTTAAATGAAAAATATTGCGAGAAATATTGTACCGGGTGTTACTATTTGACAAGTTTGAACACCTCTCGATATATTAAATACGCCATATAAATTCATTCAGGTCCCTGTTTACTCCGTAATAGTTCTGTGCTGCGTGTATATTAATAAGCTACATATGGGTTATTTTGATTAAACTAATATTTTATAGCTAAACGTATATTTATGCCAAAAATATTACTTACGTATGTACATGAACCTAATAGTTTTTCTTACATATGCGGAGAATTCGCTATTCATAAGCGTGAGTGAAATATTACTCCTTTAGTGGATAAAGCGTACTGCTGCTATTTGGGATCAAAAATTAAATCAAACCATGTAGGCTCCTTATACCTGCCGTGTACGACCCTCTGTTACTTTGTCGAGCTGATTACACGATAAGAATATTGGAAACAGAAAGTCTGAAGATCAGAAGAAACGTTCCAAAATTGCTATTGTACCCGGATGAAATATCAACTTTAAATATATTTATGGTATTATATTCTCTTCCTCCAAATCTATCAGACATCGTTAGACATTAATGTTGGAAATTTCTAAAGCACAATATAAAGAAATATAAAAAAACGATTTTCTAATTACAATCTACAGTAACATAGAGTTGTAGCACATAGCTATGCTATTAATACTTTTTTCCTTAAATATGACGCGTTAAAAGAAGTTTGGCTTTATTATTATTAGACTTCTTAAAATAAAATAAAATTCTACAGAGAAGATAAGAAATAAAAAATTTCTTGCTTAGTGTAACAAATCGAATATGTTGGATGTTCGTTAGACATAAAGTGAATAAGTAATATTAAACAATATACAGCTAGATACAAACGTTTTCGTACACCCCATGAACATTTAATGTCACAAAAGTTTTCGTACACAACAAGAATGATTTCTAAAATTAAATAAAAAATCGCTTACGAAAAAACAAATAGAAAAAACTGTACTTCCATCTCTCAGACAGAAATGAAAACTACCCGAGAAGTGGAAGTGTACTATGTCGCTTTAAATCACAAATGGCTAGCACGTCTATTATCAATACGAATAGTAACTGTATATATCCATTACCAAACGTAACATCGTCATGAATGAAAGATTTCAGTCAAAAAAGCACTGACTACTGCGCATTTTATTCATTGAAAACTCGTTAGGTGGCCTTCGCTTTGTCAACTATATATAACTCACCTAATAGGCGATAAATCGAAAGTGAAAATTGGAAAGAATGAGAAAACTATACCTCCATCTCTCAAACAGAAAATAAAACTGCCTGAGATGGAAGTATTTCCCATTTTTAAGATTTTTCGCTTTCGATTTATAATCGCTGATAAATCAAATATGAAAAAATTGGTAAAATTATACTTCCAAGAATGAACTACTTTTATGATAGCTAGACGCACTCTTGGAATAAAATGCAGGTTAAAACCAGTGCTAACTGTATACAATGGTAGTGAAACTAACTGCCGGTTATACATCGTTCATGTGGTGCACACGGCAATTAACAGCGACGATGAAATTAAGCAAGATACAAAGGTTTACTTATCTTAACATCGCGATAGAAATAAAAAATACCCAACCACGCCAATAGAAGCCGGACTGGACTTTTCTCCCCTTTACCATGTGATAAAGAGAAAAACAAGAATGTGCTTACACGGACTGCAAAATTCCCTGAGCAATCTTATGGTCACATTAGATCACACTAGTATTGCCAAATATAGGGGGAACATACATATACCAAATACGCTTTTACGCATTTAATCCTCCGTTTTAGATAATCATTTAAAAAAGATTGAAATTGGAACATGAGTGCTCCGATATGATACAACTCGAACGGGTCTTGTACATAGACTGGTCTAGAGGCGAGGATAGAACCAGAACAGTCGTATATTGCGAAAGCTAGAAAATAGCCCTCAAGTTTTTTCGAGGAATTACGCGTCGGTATGTCAGAGACACTATTCTACATTGTGTAGAAGAAATTAATGTGGGAACTTATTGCCATATGTGAATCCACATTTTTACCGACAGTCAGGTTACACTAGCTGCAGGATGACTTAAATACACTATCTAGGAACGAATAGATTAGGTGGATTGAAGCGCAACATATAACGTATTGGAGGAACCAATCAAAACATTAACGTAACAAAGTCTTCATTAACAAGCTAAACCATAAAAAGAATGGAGAATACTAATAATAACAGAATATTTCGCAGGACCAAGCAAAGACAATGAGGATCCTTAGATTGTGCAATAGTTCTTTAGAAATAGTCAACCATTTCTAGCAAGAATATGAGGTATTGGGCCATAAGAGACAAACCATCTATGGAAAACCTGGGGTAGATATACGGTAACCGACCTGGCCTTGATGTGTATAGATTAGAACCGGAGACAGGAGAACTAAATTGAGTACAATAAGAATATTGGAGGAATGCCCAATAAGCTAATAAGATTGCATTGCTTTGGGAAATACTACAGTCGAATAATCTCCGGGGAAAGAAAAAAATTCTCTTAAGACTAAAATACCTGACAAATTAATGTTCAAGCAGAAGCACTCAACGTCAAGTTTAGCTCATCATGTATTTACTATTATTAAAAGTGAGAATTTTTTGAACATACAGTGCAATAAATCAGCTATATAATAAATCCAAACATAACGTATCTTTCATATACGATGAGAGAAAATAAACAGTGAAAGCGTATTTACGAAGTCACTTATTTTAAGAAAGAAAGACGATAAGAGGATTTATATATTTTAAAAACAAACATTAATAGTTTATCTATACTATCGAGAAGAGTGTGTGTGATATGATCTAGAATTTCATATTTTTAGTATAGCATTTAATAATGAAGTTTATTACATGCATGTTAACACCCTATTTATATATTTAATAAGTTTACGATGCCTCCGATATATTTAGAATATTGTAGCTCACTGAAAATGTGGCAAAACAAATAAAAGAGTGTTTGTAATTTAACAAATAAGCCAAAATATTATAAAGCATAACCTCGTTTTATATATAGGCCTAACTCTGTTCAGCTGACATAGTTAAAATGAGAAAATAATTCTATAATCTAAAAAAATAAAGATCTAAATATACGTAAGCACTTTTAGATAGTCCAACAAGAAAAACATTTAATGACCAAAGCAACAGAAAATTAACAAAATCAATTGCAAATAATGCGCATCGCAACTAAGTATGGGTCTATAGGCAATATTTTTGTCATTAAATAAATATTAATTTATTCAGAAACTATTAATCCAATTCTTGAGAAATCATGCGAATAATAAAATTTATACTCTAACACCATATTGCTTCAGTTGCATAAGTGAGAATGAAAATTATCTTTTAAAATGTGTTCTGTTATATGGTGGAGGGGAGTTGAAAGACTCTATCATTAGATCCGTTATATATGAATTTTTGAGTAAAAGTATGAAGGAAATTTGATGATATATATTTCACATTTGACGTGATCGTATTTTCTGCTATCCTAAATATAGCGCATTTTGAACTTTATAAGATGCAATACATAGAAAAATTTTGTCAGCGTAACCAAGAAAACTATTATACATAATCGCCATCTAACTGTACATATTTAGTCTAGAGCTGTTTAAGCTTCTATGTACCCGAAACCCTCAAAAAATATCAATTTCATATATTATCTCGTCGTTCAAACCGAATTTCTTTCCAGTTAGCTATTGATTTTTTAAATGGGGAATAAGAAAGTCACTTAAGTCCGACAAGTAAAATTTGAATGAGCTGGTGTATTTTTGCGATGAAACGGATTTTCCTCTTATCTAGATGTAGTCATTTGCTTTTGATTTGAGCAACCAATTTGTCAAATAAACCCAAATAACACTCTCCTGAGGTGGTTCTCCCTTTCCCCCTGAACAATTGGACCAGCTTCTATCCATTGTACAGGTTGCTTATTATCTCGAATGTTTGGTAATGGATCCAGATCTTGTAAACAATTGTTTTTGATCGACTGTTAGAGAGCATAGCGGTCATATAACAGGAAGCTTAAATGCTCGTGTAAAATGTATTTTAACTGCTCATTTAAAATCTTTAAAACATTCATTAGGACCTACATATTAATAATGATCATCAGCACTACATTATGAATTTGTTCACTAAATTTTGGTCATCCAACACACTTATTATCTTGAATTCGTATACGATGGCGTTCAAATTCTGCTGCCCACTTTTTTTGTATTATTGAGAGCGGAAGATCTTCATATGTACATTTAATTATGGGCTTGTATAATGTGAAACTGAAAAATTCTAATGTTGTTGCCTTATGTTGCCTTAAATTTTTAAAAAAATCTGCCCTCCGGTGGTGAAATTCGAACTCACGATTTCATATTTATCGTACACATGTCTTAACCACTAGATGACAAAGAACTATGAAATTTAATCTATTATCTCTTTCCATAATTTTATTATTGAAAGACGCTTGACGTCTTAATTTGTGGTCCTATAGTTAAGACACATTTTCGAAACACACTAGATTGTAAGTTCAAATCTCACCTGAAAGCGAAAAATTTTTGCGATACGAAAGCAATAAAAATTAGAATTTTTCGGAAAAATCTTCATTGCCAAAACGAAGTATTTAATTACCTCCTAACATTTTACTTCACTGTCGTACATAATATATAGTAATAAAGTTCAGTTGTATAAACAAACAGGGAAAGCATATGTTTGTTACTTGAAGTACATTTTATTATGAACACTTATTTACATGCAATATAGATTTAATTACGAATTATTAATTTGGTCTTTGAAACGAATACTGCTATCAGTGACTAAACCAAAATTTCTAGCTTTGGCAACAATTTATAGATTATTAATTTCAACATTTAATAAATCAGTCAACATTTCATATAAAATTACTAACTATTCATACTTGAAATTTGGTAACATTGCTATGCAATGCATCTGCATAAATACTTAAAATGTCTTAAATTGTGGTTAAATAACAATACATATTAGAGAACAATAAGACTCAAAACAGGTAAAATACCGCGCTCTATTACTAATAAATCAAACTTAGCCGTACCCTTTGCAGTCGATTTCAAAAAATGTTGTCATTTTAATTTATCTCTCTAACTAGAACCTTTATACAGCTAGTTAATTTTGCAATAAGAAACGTCATTAAAAATCTAATTCGATGCAAGATAAAAGATATTGCTTTGATACGAAATATTTAATTTGAATTTCCAGTAGCCACTCAAAAATTTTAGACATAAACAAATAATAAGGTCTTATGTCCTTCATGTCTTTTACGTCACTTTTTCTAGACAGAGGAATCAAAATCCGTCCACGAATTCATAATATAAACACTATAAGGAATATCAAAGGGTGACATAATTGTATAGGATTCCTTCAAGGCAATCCAAATATACCATATATAACTGATATGAGTTAAATAAATTAAAACTTAATGTAAATAAATATACAACATAACCAGCAAAGTGACTTCTTACAGCACAAATTATGATATATAACATCAACAGAAATTACTTCGAATACTTTTAATTCTCATCTGTCTCTTGCACCACACATCAAGTTATCTAAGTCACACCAAGGACATTTGACTTGGTGAGCATAGTAAGAGTATCTGATCTTCTGTAGCAAAACCTAATATGTAATTGAATTTATAGCACGCTGGTTCTTTTCGATTTCTCTTTTTTGTTTCTGCATTAGAAATTATTTTTTATTAGTAGCGGCAAACTGTTCTTCTCTTTTCTTTTTCAGAATTTTCAGATTATACCACTAACGTTTTCAAAAAAACGTTTGACGAGGATTTCTACCATGTTTGTGGTATATATGCATAACGTACTGAATACGGTATTCGCCATCTGGTAATTACAAAAGAAACTAATGAACTGCGCCATAATATCTAAAGTAGTATATTCACCCTGGATACCCTATATAGTCGTAATACATATTAGTCCATTTTTTTAAATTCTCGTAAACTATTTGTTTTGTGTTTGTTTTTATTTATTCATGAGGGATATAATCATCAAGATATAACGTTTCAAATGTACTGCAGTCATAATAAATTCATCAAATATATACAAGTATTCTTAACGTACATAATAAAATTTATTATTAAATGCTATATTTCAAAAAATGAAACTCTTAATAATCTCATCCGCACCCTTTGCGTTACGAATATAAAAAAAGGGATGAAAAATGGAAAATCAATAACGAAGACAAACTACTTATGCTTGTCTTAAAATATTTGAATACTCTTATTGTCTTCTCTTCTTAAAATAAATGGTCCGATAATGCGTTTCCATTGTTTATGCGCTCTCATCGAGTACGAAAGTTTCGTTATGTTTGAAGTATGTTTTATGTAATTTAACCTTGCTTATAATAGATTTATGGAG
The DNA here is from genome assembly GCA_031893035.1 of Dermolepida albohirtum. Taxonomy (NCBI): domain Eukaryota; kingdom Metazoa; phylum Arthropoda; class Insecta; order Coleoptera; family Scarabaeidae; genus Dermolepida; species Dermolepida albohirtum. The sequence continues at coordinate 183,193 of JAVIWB010003533.1, read as the reverse complement.
CAGTATTTCTTTTCATTTCGAATACTAATCCATCAATATCTAGCGCTCACTTTCTGTTAGATGAATTTCGAAACTCTGGTTAATATTATGCTGTGGTTTACATAATTAACTTGAAAATAACTACTGGTCATTTACAATTCACTAGAAAGGTAATATTTTCTGTGTCTTAACACATTGATATTAATATTATTTAACATAGGGTGATAATGTTTTATATAATTCACGTGAAAGTAACTAATGACTATTCATAATTCATTGAAAAAGTTATATTAATGTACATAAAAAAATGTATAAAGTATCGTCAAACTCTTGTGATCATAACCAAAAAGAAATTTTATTTTAAAATACTATCAAATAGATAATCGTGTTTTCAGTGCGCTAAATTTTTGCCTATATCTGAAAAATATGTTACCCTAGTACTTTTGTCTATTAAATTCAATGCTACTGGTTAAGATGATAATATAAAATTATCAAAAATATTTATGAAACTTCTTTAGTAGTCGAAATGGCAACACATATAGTATGTAGTTTTAATGGAGCCTATGGTTGATTAACTTAATCACTGAAGGTTTATATATAACCCCTTTCCACGTTAATTTTCATATTCTGTATACGTATTTCGACAACTAAGTTGTCATCATTAGCAGATAATTAAACACTGTCGCACCAGGAAAAAAAAAAGATAGGGTGAAAAGATCTTTGCTGATTGAAATTGCTTTTATTTTTCAACATAATCCTTTGCCACCTGAATGCGCTTGGACCACCGATAGTCTAAAATCTGTATAGCTTTATAAAATTCATAACTCTCAAGTTTGTTAGAATAAGCATCGGCAATAACATCGTCTGTAAATAATTTCTAATCTACAAAGCGTTTTCTAGCCTTAAAAATGGTGGTAATCGGACGATTATTAAATCCAGCGAATAAGGCAGATGCAACTATAAGTCGAAACTTAAACCGTTAGTTCTGACGAAGATAAAAACTAATATAGTCCCACTTGTGTGGAGTCGTTAGTATTTGCGGAAAATGATGATTTTCCTTCGCTATTCATGAATGGTCTTGCCCTTTGTAAAATAATCAATAAGAAGAATATCTTTTACATCCCAAAGAATAGATGGAAAATCTCCTCCTACGTTGGAAGAGCAGAACCACTATGTAGCCATTACTTAGATTGTCGTTTTGTTTCGGGCGTAGAATGGTGAATCAAAAATGTTAAATTGGCACCTATCTTGCTTTTTGTAAAATCCTCCAAACATCACGAGAAATTTGCTTTCGCACCAGTCAATACTGAGCAGTCCTCTTCATAGGCAACCAAATCTTCATTCAAAATATATGTTGCACATTCTTTAGAAATGTTTACATCCTTCTCTATTTTATACGTTTTCAAACTGTTGTCTTTTAACACCAGATCATGCACTCACAATTTCTGGTATAGTGGCAGATTTCGGACACTACGTGGTGCATCTTTAACAATTGTATAACAATATTTAAATTTACAACTCCTTTTATAAACAGCGAAAAGCGAAAAAAATAAGTTTTTCAGATCATCTATAATGAATACTGCTTCTGATAAATCTTTCACTCTTAACTCTGTCGTTCTCGTCAAAAACCCCAAGCCGTCACAACGAAACTAATAAACATAGCAAAATAAAATTTGACAGACGACGTTTTTGGGGAGGACAAATCTCCAAGGCAGCTCAACAGTCTGAAACTATACCATTGTTAAGGACTTTAAGTACTTTACATTTTCACCTGTTATTTACATTTTATATTTAGTTAATAATTTCAAGTATGTATATTTGCTTATATTCATTTAATTCAAATTCATATTCTCTATAAATTAATCACACATTATCTTCATTTTCATTTACATTATATGTACATATATAAAACAGCACATACATTACAACAAACAATAGGTAGCATCTGCATATTGTGATGATTGGTAACGTTACCGTATGTACTTATAGCATCTGTCGATGATATGTATTACAGATGCGATGCTCTATATTTAAATTGGGCGCCAGCGTGGCCATTTGACTATTACGAACTACCAAAATTTTCTTTCTCCCCTCGCATCACAGTATAACCACACAACACGCAATAGCGTATAGTTTTACTTATAAGAGGTTTGCGCCTAGAGCAATAATACAAAGCACATTCTCCAACGCCTTAAACTAAACCGTAAACTGTAAATTCAATAAAACGTCCTCTCGGGACAAAAAATTTATATCTGCAAACAAGCAGAACAGATATCCAAATATATATACATTTAGCAGCAAATAAACAGAATTCTGTTAAACCGCAAACACAAACTGGTACGATAAAACTATTAAAATATATTTTAAACTAAAGTATGTACAAAATCCGCCAATATTTCTTTGAAATTTGAAATATTATAAGAAATATTTACGTTTCAATCGTTTTATTGATATGCTAATAAGGGTATCTATGGTGAAAGGTCTATTATACTAAAGACGATGGTTAAATGTCCAGCTCAGTATTATTCATGCAGTTGTTACATTAGAGAATAGAATAGTTTTATCCGTGATCTCATATAAATCGGCTTTGCTAATATTTTTTTCTAAATTAGTGCATGCGTCTAATTTTTTTGATAAAAATTAATTAATTGAGTCAAGCAATTAACTTTAGAACAACTTTCCGAAATTTGTACTCTCCAGGAGGAGCAATATTCAGAAAGGGCAATAGTTGATAGACAAAATTTGACCGAAAGATATTCATTACACTTTGTCAAAGAGAAGAGAAACGGGACAGTTTAGTGATAGGAGGAGCAATGGACGACCATGAACAACAACTGCTATCGAGACAAATTCATAATTACAACAGTAAAGTGAGACCGACGACTTATAACACCAAATGTCACCAGATGCCATAATACCCAGCGAAAAACGAGCTATTATTATTACTGGTAAAAAAGCAATTGTAAACAACAGGCTTAAGCAAATACACTGCGGCAAAAAAGAATATTATTAAAACATGTACACAAACAAGAAAGACTTCTATAGGCAAGAGAAAGCCTAAATTGGACGATAAATGAGTGGAAAACCATCTTATGAGAAACTAATATTTGAAATCTTCAGTTTTGAACATAGAGTTTTAGTTCATCGGGCATCGGTGAACGTTTTAATCAAGCTTATTTAGTGGCTTCGGTAAAACATGAGTGGCGAAATGTGATGGTTTGGGGTTGTTTTGCTTGGATAAAAACGGGTGATTTGGTAAAAATAACTAGAAAAATATGAATAGAAGAGAGTATTTGGATATTTTGCAAAACAACGCACTGCCATCCGAAAGTCGCATTAACGATTAATAATTTATATTACAACGAGATAATGATTCAAAACCAACAGCTAAAGTGTGAAAAAACTTTTTAGAAGAAAGAAAAGCAGCTGGGGAAGTCACGACAACAATTTGACCCTCTTATATATATATATATATATATATATATATATATAAGTATATTTATTTTTTCTATCGAGATGATATGGGATGGGGGCTTGACAGAAAAGCAAAAGCGCGACAGCCACAAAATCTTCAACAGTTCTAGGGCTACTTCCAGAAAGCTTGGCAACAAATTGACCCCAATTACTTCGAAAAATTTATAAGGAGAGTGACCAAAATATGCGAAACCGTATTACCGAATGAAGAAACTATCGTTTTCCAATATACTTTGTGAATAAAACTTTCTTACTGTTTCCAAACTTTATGACAGTTCTGTATATATGTATATTTCCCAAAATAATCAACTTGTATTCATTTATATGTTGTAATATCATTTCATAATAATATATGTATATACCTGTACGTGTCAATTTATTAAAAACAAAAAGCATTGATATATTATATATTTCACTTTCACAGTGATTGACAAATTTTTAAGTTCGCTTTTTAGATGTAAATATTTATATTTTATTTTAATAAATGCATTTAAGGTTTACAAGACTTTTATTTAGAAATACAAGCATACCTTTAGAAAGGAATAATGTAGTATTTTATTCTTTACAAATAAAATAATTACACTTAAGAATTTAATCTTCTGATCCAATTAATGCACAATTTATTCAAACCAGAATAACATGGCAACCATTTATCCGTAATTTCATGGACTTTTTAACCCAACCTCGTATATAAACAATAATTAAAACTTTGTTGAATGTGACTATTGTTATAAATGTGTTCGTAACATATCAGTAGAATTTTCTAATTATTTTCAGGCAATCGTAAATAAGAATCTAAGAATTACAGAGGAAAAGTTATACAAACATAAGTATAATATGGCTTTTTAGGCTTTTCTTAATCTGTGGATAATTGAAACCTATTTATTGGTTTTACAAAAGGAGGATCTAGGCATTACATTATTTAAGTCAATTCCTCTATTAAAGTTTTTATGCTACTGCCGCATTCAAGATCCTTAATCTAAAATGAATTTCGTTTTAGACGTTAGTCTTGTATATTCAGCGCCACCCACGTATTTGCTCTGTATACCCTTCATTTCACATCTCTAAGGCTCTCTCCTTTGAGCAGAACGTGCAAACCTGCATTATTTAGTACACTCCATCAACTACACAAAACGGGTTCGCATCCCGTTTGTAAACAACTGCGTCTAATATTAAACCTTAAAGAAAACTCTAAAAGTGTGTAAATTGACAAATTGCGGGACGATATTGAATTTCTCATAATATATCATCTAAAGCCGACATCGCCTACTTTTCTACTAAACATACTTCTAGTATGACCATCTACTCATACCTGCTAGGAAATAATGTCAACCCCTGTCAACTGCATACTGTGTGTTTTAAATTTATGAAAATGTATTATTCTAGAAACACGGTTTACTGTTGAAGATTAACGAGGAAATTCTAAACTACAAAGAAAATGCCTTAAATATGATTTATTACATAAAAATTAGTTATATTATGAAAGTATTATAAATAGCACTCCAAATACTCCAGAAACAATTAAAAATCAAACTTAGTTGTTTGCAGAACTAATACTATATGTATAAATACATTATCACTGACGTACGAGGATAGTTTGACAAGTAGTGAGAATGACACATAGGTGGTGCTCTAATTGGTAAAACAAATGCACTGTAATTTAGGTTGGCTATTTATATGTTTACATTCCGATATTTATATAAATCGGTGGATTAGTTTATTTTTGACAGCTGATTGAAAGAGAAGCAACACGTCGTTTTGTTAAAATGGAAAAAGCAGAGTATCGTGCGGTGATTAAATGCTTCGTAATTAAGGGTATGAAAGCTACCGAAATAAAAGATGAGTTACGGGAAACATTAGGGTAATCTGCTCCGTCATCCGCCATAATGAGTAGATGGGTAAATGAATTTAAACGTGCTAGAACAAGCTGTGTTGATGAAGCGCGCTCTGGAGCACCCGAAATCGTGACTTCTAAGGAAATGATTATAAAAATCCATAATATTATTACACAAGATCGACGACTCAAAATGAGAGAGATAGCAGACATGGTAAACATTTCAACAGAACGCATACACCACATTTTAACGAAAGAATTGGACCTTTCCAAGCTCTCGGCAAGATGGGTGCCGCGATTGCTTACGACTGATCAAAAGTTCACTCCTTTGCGCATTTACAATGAGTGTTTGGACCTTTATAAGCGGAATCCGGTTGATTTTTGTAGGCGATTTGTTACTTGCGATGAAACTTGGATACACTACAGTATATCCGAAACTAAACAACAGTCAAAATAATGGTTAGAACGTGGTTCTGCACCTCCAAAGAAAACGAAAACCACTTTATAGATAAACAAGGTGATGGCATCAATTTTTTGGGATCCAAACTTCACTTTGCTCATTGATTACCTTCAGAAAGGTGCCACAATAAACGGACAATATTATACAGAACTTCTACAAAAATTAAATGTTGAGATTCGTGCTAAACGGCCAGGAATGACAAGGATTCTGTTTCACCAAGACAACGCTCCCCGGCATACCAGCACAGTTGCGATGTCCAAAATCCACAAGTTGCATTTCCAATTAGTACCGCATGCGCCTTATTCGCCGAATCCAGCCCCTTCTGACTTCCACCTTTTTCCAAAATTGAAAATGGCACTAGGAGGAGAGAAATTTTCATCTAACGACGAGCTTATCATCTTCATAAATGTGTATTTTGCAAGCCTTCCGGAATCGCATTTTAGAGATGGCATAAGGGCATTGTTGGTATAAGGGCACCGTTGGAATAAATGTATTGCTCTTCTAGGAGAATATATTGAAAAATAAAAATTATTTTGTATTTAAAAAATTCGTTTTTCTTTTCCATTCTCATTACTTGTCAAACTACCCTCGTATTCCAACCTTTGGTGTGTTTCACAAATATCAATCTTAAACAAGAAATACTTCTAAAGGTAATGAAAATGAAGTTGTCCGTAACTATAAAAAGCAATTACAGATCAAGAGACTTTCCCGGGGTGATCTATTTCATAGGTATATACGAGGTGTGGCTATTAAATAACGAGACTGACGCTGGTACAGAAGAAGTGCGCATGCGCCTAACGCCAACGACTGACAGCTATTTATCGTGAAGCCTTCTCTTTCGAATGCGGTTCCTCTCGCCTCTGTAAACAAATCAGTATAGCTGTAGCCTTCATTCGCATTAGAGTTGTTTTTTGTTTTGCCGGAAAAATGTTAAGTGTATCAATAGAGCAACGAATAATAAGTAAATATATATATGAAATCAAAATAAAATGTTTTACAGCGTTAGTCTCGTTATTTAATAGTCACACCTCGTATGTACATTAATGATTAGATTTATACTGAAGATACTACTTTCGAAGAAACTGTCAGATTATATGTATGGTGTCAGGTGTTACCAATAAATTGTAAAGATTGACCGTTATTCTTTCGTCTCTAAATGAAATGTTTGGATACCAAATGGAATTTGATTCTATCCAAGCTCTATGCTGGCCCTATGATCATCAACCGCTAAATCCGAAAATTCATAGTTATTCTAAAGCTTTCCATCAATCTTAACATAAATGATGCCTACTCTTTACACAATACCTGGCAAACTCTTCTTTCAAAACCACTATACTTCAGTAACCCAAAACAATTTTTATATAATACTGTCACTAACTAATAGTTCCATATATATATATATATATCTGATTGCATGAATGGCCAACAAAACGTGAGGACATACTATTAATAACACGGTAAAAGAATTGCCCTTATTTTAGAATCCAAAAGAATTTCTAGTAAATTACTAACATATGAAAAGAGAAGATACTGATACCGAGTGTAAATTTTAGTACCAAATATCACATATCTTCATATTGCAAGCAATAGCATTTCATAATTATTGGACTATTTCTCTTTATTCCATGTACATAGGTCAAACACACATTATTCAAGTTTTTCTTTCTGAAACACAAAAGTATATTGATGCCACCTATAAGATACTAAAGCGTCGTCCGTCATGAAACTAAGATTGATGCTCATAAAATTACAACCTATTGATAACACAAAATCTCTACGTTTTATAGGAATAAAAATCGCTAAATTTACTTTACTAGTACCCCTCGTAAAACTAAATATTAACCCTTTTCTTTTTTATTAATTTTTCTTCATCTTTTTCGTGACTTCCGCTGTTACGAATAGCGTCTGTAACCGTTTGGTGTGAGTAACCATTCGCTTATGGAATAGTTTTCACGACTTCTATTTTCCTGCTTTTGTGTTCTGTGTCAGATAAGGTTTAGGACTTGTGAATCAGAGTTTTCATAACGATGGCTAGTTGTGAAGGAAGATACGTTCAGGTCTACATCTACTCGTATACGTTTGTTTCCTGTACACTGTATAAGTGAGCTATCCAACATTTCCGATAATCAATATGTCTAAGAACAGCAGTTTATTTAGTTCTTCTCGATAGTAAATTTTATGTTAACTACCGAGATAGCAGAACAAAGCATCATAGTTTTTTCTAATGAAGATTGTTAATTTACTTAGTTATGAAACTGACCGTGCAAATAAAAGCTATCTAAAATTATCTTCCTATCAAAAAAAAATTATTTTTTCTAAATATTACTGAAAATTACGTGAAATAGAAACATGCGAGAAAAATAAATTCTGACATTAATCGTTTAAAATTATACTTTTCAAACTGACGACAGCTACATCGATCACGGGATTATTAGATTTCAAGACTTTCATGTTTACTTACAATAACGACGAAACGTCGACTTAAACAGCTTCTTTATTTGTTCTTTAGACATTTTGACTTTTTTTCAGTATCTTGTTCTGACGCACATTTATTTTACGTCGAGATAGGTTTCAGCACTTACAGTTTCTGAATGAGTGATTTATGTGTAATTTTGGAAATTTTATGTTCACCATTAGTTCTATACCAATTTGCTAAAATTAAACTGGTAATATAAATTACAATTTAATAACTAAAAAAAAATAAATTACTTTACCAGAAATAATAGATTTATACAATAAGTTATAAAATTTAAAATTATCGTATTAGAATATAAATCAATCTTTCAACTTTGAAATGAAGCTATTTTAATGAATTTTGTAATGCAAATAAACTACAATTTCAGATCATTTATACTGATCGCACTAAAAAATTATTTTCCAAAAAAAAAGTATAAATCTTTTTAAATAAATTGCTATTCAATTTACAATATAAGCTAAATGATAATAAACAATATAAAAAGTAGAGGCGTGATGTGAAAGAGATATACACAGTGTTAAATAAAGTAAGTGTGTCACAAACCTTAAAGAAGGGAATAGTATAGTCCCATATATATGCATCTAAAGTCTTAATGAACATGGGTCCTCAAATGGACAGTTTTGGAGATACGAAACATACTTTGCATTGATACTTTTTCATTTTATACCAATAACGAAAGCAAAAAATCAAAGAAGATGCTTAAAGTGCCTTCGCTCCATTTCACAGCAGCTAAAACATCTCTGCCGCAAGGAACTTTGAACTCTTTCCATAACTTCCACATTGGCTAAGATTCACGACACCCTTGAGCAATGAGTTGTCGGAATGAGATTCTGGAACCCTTTGTTCTTGAATATGCAGCAGCAGTGGCAGAATAGTTACTTTCTAAAAACATTAATGCTCGTCCCCAACGAGCAAATATCATGTACAACTGTAATGATGAAATTTGTAAATAGAGAATGGAGTAGTTAACTAATATCCCAAATAGTAATCCAGTAGAACATGCTTGAAATATTGTGGGAAGACAAACTGTTGCACAAAATATTCCACGAAAAACGCTTCTAGCAAGTAAGATAGGATATGATTCCTTAAAAAATACTTCACACACTAATCTGATCCATGCCATTAAAGACATCCTATGTTTTTAAATCTTCATGGAAGTCATGTATATTAATAATTTTTAGTTTTTGTTAGAATTTCTGTAATAAAACTCCTATAAAACTGAATTTCTATATTTTTTTGGCACTAAGAGAACAACATTTTTTGCTCTCCCAACAAGATCATATTAACTTTTCAAACAGGGTAACATACAATAATTTATTTCGATACACGAACAATATCACATCGATACTCAAATTCCTCCCATACTCGGGCAAGCATGACCTTTGTCACTGATGTTATGACAGTACGGATCCAGTTCTCCAACTCTTCCAGGTTCTGTGGGAGTGGTGGTACATAAACGTTGTCTTTAACGAAACTCTACACAAAGTCACAGTGTGTCAAATCCGGTGACCGTGGAGCCCAGGTGAGACATGCTAAGTCGCCAGCTCCTTGACGACCAATCCAATGGTTCGGTAGAGTTTCATTCAAATATTCACGCACTTGCCGACTCCAGTGAGGGGGTACCCCGTCTTGTTGAAAAGTTGTCTTCGTGCAGCCTTCGAAACAACCAGTTTTGTAACATAGCGAGATATTGCTGACCGTTAACCATGTTTCCATCAAAGAAAAATGGGCCATAAACATATGATCGGTATATCGCACAAAACGTAATGATTTTAGGCGAATCTCGTACATGTTCAATGGCTGCATGTGGGCTCTGTAAACCCCAAATTTGAACATTGTGTTTGTTTACCAGACTACTAACATGGAAAGTCGCTTCATCACTGAACGATGCGTTGTGCGGAAGTGTTATCATTGTCAATAGCATCATGAATCTCGTTACAAAATGCCACGCGTTTCCGTTTGTCATCAGGACGCAGAGCTTGTAACAACTGTAACTTGTACGGCTTCATAACCAACCAAAACACGCCAAATTGTTGTTGTAGGTTGTTGTAACTCCCGACTGATACGACGAGTTGATTTCGAAGGATTACGTTGGAAAGTAGTAAGCAGTAGCCATTTCAAACATATGATGGTTACCAAGAAAAACAGAAGACAACCGACATCTAGCGGCTATTAAATGAACTAGACTATGTATTCGTTTCTCCAATAGGCGAGCTGAGGGGTAGCGATTGATAGTTTGGACAAAATAATACTCTGTAATACGTATATTCTTTTTCAAACAGGCTGTATTTTCAACGATCATAATCTCTAGCTTACGACTATTGCACTACATATAAATTATATAAAAACGTGTGTCATTTTTTTGAAGATTTTTCATAAGAAACAATCCTCCTAGCGTATCCTAAGAATCCGAGCTGAACCCAAAGTGAGACACAATGTAATATTTCGAGAGTTGCGTGGCAACAAAGAAGTGCGGTAAGTAGTAGTTTCTTGGAGACACCAGATGTGAACCTTTTCTATTTATCTGGTTAAACGGAGTCTGACCTACAGACTGCTTTTTCTCTTAATACTCGTGGGAATAGTGGAAAAAATTGAAAGTAAAAGTAAAACAAAAAGAAAGTGGAAAACAACGTCAAAAGTTCTAAAGGGACAAGGCAAGAACTCTTCGTGAAAAAAAATAAGCTAGTAAGTCTAAAATGAACCAGGATCAGCCCCTTAGAGATATTGTTTGATATCGGACGCGAAGGACCGATCAGCTAAGTGATCTGGAATCTCTAAAGCTGAAGTGGGATAGCTGGTGAAATAGAGTCAAGATTATGTATAGAAGCTGAAATAATCTCTATCAAAACAAATTTCAACATTAATATTTTACATATTTATTTTGGAATTGCACTCAGGTGTAAGGTAAGGACCACAACAGACCTGATCGCAGCAGATTAAATTTTGAGCCATGTAATCTTTTCGTTCCACTGTCTCTCTCTCTCTTTGTTTCTTACTCTTTAAAAACTTAATAAATATTTTTCGTTTACTCAATTCATAATATTTAGTAGAGAACCATAGACTCCTATTCGAGCAAACAATTTCATATTGAGGTTTTTAACCTGGATGGTTCATGAAAACACCAAAAGTAAGTTTTTCCTATTCGCTCGTAGAAAATATGTTCATTCAATCCACAAACTAACTGCCACCAATATTTTATGAATAAAATTTCTAATTATGCTATTGAATATATTTAGCAAATTACCGACAAGTAAGTATGTTTTGTATCCGGAATACGCTTAGATGAGTAAGAAAATAGGTCATCTTTATTTCCGTAGATCATCTGCCCAGCATACATTTACCTAATATAAAATTATTAAATGTCGTTCTAAGTTTGTCTTTTTGTTTTTGCTTGATTTCTACCCTTATATAATATTTTATTTTATAGTTTAAAACTAAGCTAGCTCAATTTATCTATAATAACAAAAAAAAGCTAATAAAGTGACAGTCGAGTTCGTCAATTGTGTAGTGCTGCCAGATTAATGTTAGTATTGCCAACCCCGAACAATTTTCGTGGATCAGTCAGCTATTAAAAAGTTCTCAGAAGAACGACTATGAACTAAGGAAAGGCGGAAACATGAACAGATATGAAAAATAAATATACACGACACACACAATAATAATAATTCCAATATTTTTCCCAATTTAATTGCAATCTGTATATAAGTACGTTACAATATATTCGTGCAATTATTTTTTTTTAAATAGTATGTAACATGCAAGAGACTAACAAGTTGGCTAATCCATATGAAATTATTATTAAATACATGAATTATTTTTGTCTCTGGGGAATATAATAACTACAATTTAGTATCTGAAAAAAAAGTCTCATAAAATATATAGCGTAATCCTACGTGATACTACTAGTTGTGATTTTAGATTAAACTATTCGGGTGAGCGCTTAGTTTATTACTGTATCTTTTACCTGATTTTACATTTTCCATTAGTGAACGGCGTATAATTATGTAATTTAAACCGAACTACAGAACATTCACATATTTAGAAACAATTCCATTATTCCCATATTAGTCAGATGCAGACCGGCACAAATGTACATATGCTATGAGACCACATGAGTTTCACAATAGCTTTGTAAATTAATAACCTATTACCAACGAGAACCATTCGAGTCTTCTGCCAATTAGCTAATACATGTATGTCCAACAGAATTTCTTTTACCACCACATTTTATAACCAAATGAAGTGAACTTCATAATCAACATGTGTATTAGTGCGAGTAATATATAGATTATTAAAATTTTCTCTTATCTTATTTTTCATTATTGCGCATGTTTGGCCACACGTCGCTTTTTCAAATGTTTGAAGTAAAGCTTGCAACTTAAGTTACATTACATAGACGTCTCGTCGAGGATATAGAATGTTAAATAGGTACTTATGTATATACTTCTATGAAGCACACCCGGTGAGCAAGACGTCCAGTGAAAAAATATTTGTATACAAAAAGTATATCTTTCGATGGCTAAAGCCGTAATATTTGCATAAGTAAAATGATCTTTCAAACAGCTTAGTGGATCTACAGGTTTACTATTTCTATAAAGTTGCCTTAATTTCGTAAAGCTAACATTTTTGAGTACAATATTCAATTTTTGTTTATTACATTCACCTTCGTAATCATTTATATCGTATAACACTGTTTGCTCATTATTTAAATATTATCTTCATAAATTTAATAGCTCTGATTTGATTACATAAGAGCTGGTTAGTAGATTGTTCAGGCTCGTAGGACGGATAGCCTTTTTTAAATATTTTTACTAGTTGACTATTAATTAGTAAACCGCCCACTATTTACAATAGTTTTTTTATATAATTTTTGTTTCATAGACCACTGTCAAATATACTCCATACGTTTAATGATTTAATATAATTATTGCTTCAGTTGTAAACTGAATATAATTTCCTCATGTGATTTTATTGCGGGTGATTATATGGTAAGGTAATTTTATATATACCCCCTTGCCACATTAATTTTCGAATTCTGTATACGTATTTCGACAACTAAGTTGTCATCATCAGCAGATAATTAAAAAGTTTATCTCTGTTATAAGATTGTACTCATTCTTTGTCACGAGCGGATGTAGTTTTATATTCTTAGGAAAAAGAACAGTAAACTAAAATCGACCATATCAAACTCTCGAAATTGAGAAATAATCAGGTCAGATCATTAATTGTCATTAATTTTCACACAATATCTTCTTTTTCACCCTACATAGTAATATTCCTAGCATCTTAATAATCTTAATTACTAGTTTTTTTTTTCGAGACAAATATAATAAATTTAATAATTAATTTTTCATTAAAGCATTTTAAAGTTAAATTGTTATTTATTCATTTCAATTTTTTTTAATTATTAGATGATTCTAGCGAAAATCCCTTGTAGTTTTTTCATCTGGCTTATAGTTACTTGCCGTATTTATTATAATGTAGAAGGTGTAACCCTAACATATACATACATCTTGGATATTTATTTCGTCCAACCAACCAACATGTGGTGTACATTTTGGTTCTCAACGGTACGGATCGCGTAGGGAGTTTGTTTTTAGTTTACCAGAAGCGACACTTTTTAATTATCTGCTGATGATGACAACTGAGTTGTCCAAATACGTATACAGAATTCGAAAATTAATGTGGCCTTATATAAAGAATATTTTGTATGACTAGTGTAAACCAATTATACCTATAAGTGGGAATGATCGACTAGAGTTCCAAGCTGTAACTTAGACATTTCTCTTTTTTTTAATACCTATTTAGTCTATTTATATATCTAAATACAGTGTGAAACCAAATATTCGCAACAAGCACAATAAACTTTTAATATTGTTAAGACCCCTTCTTCACGGAGATGCTTCATTAGCGACAAATTGTAAAATAACTAAGTTTACGTTTTTGAAACGTTGGCTATAATAAAAAAGTGCCATGTTCCCTATTGCATAAAAATTGGTTGAGGAGGTTCTGAAATGTCGTGAAATCTACGAATTCGCTTGCAGATAGACTGATTTTAGCAGACCACCTACATGAATTATAAAAAAACCCGCCACATGTAACAAACATTAAGACTAGAGGATTGGAAACCTGAAATATTTGTAAGTTTTTAGAACTAATGATTTTATTGCTTGGCCAGTATTATTTTTCAAACTTTTACTAAATATCGGGTATGGAGCTGATGCTATAAGTTGATTCATGATTCCTATTACAATACTGGAAAATAGAGTTCTTCTTAGAATCCGCAGATTCATCTACCGTTAGTCGCAGTTTCTCCTTCATTGTTTCGACAGTAATGCTGTTTTCTATTTTCTTGCACATTTGGTAATAATAATATTTGATACATTCCATAATGTCAAAAAAACATAGAATATGTCATATGCGTAACTAAGTTCTCGCTGTTTTCCAAGAGATGGCTCCAGTAGTAAGTGCTGGTCGATTCTGACATAATCAAAACGTCATGAACCAAGCTTAGACATATGGTAAACAAACCGCTTTGATACATCAGTGATTTTGTTTTTGCGTCATATACTTTTGGCTGTGTGAAAATGTCTGATTTTGTGCCAAATAATCGTCATTTGCGGGCAGTGTTGCTTTTCTTCTTTCATTCGAAGAAAACGGCGGCTGAAGCGCATCGAGAACTCCAAAAAATTTACGGAGATGCTGCTCTAAGTGAAACAACGTGCCGTGATTGGTTCCGTCGCTTCAAAGACGGTGATTTCGATGTTGACGACCGTTCGCGTGAAGGAAGACCAAAAACCTTCGAAGACGCTAAATTGGAGGCATTGCTCGATGAGGATCAGTGCCAAACGCAAAAAGAGCTTGCTTCAGCATCAGGAGTTACCCGCCAAGCCATTTCCCAGCGATTGCATGCGTTGGGAATGATTCAAAAACAAGGAACTTGGGTTCCTTATGATTTGAAGCCAAGAGATGTTGAGCGTCGTTTTTTCGCCTGTGAACAACTGCTCCAGCAGCAAAAAGGAAGGGTTTTCTTCGTCGTATCGTTACGGGTGATGAAAGATGGATTCATTACAGCAACCCAAAGAGAACGAAATCATGGGGACTGCCCGGTCATGCTTCTACGTCGTCGATTCGGCAGAAAATTCACGCTGCGAAGGTTTTGATGTGTATTTGGTGTGACCAGGGCGGTATTATTTATTATGAGCTGTTGAAACCGAACGAAAGCATCACTGGGGAACGATATCGAACTCAATTGATGCGATTGAGCCGAGCACTGCGCAAAAAGCGGCCACAATACGAGCAGAGGCACGAAAAAGTGATTCTACAGCATGACAACGCTCGGCCTCATGTTGCCAAACCCGTTAAAACCTACTTAGAAACGCTCAAATGGGAGGTCCTACCCCACCCGCCATATTCCCCAGATATTGCGCCGTCCGATTATTACTTGTTCCGTTCGATGGCACATGGTCTGGCTAATCAGCAGTTCCGCTCATATAAAGACATCTCAAAATGGCTTAATTCGTGTAAGCCTCAAAAGACGAACACTTCTACCGTGACGGTATTCGAGCTTTGCCAGAAAAATGGGACAAAGTTGTCGCTAGCAATGGGTAATATTTTGAATGATTCATTTGTAAACATTTTTTCACAATAAAGTTGCATTTTCATCAAAAGACAGCGAGAACTTAGTTGCCCACCTAATATAAAAAAATAATAACGAAAAAGCAATTACATGTTGAAACAGTTAAAGTATGTATGTATACATATAAATACATATGCACTTAACGTACATTATACACTAATGTCCACTATTGCTTTTCAAAAATCTTTCACATTGTAGAACTCTTGCTCTCTTAACTAAAACTTAAAAATTCTTTCAAATTGGGCCAAAGGCAAGCTCTTAACCTAAAGCGGTATATTTTCACAAAATGATGTACAACATTTTTTTTGAATTTTAGTTTGTGGAGGCACAAGATATATATTTAGAAGGTTTCGCGTCGCATGTGTATGATTTATTTCATATTTTTTTAAAAATTCTTTGCAGTTTATTTTACGATAATTGAGAACATATTTACGAGCAGCTATTTCACTCGATAATTTCCATGACGTAACACATTTTATTGTTATCGAATGGATATTACACTGGGTCATCATAGTCACTAAATCCATAATAAAGTCACCATAAAACTTTCTGCCGGTTTCGTTATATTTGTGTTATACACACACCATCTGTGAGCCAACATATGTATATTAGATTCGGAAACTCCTTTATAACTTTTCGAATTCTGTAAAAGAGTAAGCAATTATTCTTATATAACATATGCAGACACTATGTATAATAACATGTATGCAGACACTCCCTTCGGATGTACGTTACTGGAGGTGAAACGCAATCTACGAGCTCTAGTTTGAAGTACATTAAATATACTATTTTGAAATGAATACTACTTACGAATTTTGTTTTTTAAGATATTTTTGCCAATCTAATGTAAGTAATTGCTCTTTATTTATTTTCAAAATTATATTTTGTTTAACCATTATTATTTGCATTCTGTTTCATTATATTTAATTATTCTTCAAAATAAAATTAAATTTGACATACATACAAACGGTACTAGGAAAGTTTTGCAATATAACGCAACAATAAATCATAGGGAGCTGCTTGTTGCTGCATGTTGAGACATGTCCATACGTGCATAGTAGCCGCTGCACCTTGTCGATGGGCTCAGTTATTCATTAGTAGTGAGAGTGTAAAGTGCTTGCGATGATCACGAAATGAGATAAGGGCAGTTTTGCGTTAAAATTTCGTGCGTGGTTTAAACATAGACTAGTGTTTCGAAGAAATGACTCTTGTACTAGGTGATGTTTGTCCACTTCGCACAACGATATTCAGATGGTATAGAGAATTCCAAAGGGGAAATTTAACCGTGGAGGATGCTGTGAGGCCGGGAAGGCCACAAACGTCAGTTACGGAGGAAAACGTTACTACTGTGAGGAAAATGCCTGGCGAGGACAGGCGAGCGACCTACCAGCAGATAGGGGGTACTTCAGGCTTAAATGTACCAGCAATTCGTTCGATTCTGCATGATTCCGCATCGGCTAATTGAAGAGTAGATGACACGTCATGTGACTTGGTGCCAGGAGATGCTAAAAAAGTTTAATAAGGGACAATCTCGGTATGTGAACAACATCGTGACAGGAGACGAAACTTGGCTGTACTATTATGATGTGCCGACCAAAACTCAAAACAAAGGTTGGGTCTTTGATGATGAGGACACACCCGTAGTTGTCAGAAAATCACGATCTGTAAAGAAGAAAATGATAGCTGTATTTTTCAAATCGTAGAAGACACACAGAAGACAGTCACAGCTGAGCGGTATATTGAACAGTGCCTACCTAAAGTCATTGGATATATGAAGAACCTGCGGCCAAAGTCAAGAATGGACACCTAATTTCACCATCACGATAATGCTCCAGCTCACCGCGCCAAAGTCTGCACCGAATATTTGACCACGACAGGATTAAAACTTCTCGAGCACCCTCCCTACAGTCCAGATCTCAAATGTGGCTAAAAGGGAGGCGGTTTTCCAGCGATGAGGATCTTCTGCGGGCTTGGGACAACGAGTGTGCTTTATTCCCTAGCGAAACTTGGCAGAACTGGTTTGAAGATTGGTTTCGAAGGATGGAGAGGTGTTTTGAGTGTAGAGGATATTACTTTGAAAAAATTAAATAAACAAAACTGTATTGCAAAACTTTCCCAGTACCCTTTGTACATATGTATGTTAATCAACCTGTGAATCATGCAATTATATGCTGCTAACTTATATAGTAATAAAACAAATAACAGAAGGTGTCGAAGAAGGCATAGATAGACATACATACTTAAATGAAACGAAGAAAAAGTTCGCAGTATATACATATGAAGACTTTTCAGCAAAGACCAACACTGAATTTTTTATGGTCTTATGCAATGAACTACAAAACGCCAAAAAGGAAAAAGTTTTATCCAAGTGGACTTGTATCATTGTACGAAATGAATAAAGACTTTGAAGATGGTTGAAAAAGCTGCAAGTTGTCAAACGATTCAAGGACTTACTTATATACTGAAAATAAAAAGAACAAAGTCCATAATAGTAGAAAGTTGAATGTCTATAAGTTAGTATGTGGTACATGTCCAGGTGTTTATATTGGACTAACAGGAGGATTTTTTGAGAAACTGCGACGTCATTCACTTAAAAGATAAAGGCAAAAAAGTTGGTAATTCAGACAAAAGAAAGATAAATACGGGTTTCTACTGCTCCCGAATCTATCTGTTACCACGTTTTAAAATTCAACCCGACTTGAAGCCTCCGCAATTTCGGAAGTTCGATATGGTCGATTTTAGCTTACTGTCCTTTCTCCGCTACGAAAAGAGTCCTGATGACATTTGTTGTCGATAAAAGTAAGTGAGAAAAATTCTTACCTTAAAATGTTTTTTCCTAAGAATATAAAACTCGTGACAAAGAATGAGTACAATCTTATAACAGAGATAAGAAATTAATTTTTTTTTACCTAAAAATCAAAATTTTTCCCTAAGGTAGGAGAGAACTAATTACTAACCACACAAAAGGTAACGCTTCCAATAATTGAACATTTACCAACTGCACCTTTTAACAATGCAAGTCTAAAAATGAATGTCGTGTGTGTCGAGATCTTTCCCAAACGATCCGACGTACAAAAAAGACTAATACAAGCAGAAAATTAATTAGAGGACTATTAAAAATATTAGTAATAACAAAAGAAAAGCTAAAACTGAGATCAATGTCAACAAAATAAATGACTCTATAAAGAAAATGTAATCAGATGAAACTAAATTTAATTAAGGTGTTACGGGCGCGTAACGAAACATATGTTAGAACATAATAACTCATACGTAAATAAAAAACGGATTCTTCTTTCGCTAATCATTTAATTAATAAAAATCGTATGGGAAATTATGAACATAAAATAATAGATATGAAAAGTAAAGAACTAAATTTATTAGAATGTTTAGAAATAAATAAACTCATTAAGTTATTTAAATTTAAATAACTTAACAAAAGAATAAACAGGTAAACGATTCATCCTTACTAAACTTTGTTTGTGTAATAAAAAGTTTAATAGCCCAGAAGAACCTAAATTCCACACAATTTTAACTTATATTTAGGTTAGTTTACTACATAGTTCATGAAATAATATACTCTCAAACTTTCGCAATGTACATCAGAATTTAGTTTACTACAAACATCTGAAGTGAAACAACTGTTATGTTCTATAACTAAAAAATAATATTAAAAATTTTATCAATCTGTATATTTACTAATATCAGTCATCAATATGAATATTTCATTAAGTAAAGTTCGAATCAGTTAATAAATATATAGCTTTCGTCAATTGTTGAAATACCGTATCTTAAACCAACCTCTATCATCAAATGTTCAAAACAGCAAAGCTTTAGTACTCCAATTAGAATACAATGTAAACCTTCCGCTTCCATAACTAGTGTGTTTTATCCTACAATTGATATAGTTCATTTGTTGTTGTTATAGTTCATTTTCCAATATTTGAAAATGAAATTATTTTTTATAGTTTTGGAACACGAATACACAAATTTAATTTAATCTAATTCCTTATAAACAAACAAAACTGAATTCAGTTTAGAACTCGAAACCGGACTCAGTTTAACTAAATTGATTCTCATTGACAGGTTTTCCGGTGGGAGAAAACTACTGTCCCGGAGAATTAGATGGTTGGAGTTTGTGTTGGAACTCAACGCCTCCAGGACAAATCGCCAAGCAACCATGTCCACAGAATACAAATGCGTGGGCTTTCAGGGAATGCAGTCTCAACGGTACCTGGTTCGTGCACCCTGCGTCACATGACGGCAAACCCTGGACGAATTATACGCAATGTATCGACACAGAGGAACTCGATGTAAGTGTAATATTTTTTTATATACAGTATTTTCGATTTTCCACATTTTAAATAAGAAAGTATCGAATGTACATTTTCCTGATAGGAAGTATATAACGCTAAAATTCATTTATATACATAAATATATATACTGCTTAAATTTATGAGTATGAATCTTATTGTGTATGAAGTTTAGGTTGATACTTTATGAACGGATAGTATGTTAAAAGTTAATGTAGAATTTATTATACGTTCTAATGTAAATAGCTAGATTATTCTCAAAGTATACACCAACTTTTGTCCAAATTTATTTGTATCATAGTATTTTCAAAGTAGTTACATTTAAATTAATACAACGTTTTGCGTATTCAACAAACAATTATTACGTCCAACCAAACCAAATAAATATGGTCCGATATTGTGTAAAAGGCATTGTTACCGAGGTGTTTAGGGGTTTTTACAGAAAAAGTATTGGTATAAAAAGTTGGAAAGTTAGTTTAACAGGGAAAACAATACCGATTTAATTTTATTACATCACACAACACATACACAAAGAAATACTTACTGTCTCCCAATCGCTTCAGACACAAGTATTCGTTTGTTAATTAATTAATGTATATTGGTATTAATCAGTACACCACAAGGTTACATTGCGCGTGATTCGCTGAGCGAGAAACCAACTATTTGTCCTCTTATGAACAAAAGTCGCTATAATTAAAATATTAAAAAAATTCAATAAAAGGGTAACTGATTAGTCAAGTTTAATAATGGCAAAAAAAAGCAACAAATTCATAAATAAAATACAATAAACAAAATAAAGGGAGTCCTGCAACTATGAATTATAA
The DNA here is from genome assembly GCA_031893035.1 of Dermolepida albohirtum. Lineage (NCBI taxonomy): Eukaryota > Metazoa > Arthropoda > Insecta > Coleoptera > Scarabaeidae > Dermolepida > Dermolepida albohirtum. The sequence continues at coordinate 162,197 of JAVIWB010003533.1, read as the reverse complement.
CAGGTACAAACAATAAATGAATGAAATAAATAAAAGAAAGTTACGACTATAATTAATTAATAAGGTATATAGAAAGCCAACTCATATAGGACAGTATTTGAAACTATCCCAACAATACGAAGATTAGAATAGCTAGATGCTTATATAACAGAACTATAAACATTTACGAGGAAGCAGAAAGAAAAGCAAGGGTAAATCTGATAGTGCAACGAGATTTGGAGCTAGAACAACAAGACAATATATATATACCAAAGTAATGTTATATAAGAAAGGTCCATCAAAGAAGGCAACATAAATAAATACCAAAGAGCAATCATAAACTCTACTAACAATAATAGGTCTAAGTCCGACAACGAAAACCAAAGAACAAAGGGCTGTATGTACCAAATACTATACCAATGTGAACGAAAATTTATCTGAGAAATTGGTAGACCTGAAAAAATCAAATTCAAAGAACATTAGAAATTAGATAATAGATCCAGAAGAATCTGCTAGTATGGACAGCAAAACTTTCATGAAAACTACGACAGCAAGACGAAATCCGTAAGAATATTGTACAATAAATAGGCATCAATCTCCTTTTTCAATTAGAAAAATGACGTCCTCTGAGGTGCTTTTTCAAATTTTCAAATTTTGTTGTGCCAAATTCGAACTATATGGGATTCAGCTCAAAGAAGTCGCACTCGCGAAGGATGAGTTGGACTGCCTTGGCCTCTTTACCGCTTCTTCGTAGCGCAAACCTAGATGTTTTTGGTCAATAGCGTACGTAATTTTATTAACACGTTACCGTAGATTATTATTATAATCCCACTTGGCATGTAATCAACGATAATAAATCCTGTTTGATGCCAAGAGATGATGGCCATAAGCTTTGCAGTCGAAGATTGCTCACGACGCTTTTTTAGAGATGGAATACCATTGTGAACTTCTAATATTGGTTTTACATCTCAGTGATACACTCTAGTCTTATCGCCTGTCATTACCTTGGAGAAAAAGTCAACGTCTGCATCCAAAAATTCCAAATTGCTTTGAGAAATTTATCACCTAAACAGATTTTGTTCGGGACTCAACATTCTTGGAACTCCCCTTCCTGAAATATTACTCATACCTAGTTCACCTTCCTGAAACATTACTTATACCTAGTTTATTGTATAGAACTTTTTAAACATTTGGTCCAAATATTCGAAATACGTTATATTTTTATAAAGTTATCTATAATATCTACATTAATTAAAGGTTATAAATATAGACAATAGATGAAGCGTGTTTTCAAAAATAGTTTTTAATAAATATCGTGGAATTTTAAATAATCAAATTTAATTTAAATTAACATTTTAGTAATTTTACTTTAATACTATGATAATGAATTATCATTTTATGAAATGTTTACTTCCCACTCTAGTGAGGGAAGTTTAATTTTCGTCGCACTTAAACAATTGGAAAATGAAATTTTGCAATCAGCGAGTATTAAAACAATATTTTATTTTTATAACCTATCATAATTAGATTTTAAGTACATACTCTACTGTAGTTATAAATATAGGTTCTATAATTTCGAGGTTTGTAATCATTAGATAATGACTAATGCAGCACAAACCTCCGGATTCACAATAGCATACAGCCCAGATTGTTCAATCTTAATAATGAATCGGACGAGTTGAAACTAGTTACGGATAGTAAATAATAATGTAATGATAGAAAACATGCAACGAGATTTGGAGCTAGAACAATAAGACAATATATATATATATATATATATATATATATATATATATATATATATATATATATATATATATATATATATATATATATATATATATATATATATACCAAAGTAATACTATATGAGAAAGGTCCATCAAAGAAGGCAACAAAAATAAATAACAAAGAGCAATCATAAACTCTACAAACAATAATAGGTCGAAGTCCGACAACGAAAACCAAAGAACAAAGGGCTGTATGTACCAAATACTATACCAATGTGAACGAAAATTTATCTGAGAAATTGGTAGACCTGAAAAAATCAAATTCAAAGAACATTAGAAATTTGTTCAACAAGATCAAACCGATAAATCACGACTCTCCCGACGTATTTGAGAGAAAAGTCATAGAATTGCATAAGACCAAGCAAAGGAAGACAACAACATCACAAAGAAGCTGAAGGAAACAGTACAGATATGTATAGGTGCGACGCCAAATGCTATAAGTACAGCAAGCATAGCAATTTAAAATATGTGACTCCAGTAGTAGAGGCGGAGTAAGTAGTCAATCAGCAAACACACTATCAAGAAAGAAAGTAAAAAGATATTCTACCAATAAACAATAATGAGTTTACGAATACAATTAAAAAGAGCTTACTGCGTATATAATTCTCACATTCATTACTTTAATCGAATTGCAAGCTTTTTAGAAGATTCTTCTTCCACTACAGTCCTCAGAACTCCTTTGGCGCCAATAATTCCGAACCTATCATAATACTTTTTTGACTCATATCTAGCACAGAATCTCTAAAACAATGTTATTCAACTAATTCTTGTAAGTAGCCTCACCATAATTTCTACTAATGAACTAATTAACAGTAGAACAACATTTCCAAAGCTCTTCGGTTAGTCTGGCTTTGTCTGTAATTCCAGGCACCCGATGTCGCTTTAAAAGTATATAACAAACATCTGTTGGATATGCAAAAAGGGTTGTACATTTAAACAACCAAGAAAACATAATGAAATAATTCACTCCAGAGCCAAAGCAAGTTCTGCAGTGAATTATTTTATTAATTATATACTGTTATATACTTTTGAAGTTATATCAGTGTTTTCACTTCAACCTGAGCGATCTTGTTCTCCTTTATTAGTATTTCCATAATGAACACCTTTTATTATTCTAGAAAAATATGAGAAGTAAATATTTGTATGAAATAGATATTGATCTTGCGCAAAATGAACGCCAGTATAAGATAAACATTATTTCTGCATAGGGAACAAACGTACATTTTATATGCATCGACTTAATATGTGCCTATGTTGTTTCTAAATTTAATAAATAAACACAGTGAATGTAAAAGCTATTTTGTAATTTAATATACTGGGAATAAATTCGATTTACCAAATAGTTTATCTAGGTAAATGACGAGTAGCAAATTCTCTTTGTTTCGCAATAAAGGGCGCACTGTTAACTATTTCGAGAATTTGAAGTTATACTTTAAAATTAGCTACACAATTTCCATTGTTTTATCTATCGAAGTTCGAGTCAGAAACGCTCATATTCCAACAACAATGTGAATTACAATTAAAAATTACATACGAAGTAATATTGTTTATTGTTACTAATTTGTGTACTTTTATTAAGAAGAAAGTAAGTCAAAAAATATTACACTGTAAAAGTATAATTTGCAAAAACACATTGTTGCTTTAAATAAATTTTATAAACAAAATGTGAAAGTAATGTTGATGGAGCCTGTGGTTAATTCACTTAATGACTTAAGGTTGATATATAACTCCTTTCCACATTAATTTTCGTATTTTGTATCCCGCCGAAAGCCAAAATGCACACTGCGCCCAGTGCGCGTTTTGACTTTCGCTGGTACAGATCATGTACGGAATTTGTTTCGTGAGGGTTTTTGCCGTAGTTTTCCAGGTGCGATAATAGTAATATTGTAATATGTTTAATTACTGCTGATGATGACAGCTTCGTTGTCGAAATATGTGTACAGAATACAAAAATTAATGTGGAAAGGTGAAAAGTAATTAAAATGTGTAGGTACGAGGGACCCTAGAAAAGTTTTATAGCTAACAATGAAAAAAAAAAGCTTCTTTCTCTTAAAAAGAAATATTTCTATTGATAAAGTTTCAAAAGTTTTCACGGACGGTGTCACTTGTACTACAATCTTTTTAGAGTTTCGACGTATCTAAAGTATAAATTTGTGTCTATCATTGACGTTTTGCCGTCTATACTGCCAGCCTTTTCAAGATCTGATATCGAATGCCAAAGAAGCTGTCAATATAAATAACAGATAATAGATCCAGAAGAATCTGTTAGTATGGACAGCAAAACTTTCATGAAAACTACGACAGCAAGACGAAATCCGTAAGAATATTGTACAATAAATAGGCATCAATCTCCTTTTTCAATTAGAAAAATGACGTCCTCTGAGGTGCTTTTTCAAATTTTCAAATTTTGTTGTGCCAAATTCGAACTATATGGGATTCAGCTCAAAGAAATCGCACTCGCGAAGGATGAGTTGGACTGCCTTGGCCTCTTTACCGCTTCTTCGTAGCGAAAACCTAGATGTTTTTGGTCAATAGCGTACGTAATTTTATTAACACGTTACCGTAGATTATTATTATAATCCCACTTGGCATGTAATCAACGATAGTAGATCCTGTTTGATGCCAAGAGATGATGGCCATAAGCTTTGCAGTCGAAGATTGCTCACGACGCTTTTTTAGAGATGGAATACCATTGTGAACTTCTAATATTGGTTTTACATCTCAGTGATACACTCTAGTCTTATCGCCTGTCATTACCTTGGAGAAAAAGTCAACGTCTGCATACAAGAATTCCAAATTGCTTTGAGAAATTTATCACCTAAACAGATTTTGTTCGGGACTCAACATTCTTGGAACTCCCCTTCCTGAAATATTACTCATACCTAGTTCACCTTCCTGAAAAATTACTTATACCTAGTTTATTGTATAGAACTTTTTAAACATTTGGTCCAAATATTCGAAATACGTTATATTTTTATAAAGTTGTCTATAATATCTACATTAATTAAAGGTTATAAATATAGACAATAGATGAAGCGTGTTTTCAAAAATAGTTTTTAATAGATATCGTGGAATTTTAAATAATCAAATTTAATTTAAATTAACATTTTAGTAATTTTACGTTAATACTATGATAATGAATTATCATTTTATGAAATGTTTACTTCCCACACTAGTGAGGAAAGTTTAATTTTCGTCGCATTTAAACAAATGGAAAATGAAATTTTGCAATCAGCGAGTATTAAAACAATATTTTATTTTTATAACCTATCATAATTAGATTTTAAGTACATACTTTACTGTAGTTATAAATATAGGTTCTATAATTTCGAGGTTTGTAATCATTAGATAATGACTAATGCAGCACAAACCTCCGGATTCACAATAGCATACAGCCCAGATTGTTCAATCTTAATAATGAATCGGAAGAGTTGAAACTAGTTGCGGATAGTAAATAATAATGTAATGATAGAAAACATAAAAAGTAGTTTATTCGTTTTTTTGTGTGTTAAAAATGGATTATCACAAAGTAATGGTAATCAACATCATTTGCTTTAAATCTTAGCATTTTCTTAATTGAGACCAGTTTATTGCCTACAATGTATTGATATTTTTTAGAGTAAACATAGAAATATTTACATTATATTCAGAAATATAAGAAACTCACGGTATATGTACATATAACATAGGGTAACTATCGCACATAATGGTAACTCCAGCACGAAGTCTAAAGTATTAAATTCATTATATAATATACGTACATATAACAAATTTTCTCATAATTTTCGACATTCCAGAAATGTTTCCTTTAAAAATTTCTAATACACGATTCACATAACATTACTCACGCGTTAATAAGCTATTTCTAAAATTTAGTCCAAAATATATTCATATTACACTACGTATTTATTCGAATGCGCCTAAAAAAGTTTAATTTTGGAGGTGTAAATATCCTGTCTACTAGCCTGGAAGAAAAAAGAAACGCAAGTTTTAATACCTCTTTGAAAAGATTTATTTTAACCGGAAACTCAATCTTAAGTTTACTTTTTCTTTACGGATCGCCCCGCTTTGTGGCGTTACAGTGTGTTCTCAAGCGTATCTTTGGCGAAAAGACCAACTTATGTGTACCTTTTACAACTTTACAACAAACATAATCTACTAGAGATAAAACAGAACATTATTGCCTGTGGTTGTTAAAATATTAATGCTAGGAAAATAAGCAACGTTTCAGACAAACCGCAAGTTGATTTTAAAATAAAAGACTACTACAGATAAACACAATTTATTTCATTTAATAGACATTTAAAAAAGACATATAATTTTTTGCTTACATAATAATTCAAAATTTAATTATACAGTACCTGGCATATAAAAAACCGTACAACTTTTCTGAGCATAAACCTGGATTTCTTTTAGTTATGTAAGTTGATCTTTCTCTGAACTAACTAAACTGAAATAAAGAACACACATTTATTATTTGTAACAAACGACATAATACGTCTATTGTAATAAATATGTAGCAACGGAACGGCCAAATAACTACAAAAACATCAATATTTTTGTCTAAAATTTGTCGTAATCTCCTCGGAATAGAGTTAATCAAATTTATTACTAACTATGAATATTCTGCCAGATTTTTCCAAGTTTCTTCAATAAGTGTCTCTCAAATATGGCATTCGTGTCTAGATTAAAACACGTTTTCTCAAGAAAAGATACTCTGCCCAAAAGGTGTTCGTATCATAAAGTAAATGATAAAAGTAAAAATTATTCGAATTCTTTTTCAGCAGGCCCATATTACTTTGCTGCCATGAAATTCTTTAAATCTGATTTGCGAGTTCTAACTGTTGCAAAAGAATTGTGTATTAAAAAATCAATTAAATTTGTATCTTGATTAATTGTGGTAACGACTAGCCTTCCAGTTCCTGTTTTCCTTTCACCGTGACAACAGTGCTTTTATTTAAATTGTATTCTTCGGACAGTATTCTTATAGACCACCCACAAAATAAGTATAAAAATATCAGTGTCCTTTCTCCATTTTTATCTAAAATTTGTTATAATCTTCTCAGAAGAGAGTTAATTGAATTTATTACTAACTTTGAATCTGCTACTGGATTTTCCCAAATTTCTTTAGCAAGTACTATCTTCTTCTGGCCTTCCAAGCTGTAACGTATGGGACATCTTCAGGATTCAGCTACTGCTACTGTCTGTCGCAGTGAAACTGGATAGTATGGACCACGACCGCGAAAGTCTACGTACCAAATTCTTTAGTAAGTGTCCATTGGTGTTCTTTATTATGTAAAACAACATTTAATTTTTGAATGTCTTTAGTTGTATCGCCCATATGTATTCTAGGGGATTTATATCAGAGCATTGTGCAAGCCCCTGAAGTATTTTAATATTATTTTCAACAAAAAAAAGCACGTGCAATGTTCGACGAGCAATTATCTTGCTGAAAAATCAATTGTTATTTGAAAGAATTTTGCTGACAAACAGCAGTATTACTATATTTAAAATGTCTATGTATTTGCTTGAATTTAATCTCCCATCTGTGATCCATCATATCCCCAAACCTCTTCTATTAATCCATGACCAAACATTTACTCGGAATCTTCGAGACGCATCACTTTTGACGACGTAGTTTTCGTTATACCTACATCGAGGCGATCTGTATATTCGAATATGTCTGTCATGACAGAATTTAATCACTTTTTCATCACAAAAGGTTATCCTACCCCAAAAATTTTCTGTGTCATTAAATAAATGATAGCAAAGATTAGTTAACCGTGTTTTTTTCTATGTTTCTTTGCTGTCGCGGAAAATTTGATTTTCGAAATCCAACTGTTATTTTGATTAATTGTAGTAACAACTAGTTTTGCTTGACCTCATTCTCCCATTATTTTTTGATTCGCAAAACAGTGATTTTATTTGAATTGTGTTCGTCAGATATTCTTCTTATGAACCAGTCGTCTTCAATTTTAGAAATCATTCGTAATTTCAAAATATTACTTCAATGTAGTAATAATATTAATAATAATTTTATTTATTCCACTCTTACAACAAAATGTGCTCGTCTTGATACTAAAAGCACAAACATCCAAATACAATAGATTACAAACTTATATAATACTACGTTATAAAGTTATAAATTAAAGAATTCTTCAAAACTATAGAATTCTAATTCTGTAATAATTGGTAAAGCAAGTGTTTGAAAGTATTAAGCTTACGTATTTGCTGTAATGAAGCAGGTAACTTATTTTATTATCTTAGACTGGCATAATTTGTCAACAGTAAACGATGTTTAGAATGGTAATAATTAGTCTCTAGTATGGTAGTCATGCCCGAATATATGATCTAGCAAGTGTACGTATTTAAATAAAAATATTAAGGTTTGCAAAATATAGATGGTAAAAGCTGTAAAAATATTAGTTTTAAAATGATCTCTGCAAAATTGATTGTAATTAACATGTGTCATCGTACGTAAAACTTTCTTTTGTAAGTCAAAAACACGATTCAATTCATTACTGCAACTGAATTTTCAACGTAACACAACGTCGAATTGTTGGACCGTCCTCCGCAAAGTCCGGACCTAAGTCCTAACGACTTCTTTACCTTTCCGAAAATCAAGAACGGACTGCGCGATCAGAGGTTCCAATCGTTAGAAGGAGCATTCGACACCTTCGAAAACGCAATTTTGACTGTACCAACAAACGAGTGGAACAACTGCTTTCAGAGTTGGTTCGAGAGCATGCAAAAGTGCATTAAACTTCATGGAGAATACTTCGAAAAACAATGAAGTCTTTAAAAGCTATCTACTGTTTTATTCCAATTTTATATGCAAAACTTAAAAGACAATCCCCGTATATCAACAACTAATTCGCGTCTGATGTACGTCATCTGCTCTCTCCTCATCAACATGAATTTGTGAATGGACGTTCTACCATCATCAAATTAGCAGACTTTACCCAGTTTATTAGCAAAGTTATCGGTGATCACCTCCAGAAGGACTGATTTCACCAAAGCCGTCAATCCCATCGATCACTTAATTCTTATAGTTAAGTTAGACATTAATGGTTTCTCTCTTCAATTATCGAATCTTATTTTGTCTTATTTAAGCTCTCATTTGTGTTATGTTTGCCTTAATAGTATTGACTTTCGTTATTTTTAACTAAATTCCGGTATGCCCCAAAGGTCTAATTTGGAATATTACTTTTTAATATTTTCATTAACGACCTGCCTTGTTGCTTGGACAAAAGGTTTTGCCTAACGCGAATGTCCTGAAGATCTATACAAAGAATACTAGTGCCATGGATTGTTATTGGTTGAATAACAACTTGAAATTGACCCATATATGGTATAGCGAAACCAACATTTCTCCGAATATTAATAAATGTGCCGTTGCGATATAATCCAGACGTGTCAACTCACTTCGGTTTCCTTATAGAGTTGATCAGGTTAAGATTCCTGGACTACCTGAAGGAATTAGGGATTCTCTTTGTTGTGTCTCTTCTGTACAACAACTATATATCTTCTGTCTGCAGCGCTACCTTTAAGTCTTTGACTTTCTTAATTCGAACTTACCAAGACTTTAGTAACCTTTCGACTTTAAAATGTCTCTTCTAAGATTATGTTCGGGTTAAATTGGAGTATGGTGCGTGGGTATTCGTTTTATACTTACCAACGAATTTTTTTTGAGTAGATTCAGCAGCTTTTTCTTAAATATGTCAGTTTCTGGTGGGATGGCTTTTATCCTGCATATGGAACCGACTACCGCTCTTTGCGTGATCAACATGATTTCCATGATCACTATTAAAAGAAAAGAACCGAGTACAACTTTTCTTATGCCATTTTATTGTACTCGTTTATCTGTCACGTTCCTGAGATACTTGGCCAGAATTAAGTTATTTTTGAAGTCTTCTATGGAGCAGATGATATGTAGAATTTCGACAACTTATGTCTAGATCCATTCGTCTAATATCAGCATTGTTTCTTTTGCTTTATATTTTTATTATTTCTTTTCGCTTTTAATGTATAATATTTTTATTAAATATTCGCCTTTAGCGCCATTTTATTTATATTTGAATTGTTTTTCTGTTATATCGTTATTTATATATATTTCTTTAATACGAATTTGTATTAAAATTATTACTATTGTTTGAAGATTAGCAACGCCACCTATATAAAACAATAGTTTTAAGTGAAATAACTTATGTTAGGACAATAGATGTAATCTCTATAAACCCGTATGCTTTAATGTAAAGTTGAAACGAACTCTTGCAATTTTTCCTTGATATTACTATAAATCTTGCTTCACGCAATGAATATTCACTCACTCGTGACGTCTTCTTCCATTATTTTTAATTGTTCTAACGTAATAAATAACGCATCCTTCCAAAATTTTATACTTACGAGAATGATTTACAGGAAATGAGACTCGATATGAAACAAATGAGCGAGAGCGTGAAATTTTTTATTATTTTTTAATATATTTCCTTTCAACATCGACGCTGTCATTATGTGATTTTTGTAATGACTTTTCTCAAAATTATTAAAATAATGCCCAACTGAAACTGCTTTACAGCAAGGAAAATTTGAGTTTGTGGAAAAGTGAGAGTCATTTGAGGTCGCGAAATCTCGATTGATCTAATCCATGACGTGTTGTCGCGATGGAAATGAACTTTTTTATGGATTATCCCAGACTATTTCAGAAATTGCTTTCTTAAATTTGTCTAATAGAGCGGCACATTAATGAGTCTATGAAAATTACCCCCTTTAAATCTCAGAAAATCGTACACTCACTGACAGAAGTAATCAATTCGGTCAATGCAACATGCAATCATTTAACTCGTTTTTAGTCAATTGTTAGCAATGCACCGAGCGTGTTAACCAAATATTTTTCAAAAAATATTAAAATAAAAAATTACTTCAAAAACTAACATAAATGGTTTATAGTATTTTAAGAAAATGTATCGCTTAGTTATTTCTAGATGTTTCTGTCTTGAATGAAATAGTTTGGTATTAAAAATTAAATTATAATTTGTTAGTGCAATATTTTCTATTTTATTCTACTGCTAATCTTATGTTAATTTGTACAGCAATAAAAAACTCTAAGTATTCTGTAGAGTAGTTTCCTTGAACCAACAATGTACACCATATACGTATATAAATTCAAACGGCATCGTGAAAGTTTTACAATATGTGGCAACCAATTGTTACACGCTGTGACAAGTTCAATGTAGGTTGAAATTTATTCGAGCTTACATTGCAGATAGCATCTCGATGTGTCTGCGTTAGGCGCTCCCAAACATCGATAGAATAAATAGTTCGCTATGTCATCTTTATCAAAAACACAATATTTTAAACTACAACTTTACCCGTAGATTGAATATTAATCAATGTATGAAGATAACGACTCCTGTATTATAACACAATTGTCCATAACGTACTACCGTATTCAGGTGGTATAAGAAGTTCCAAAAAGGAAATTTTGGCTTGGAAGCTGTCAGAAAGACTTTCGAGTTCGAATGTCTGAGCTTCCATGCATCTGAAATTCGTAACATTCCACATGAGTAATTCCGAGTTTTATACTCACGTTAAAGTTTCTGCTTCATAAGAGTCGAAACATTTTTAATTGGGTTTGCATCTAAGAATTGCAAATGCGAATCATTGATGCAATGCCAGAGAGCACGCATAAAGTTTCAAAAGCCCGCGCGTTAAAACAACTCTAAACATGAACCACCTTCACAGTGTGTTTAGAATGCGCTGTATAGAAAGTTTTTTGTTCGCAAACCATGTCTTCCTTCCAGGTGGCCGGAGCCAGAAAGATGATGACCAACGTTAGACCAAAATCTGCTGTTTATTGGACAGCAATGGTTTAATAACTGTGTTTCGATATACAATAGTTCAAATTCTCCTTGACGAAGTGTTAAGTGCGTCTTTTTCTTGAATAAACTATTAATGGTCTTATCTTGGTACGTTATTATAGTATAGCTTTGTCCTCATCCTAGAAGATCATCCATCCATTGGTTTCATTGATAATATCGTGTTCATCGATTGGCGAAATCTTCCGGCTTATGTAAGTACTTAGCTGTCGTTACAATTTCCATTTTCCAACCTTTACAGCAATCGGACAAAAACACTGTTTTGAACGCTGCACTCATTTTAACGACTATTACCTGCGCCACGTACAACGAATAACTAAACTAAAACTGATCAAGTGCATTAAAGTAAAGATATTTCGACCTACTCTCTCTGTCCTACACCCCCATTAACTTTCCCTTTATAAGATATTGGCTTGCATTTCTTATTATATTTTTTTACTTTATATTAAGATACAACAATTAAATTTAAAATGATTACATCAAATTTCGATTATTGATTCATAGAAGTGTTTCTTAAAAAAAGCCTTCAATTATTATCAAGTGATTTATTCTAGCGAATTATCTTCTTTGTTTTGTTTAATATATTCTCTCCAAACAACTCCCGGGGCAAAAATAATGCTTACATAGATCATGCTATGTATGGAAACTTTAGTAACTTCGTATAATGCAAACAAAAGAAAAAGTTAATTCGAAATTTGTAAACACAACACAGTAACCTAAAAACCATAAAATAATACTGACATACTTAAAGTTTTGAATCAATGGGATGACAAGTTTAAACTTACCAAAAAAAATTCCTTTTTTAATTCAAACTAAATACTGAATTTACTGATTTCTGTTTTTTATATACTCCATTAGAATCCTAAATATAGATTCATTTACTAATTGCGGACTTTTTTAGGAATATAACATATTCAAAATTAAATTTCACTTTACTTTATTTATTACACTTTTTTAATTAATATTTTAATTACAAAGGGCGAGATTCTATTCCTTTCCACAATGTATAATAAAATTAAATTAATACGAAAGTCAACACAAATATTTAATGATTTTAATTTGTTTGTACTATGGTATTTTTTGAAACAATTTTCCTTTCCACATTACTCTCAAAATAGAACTTCTATTTCAGCACAAAAAGTACAAAAAAATGTTCAACTCATTCCTTTTGCGTCTGAAACCAGTAACGTACATTAATGAAATCGATAAACTTACCTTTTATTACCCGTCAGTTGCAAAAGGCAATGAGTGACGTGATCAAATAATAACAGACATTTCGTCATCCGCCGTGAGTAGCGACACTACTTCATAATTGTATATAGGAAAAGTTTGGTCGTATTACCTATACGATTTCAATGTATAATTTCAGTTCCATACACCTCTAAATGGTGCGGTGCATTAGGCAAAAGCAGGGCGCAAAAAATTAATACTTTGTCTATGAAGTTGCTTAGAATTTTAAATTGATAGATTCTAATATCAGTTTTATATAGATAGAAGTTTACTCTTGCTTTTGAAGATATTATTTTTTCTCTAAAAAAATTCATATTTTTATTTTCATTTTATTAAATATTCATATTTTGTCGGGAATTACCTGCAATTTAACAAAGGTTCATAATATCAATACTATTTGCTAACTATATAGTAAAAAATTAAAAGTTTCCATAAAAAAGAAAATAGTTCATAAAGAATTATTTATGTTTTTGTCGATAAACACAAGCGATCGTGTGCGAATGAACTCGGATATCGCGCTCCTCTATTTCTCACTACCTAATAAATTCAACCTCTCCACAGTTATTTTGCATGTACTTTTATCAGTATGTAAATTTCCCAGTATATGAGTGATAATAATTTTAAAAATTTGTTTTAATTCACGCGAGACGGCATAAATCGAACAAATTTAAACAAACAAATAAATTTTGCAGAGTTTACTTAAACAACAGTCTAGACAAATCTCTGAGGCAAAAAATCACGAATTGGATTAACATCTCAGACTGTCAAAAAAGCTAATATCTTTTCAGCACACCAGCACGGAGAACTTTAATATAGTTGAAGTACCAATTTACTATCAAAATAATGAAGAACTGTCTTTTAAAATCATAATATTTTATTACTATTTTCCAGCCATATACATACATACATAATATTGTAATCATGATTGAAACTTGGCTAGGAAATGATATAGCTAGCTGCATATCCCATGTAGTCTACCAGAAGTTAATGATACACAAAAAACCGAACCGAATCGAAAGAAAGAAAAATTTGTCATTATTTTACATAATTTACACAATTATTAAAGAAACGTACAAGAAGTATGTAACTATTTATAGTTGTTACGAAGATATTAGAAGAATAATCTGATATATAGAAACAATATCTTAAGGATTGAAAGAAAAATACAGATTTAGCTCTATTATTATTCAAAATATTCGCCTTAATGATTATTTTAGCATCCTGTCAAACCAACAAAATTCTGAATTCAAAGTTGAACTTTAGAAATCAAATATTCATAAGCCATGACCCTTACTACAGCCTTGGTGAACGTCAATCTAAGCATTTGATCTTATTGCAGAGTACTGTGTCGGAACTTTAAAGTTAATGATACATTAAGTAGCGCTTTAAAAATAGAATAAACTCCATTGTTTAAAAGCAACAAGTGACGACTTGTGAGCAACAAGTAAGATGGTTCACTAAATCTACGCAACACATAATCTTGCTAATGATAGCAGACCTTATACTTTCTACTTAAAACGTTGTTTATAAATATAGACAGCTATCAATTAAGTAATGTTTGAAGGTTAAAGTTACGGATTTATAATTTCTCAGCAGTAATGCTTTGGAAATAAATCAATTCTTCTGCCTTTTTCTTCAGAAAATTTATTAATCGTTTGATAATTAACGTCCGGGAAATGTTCAATAAGTGTTTTTCGATATATAGCATAGCTAAAACATAATCTCACCAATTGTACTTCTAAAAAAAATTTTTATGCGTTTTAATATTAAAAACATATTTCTGCTTCGGCAGTCGTCATTGGTATAGTCATAATTAGTATAAACAGATGTCTTACGGCCTAATTTCTAAAATTGAGGCTTTTTAAATGATTTTCAATTCCGTCTGTAATCTAATCTTATTCAAAAGTGAATAGCTTCAACTGTCAATTCAAATATTTAAAATGAAAATTGTTTTTCAAATTATGTACAATTTGTGGGTAGAAAAAGTATTGATGCATTAAGATGCTTAGTAAAAGAAAATCTGTCTTTTACTTGATTAATTATAATATCGCAAATTTCTTTAGCTGCCCGTATTTTGTTAAATGGGTCTTCAGTCTTCTTCTATGTATAACTGACTTACTTCTGTGATTTCATTTTCAATAATTGTTAATATAATGTTCCTTTGCTTCAAAACACTTAACCGCTGCACGCATTTGAACAGGATCAACTTTAATTCTGTAAATTGATTATACAGTATATCGGCGTATAGTTTCATCCGATGATAAATTGAATCAAAATACAAACTTGGAGCTGTACAGGAGACGGGAAATAGTAGATGCAAGAGTTTTATTCTGTATTTCTCCTATTCTTGCATACATTCTATAAAGAATGTTCATAAATGGCAAAGATGCGTCGGCGTTTGAAATTCCATCGGGTAGAAGAAACATGTGAGACCCGATGAATAGCTGTTTTATTTAAAACACTCGCTCTTTGAGAATTTGGGAAAAAATTAGTAATATCGCTCAAAATTTTAAAAAGATTTCCGCACTTCTTGATTTTGTCTAGTTGCTTTAACTAATGAGATTTTACTAATATACGTATGAACATAAAAAGCGCATTCGAAATCCATATTTGAACACTAGTATAGTACCCACTCTTCTCACCCACATTTGCAGCGTCATAGCTTTGAGAGATGAAGTTTTCTGGTTTGTTTAGAAGCTCGTTTAATGCATTCTTCAAACATTCAGATTGGCTAGCAGCAATGCGATCATTCCCAAAAATATTTAGCAAGTGTAGCATCTGGTAGGACATATCTACTTATATATATATATATATATATATATATATATATATATATATATACTTATATTATCATTTGGTATCTTTCCTTCTTTAAAAGAGCATTACACATTAATAAATGACATGAAAAATAGGAAATTATATTTCATATGTCATTTATTAATATATAAAAAGATAAATCAATTATATATCGCTCTTTATTTTCGAAAATCTTTTCCCATCTTTCGATGAGCTTCGTGGTTCCTCCTTCATAGAAGGTTTGTCTTCAATGGTCAAAAATGTTATAAAGTATTAACTCGCAGCCTCATCTATGTCGAACAATACACCATACAAGAAGTTTTGAAGCAAACTATGGTGTGCGTGGTAGCAAATTCCATCTAGATTCAATGATTTTCGACAGATAATTGTGAGTAGTCTCGCATTGCTATGATGAAATAACGCTTCTTTCTGCTTAACAAGTTCTATTGTCGACAGTATAATTTGAATTAGTTGTTGCGTTCCTCAGTAGGGAGTCGAAAACATGATACTTATAAAAACCTATCACACTGAAAGCATAGCCTTCCTTTGATGAATGTGTTCTTGATAATGTTTGAGATGAATTCTTGGGTCGGGATCAAGGCTGTTTTCTCACCACATTGTTGTAAACAACATACCTCTCATCACCAGTAAATCAATCGTTTCACAAAAGGATCACTTTCTTCATGAAAAACATATGCAGATGTTTATACACGCTGCCAAGTGAACTTCTTTGAGTTCATGTGGAAACCAAATGCTGAGCTTGTTGACTTAGCTTAGTTTTTCTCGTGGTCGTGAACGTTTGTATGATGGACGTTTAATATTTCTGCAATCTGTCATATCGTATGCCATGGGTTTGACTCGATTAACACTTTAATTTTGTTATCATCGACTTCAGTGGGTCTAATGTTCTTATAAATCACTGTTAATGTTCTTATAAATCACTGTTACTGTAAATTTTACGCAACTTTTACTATTCACAAGCAGTAAACGAAATCGTTCAATTGGACAAAAACTGGAATAGCGAACTTGAGTCACCTAACGCAATATATGGAAAAAAAATTAAGGGACTCGATTGCGTACTAATGCTCACTTGGATGAAAATATATATATATATATATACTTATATTATCATTTGGTATATTATCATTTGGTATCTTTCCTTCTTTATGATTTTCTTGATAACTTTTAATATGTAATCTAGTAAATAGTTCGTATAATTTTCGAAATACCTTTAAATACTGCAGCTTTTTCTAAGTGTTCTTGTAATGCAACATCAATTATTTTAGACATATACTATATCTGACTTTTCCTTTTCCAGTTTTCTCAGTAAATTTTCATCCAAGTGAGCATTAGTACGCAATCGAGTCCCTTAATTTTTTTTCCATATATTGCGTTAGGTGACTCAAGTTCGCTATTCCAGTTTTTGTCCAATTGAACGATTTCGTTTACTGCTTGTGAATAGTAAAAGTTGCGTAAAATTTACAGTAACAGTGATTTATAAGAACATTAACAGTGATTTATAAGAACATTAGACCCACTGAAGTCGATGATAACAAAATTAAAGTGTTAATCGAGTCAAACCCATGGCAGTATATATATATATATATATATATATATATATATATATATATATATATACTTATATTATCATTTGGTATCTTTCCTTCTTTATGATTTTCTTGATAACTTTTAATATGTAATCTAGTAAATAGTTCGTATAATTTTCGAAATACCTTTAAATACTGCAGCTTTTTCTAAGTGTTCTTGTAATGCAACATCAATTATTTTAGACATATACTATATCTGACTTTTCCTTTTCCAGTGTTCTCAGTAAATTTTCATCCAAGTGAGCATTAGTACGCAATCGAGTCCCTTAATTTTTTTTCCATATATTGCGTTAGGTGACTCAAGTTCGCTATTCCAGTTTTTGTCCAATTGAACGATTTCGTTTACTGCTTGTGAATAGTAAAAGTTGCGTAAAATTTACAGTAACAGTGATTTATAAGAACATTAACAGTGATTTATAAGAACATTAGACCCACTGAAGTCGATGATAACAAAATTAAAGTGTTAATCGAGTCAAACCCATGGCATACGATATGACAGATTGCAGAAATATTAAACGTCCATCATACAAACGTTCACGACCACGAGAAAAACTAAGCTAAGTCAACAAGCTCAGCATTTGGTTTCCACATGAACTCGAAGAAGTTCACTTGGCAGCGTGTATAAACATCTGCATATGTTTTTCATGAAGAAAGTGATCCTTTTGTGAAACGATTGATTTACTGGTGATGAGAGGTATGTTGTTTACATCAATGTGGTGAGAAAACAGCCTTGATCCCGACCCTAGAATTCATCTCAAACATTATCAAGAACACATTCATCAAAGGAAGGCTATGCTTTCAGTGTGATAGGTTTTTATAAGTATCATGTTTTCGAGTCCCTACTGAGGAACGCAACAACTAATTCAAATTATACTGTCGACAATAGAACTTGTTAAGCAGAAAGGAGCGTTATTTCATCATAGCAATGCGAGACTACTCACAATTATCTGTCGAAAATCATTGAATCTAGATGGAATTTGCTACCACGCACACCATAGTTTGCTTCAAAACTTCTTGTATGGTGTATTGTTCGACATAGATGAGGCTGCGAGTTAATACTTTATAACATTTTTGACCATTGAAGACAAACCTTCTATGAAGGAGGAACCACGAAGCTCATCGAAAGATGGGAAAAGATTTTCGAAAATAAAGAGCGATATATAATTGATTTATCTTTTTATATATTAATAAATGACATATGAAATATAATTTCCTATTTTTCATATCATTTATTAATGTGTAATGCTCTTTTCTGATTAATGACTCCTACTAACAGACTAATTGGAATTAATTGTTTCGTTCCTTAGTAGGAGGTCAAAAACATGACACATATGAAAACCCACTACACTGAGAGCATAACCTTACTCTGATGAATGTGTTTTTGTTGATGTTTGAGATCAACCTCTGGGTCGAGATCAAGACCATTTTCGCACCAAGTTTTTCAAACAATAATATACTCCTCATCACCAGCAATCAATCGCTTCAACCATGAGCAACCCATGTTAACCTATCCTACTATTTTCATGTACGGCGTTAACAATAATGTTTTTGTAGATCTCTTTTACCATAATCTTGACGCACCTTTTCACAAGCTTGACGTGTGTTTATTACGGAAGTAAAATATTAAAATACAGCGAAAATACAGACTGGTCTTCTATTTTCAAATTATAAATAATAATATAAAACTTCAAATAGTAAAAGGAATCGCCCAAAGACTCAACTGTCATAGGTTATTAAGATGGATACGAATTTATCTAGCACTAACAAAAATTAACTGGTTTTCTCTGCTTCAAAAATGGGTCATGTTTTTCCCGACAGCCCAATAATTGAGGTTTATTTATGCTCCACAGCTAAACAAATAGTTTTCTAGTTCCATCAAAATTATTTGTCTCTCAAAATATCATATTATCAACACTTTAATAACTAACACCTTTAACAGTATATCGCAGAATCCTTCTGTATCATCCTTATACTACTAACAGCTTTGTAATGGATCACCCGACTTGATCTTGAATTATAAATTTTATAACATTGAAAGAAACAATGTAGTTAAATAGTGAGGTCAACATTTTACTGCTTCGCTAAAACGAAAAAAATAGCTTTTTCAGATAAAAATAACTGAAGAGAACTTTTATGTACATTCATCTCGCTTTATATGCCCAATATTCTTACTACATTTTTAAGTTAATACTAGTTTAGTTTTTACTTCAATTTATTACTATGGCTACAATAATTACGAAATATAAATTTCGATCAATAGTATAAGAAAATAAGTTTCGTGATGAAAATTTGTTTGACATGAGTCCAATTAAATTTTGTGTAATAATTTTTTTTTGTTACAGTTCCGAAGCAAAATTACAAACTTATACGAAATAGGATATTCCGTATCTTTAGTAACTCTTGTCATATCACTTATCATCTTTTTCGTTTTTAGGTAAGTAAATTACGCTATATATTTACTTATTCTTATAAATGTATTTTTTTGTACACTTATTAATTTTGTGTTACGGAAGTATTGCATTTAAATTAGTTTAAAAATTCTCCGCCTGAGAATTTGCATATAAACATTTATCTTTTGCTTAACTTGAATTAATGTTCTTCTGCAGAAAAAGAAATTTATCTTCCCATTTTTACACAAAAATAGCCAAAAAGAATTTTTAGGTCGACCATAAATCCCTATATTTTGTGACAGTATATTTTCGCTCTTGACATAAGTATTTAGTCTGGATTTTTTATGTTTAGTGACTTCGTTCAACTTTCTGTCCATCGATGATTAAGGTTCCTTTTAGCGAAGGTAGATGCGAAAAAAACTTATTTCATAGGAAATATCGTAAGATACAATAGTTTCCATTCGGAGATAAATAAATTAATTGGAACATCTAAATCAAAACTTCGTTTGAGTAAAGTGATTTTTAATAGTCCGAGTGTTTTTAATTTTTGTACTGATAATGATAATCTATTGTCGAAATATGCATTCAGTGTTAAATTTCAACCAACTTTTTGTTGAGGAATTATTAAAGTGACTTCATAAAATCCTTGCCATTTTGTACAACAAAAATTTTTAAATAAAAAAATAAATCCTTTTTGTGATGATCCTTATGTTATAAATTGTATATTTACTACTTATTTTCAATAAACCTATCGTTCTTATACTAATGTCACGGCTTACTTCCATGTATTACATTAATCCTGATATTGGCTTTAACTGTTTTTTGAAATTCTGTAGTTCATCTCTAGCATTACTTATACTTCTTTTATTTAATATCTTTCTTAATTGCATATACCTATTATTTGTACTTTTATGTTTCTTAATATTTGTTTTCCTGTTCAATGGAAAATCGCTTTTCTATTGCCTTCTTTTAAATTAGTTGACCGTCAAAAAGCTTCTAATTATCGCCCTATTGGTGTTTTATTTACTTTGGATAAAATACTAGATTCCATTTCTGCGGAGATCTTATCGATATATTCCAGTATAATTATTCCAGAACAGTATGGATTCATACAAGGCCGATGTATCGAAACAAATTTACTTATTCTCCATCATTTTATTTCTGAATCAGTTGAAAATGGACTTCATGTTCACCAAAACTTGCTCTGGAAACTGAAAGCTTAAGGAATCATGGATAAGTTTGGGTTCTTCATTCCAACAGGAATCGAAAAAATTCAGCGAAATTCGTAAATTATGTTTTGTTTAACTTATATATTGATAAATCCCCTTGCTCTTACTTTGAACACTTACAATTTCCAACTTTTCAACCATTGTCTGCACGGCGTAAAGTCTCATTGCTCAAGCTTGGATTTAAATACCTTAATAATTTCATAATATTATCCTATTGTTCTTTCATTATTTGGTATGCATGTACCTAGACTGGAATCGTGTAATGAAGACTTACATTATTACTTTTCCATTGCACAGTTTATGATTTCAATGTTCTAATTAATCGAATATCTATTGAATTAAACGCTGTAAAAAATGACGATGATATGATGACATAATTAATGACACATACAATAGATTTATAAGTACGATAAATTCTAGAAATTAAAACATTTAAAACATATTCCGCACTTTTATTTATTTAAAATATGCCTGAATTTAATTCGAACTTCGATCGTTTATGACTTGACTGTGTTTTCACATCCACAGTACAATTATGAAAATTAATCTCAAAAAACGTTTTCAAAAAATAAATATAGAATATAAATACTTGTCATTCGAGCCTCTGTCCTCTTCCCATTTGTTTGACCTTGGTATTCTAATTAATTTATGGCTACAGGAGAAAACACTAAAAACGAGAATAGCAAGAAAAGGGATGATAGAAAATTAATGAATTTAAACGTGGTCACCGTAACCAACCGTAACCAATAAGGGATTAAAATTAAAAATTTACTTAGGTACTCGATGACAAATCTTTGCTAATACAAAGTAATAAATACCTAATTCACATTCAAAGGGTATTGTAAAAATTAGCTTTGAAAGATCGAAGAGTTGGAACATAGTGTTATAGTGTGAAGAATATGAAGTAAAAATATACGAATAAATGCATACGAACACCTATTTCATTTTAATTAACGTTTTTCCATGTAAACCAAATCTTTTCACAAAGAAGTCGTCAACAAAGTAATTTTATGCCTTTATGTAATTAATATTTTTTCATTTCAGAAGTTTCAGAATTTAGTCTGCACATTTAAAACCTAACTGATTTTTAAGATCTTAAAGAAACCACTCCATCCTTTTCAAAAACTCTATTTTGTTATTAATATTAAGCTTTCTCTTTATTCTCAATACCGCATCACACTTACAAATGTAATTTTCCCATTTTTGTATGAATATGTAACTACACTGACATTATTTAATGCCAAGTCAATCATTTCATCTTGCCAGTATGAATTTATACACGGAAAATCTACTATAATGAACCCTCAATTTATAAATGATCAGCTTGATACGCATGGTCGAGTAAATGTCATTTACACTAATTTTAGTAGTGCTTTTAATATAATTGACCATGGAATTTTATTCGTTAATTTGTCGGCGTTTGGAGTAAGTTAAGTTCTTCCCTTCTTCTGCTTCTAATGGCATACCTATCTCAAAGATTTGTTTTTTACTATTAGTATTGTTATTTTCTTCTCTTTATCAATGACTTTTTGACATCTTTATCGTATTCTGTATTGATATATATCAATACAGATCTGCATATGCAGATGATCTAAACTCTACCAGTATTTTAGATGACTTGCAACATAATCTTAGTATAATAATCCAGTAGTGTTCTGTATAGAAGCATTAGTTAAGCAATTAAAAAATGTTGTTTTGTTTTTTATAAGAAAAATGTCGTGTATTGTAAATTGAGTCTTAAATGAGTCTCAAAAAAGTATCTGCTCATTGGATATCTAGAATGTTAACGGATAACCAAATAGCATCAGGAAGACCATTGCTCGTGTAATAGTTAACGAAAATCCAGAAAATGTATTTAATGAAGTGAGTGTCTTTGACTTTGATCTAGAGCCGAAAGCAGTTGTTCGTTCTACCAGCATGTAGTGAAGAAAATATAGCGATAGTAGCTGAGAGTGTACGCGATAACCGTGAAGAATCTATTCGACTTCTCAACAGCTGGTTTGTCGTATGCGATTTGGCGTATTTTACATAAGGATCTTGATTTAAAAGCATACAAAATTCAACTCTTTCAAAAATTGAAAGCGACGGACCTTTCAAATCGTCACCATTTCAGGGTTCTCGAAAAGTTTGAATGGTATAGTTTATAGGCAAGTGGAATCATCTGTCCATATTTCTTTAGTAACTGGAATGGCACCCATTATCACACCATAATAACTGACTATTTGCTGCCTAAAATTAAAGCCCGTGATGGCATTATTGCTAGAACAATTTAGTCAACATTTAATTAGACTTTTTTGAAATGCTCGAACGTGTCATAGAAGATTGGAACTTCAAAATGGACAATGTTAGGTGCAGTTAAGCCAACATTTGAAGAAAATAATTTTTAAAAATAAATGTCTCAAGAATGGTTCTTTTGTATGATAATAAAGAATATTCGATAAAATTGAAGCTTTTGTTTTTGAAAAAAGTGCCTCCAAGTGAATCACCCGTTATATTGATTTAAATTTTTATTACATACTTATACAATTATAAAAACAAGATTGTAATTAGTTTGTTTGTAATGTGAATTAATATGCATTGATTTCTGTTAATTTTTATAAAGTTGAAGTATCTGCATATTAAGATGATAATGTAAAATAGTATATATATATGCTTACAATTATTCAGTAAGATCTCATGAAAAATTTGAAGGCTCGGATAATATAATATTAGTACAATTTCCTTCATATGTAATCTAAATGGTTGTATTTGAATCCAACTGAAATTGTATTTATAAACGTTGAAACCTAAAAAAGGATTAATACTTTCCTTCTTCAGGTTTCAACACTTATAAATACAATAACTTCAGTTGGATTCAAATACATCCATTTAGACTATATATTGTACAATATAAAGGAAATTTTACTAATATTACATTATTATTCAAAATTATCAAAATGAAAGAGATTTATATTGAAAAGTTGGAATTTAGTGCTAAAATATTGTAAATAGGTGAGAAGCAATTGAATTTATAAAAACATGTAGATATGTGGATATAATGGAAATTTGTGCTGAAATTTTCTATTGTAAATTTTATATAATGAAATAAGTGCAAATGATTCAAATTTATATAAAAATATTATTTGAAATGATAAATGTTAAGAGAATAGATAAATAAATTAGGAAAAGCATTTGAAAATATCCAAAATTCAAAGTAAAGAAAATGTAAAAATTCAAGAAAAAGAAAACAATTTTGCAAAATAAAATGTCATTTGAGTAAATTGTAAAATTAATAAATTCAAAATATAAACAAGAAATAATGTTTAGACCTAATTAAGTTCAGAATTTTGAACACAATTTAAGTAATTAATATAAATAAATAAAACGTTATAAATAATGAAATAGGAAGATGAATAGACAAAATCGCGTCTTTTTTGTAATTTTATGAGGCAGCTACATAAACTAGAGAATCGAGAAGAAAGGAGCTTATTGAATTAAGCTTAAGAATAACATATACAAATTATTTCATTATTAAAATATATCAAAAGAAACAAAAACAGTACTTACTTAAATAAATTAAATAAGTGTTTAAAACATAAAATTCATAAAATCATGCACAGTATAAATTCTATTAAGTACTTGCACAGTCTGTCGCAGAGAAAACCGAACTTTTTTAAAATAAATGCAAAAGCTTAATATTTTGGTAAAATTCATTTATGTTATTCAAAGTAATCGCTTTCGGCTGCAATACAACGTTTTGCACGGTTAATTAACATGTCGAATAAATTTTTAAGTTCATCTTTATCGATGTTCTTCACGATCACTGTCGACGTCTTTTTAATGGCTTCGACGTCGGCATAACGCTATTCTTTCATGTAGCAATTATAGTTTTGAAAACAGATAGAAATCGCAGGGGGACAAATCCGGTGTATACGGTGATGGTTAAAATGTTATTTGTAGTTAAAAAATCAGTGGTAAACGTCGAGCGATGAGATGGTGCATTGCCTTGTAACAAACGCCAAATACCATTTTCACGATATTGAGCACGCACACGACGAATACGTGCCAAAAGACGCTTTATAACATCAAGATAATATACAGTATTGACTGTTTGCCTTTCGAATCATAGAAACAAATCATCACTGCCTTCACTTTTGACTTCTCCAAACGGCTTTTTTTCGGTCTTTCTTCGTTTATATGCCTCCATTCAGAGCTTTGACGCTTGGCTTCTGCATCATATTGAAAACACCACACCTCGTCACCTGCGTGTGCGTGTGCGTGTGCGTGTGCGTGTGCGTGTGCGTGTGCGTGTGCGTGTGCGTGTGCGTGTGCGTGTGCGTGTGCGTGTGCGTGTGCGTGTGCGTGTGCGTGTGCGTGTGCGTGTGCGTGTGCGTGTGCGTGTGCGTGTGCGTGTGCGTGTGCGTGTGCGTGTGCGTGTGCGTGTGCGTGTGCGTGTGCGTGTGCGTGTGCGTGTGCGTGTGCGTGTGCGTGTGCGTGTGCGTGTGCGTGTGCGTGTGCGTGTGCGTGTGCGTGTGCGTGTGCGTGTGCGTGTGCGTGTGCGTGTGCGTGTGCGTGTGCGTGTGCGTGTGCGTGTGCGTGTGCGTGTGCGTGTGCGTGTGCGTGTGCGTGTGCGTGTGCGTGTGCGTGTGCGTGTGCGTGTGCGTGTGCGTGTGCGTGTGCGTGTGCGTGTGCGTGTGCGTGTGCGTGTGCGTGTGCGTGTGCGTGTGCGTGTGCGTGTGCGTGTGCGTGTGCGTGTGCGTGTGCGTGTGCGTGTGCGTGTGCGTGTGCGTGTGCGTGTGCGTGTGCGTGTGCGTGTGCGTGTGCGTGTGCGTGTGCGTGTGCGTGTGCGTGTGCGTGTGCGTGTGCGTGTGCGTGTGCGTGTGCGTGTGCGTGTGCGTGTGCGTGTGCGTGTGCGTGTGCGTGTGCGTGTGCGTGTGCGTGTGCGTGTGCGTGTGCGTGTGCGTGTGCGTGTGCGTGTGCGTGTGCGTGTGCGTGTGCGTGTGCGTGTGCGTGTGCGTGTGCGTGTGCGTGTGCGTGTGCGTGTGCGTGTGCGTGTGCGTGTGCGTGTGCGTGTGCGTGTGCGCGCGTGTGTGTGTGTGTGTGTGTGTGTGTTTAGAGTTTAATAAGTATCAAAAGAATAGTCCGCTTTTCAAAATTTTCTTATTGCTTTTCTGGTATTGTCAAAGTTAATTTAATTTTGTTGATTTTATAGTTGTAATTTTGTTTTGGTAAATATATACTTTTATTTGGAGAAATTATTGTTCTGATTACCAATAATTTGGCAAGCGATTTAATTTAGGAAGATTTTAATAATGTAATTTGCATGACAAGCCGTCAAAGAGTGTTGTTTGCTGAGTGTAGAAAATCTTTGAAATTGAGGAAGGGTAAAAAGGGTTTAAAAATTAGATATGTAAATGGCATTCCAACAATTATTGTTGACCATAGTCAAGGAAAAACAAATTCGCCCAGCAGTATTAAATTTCATGTCTAGTATCAAAGCGTGCGTAGTATTTGGTAATATTAAGAATACTGTGTGTAATGTTAGTGATTATGAATGTAACTTTATCGCATTGATATCGCATTGGCTTAGTCCTGACATATCCAGTACCGAGTTATTCTGTCTGGCGGGACGACAGGGACGTTGATTCATGTGGCTTGAGTCGCCGAGAATTAACACCGAGAATTAATGAATTAGATACATTAACGAATTTATTTACTACTTATTACGTAACTACTAACAAAATATTGATTGTTAGTGATTTTAATTTACCCGCCTATAATAATGATAAAAGCTGTAATTAAGTGGTAGCACTTATTTTTATGAAATGTTAAAACTTAGGCAATTCAATAGTGTTTTAAATTCAAATGGAAATACATTAGACCTTCTCTTTACTAATTTTGAATGCGATGATAATTTCCCGTTTATGGATGGAGATGTATCGTTTCATCCAACTTTGCATATCTCTTTTGATTTATCAAATGTCGTTCAGATTAACTTTACCGTTAATAATAGAAAAAAAGTATACAACTTTCGTAGAGCTGATCAGTGGTCTTTATTAAGACATCTCTATTATGATTGGACTACTGATTGGAGAATCGTGCGATAATGTTAACGATGTGTGTAATTTTTTTTATTCAACTTTATTTGATGCTTTTAACAAACACGTACCAGAGGCCCTCGAAATAGTAAATTTATTTATCCGAAGCGACATTCCAATGAAGTAATTAAAAATATTAAGCTTAAGTACAAATTGCGCAAAAAATATAGAAGAAGGCATTCCGATTCACATTTAAGAACTTTTAAAGAATTATTTAGCAAATTCGCAAATAAAAGAAGCATATTCACGCTACATGGCTGAGGTTAAAGATAGGATACGTCAAGATCCTACAAGGCTCTGGTCGTTCATGGGTTTTAGAGAAGGTTCAAGTAGAATACCGAATACCATGCATAAAGATAATTCTTCTTAAAACTATTCGAAATCGATTGTCGACGCTTTTGCCGATCGTTTTTATAGAGCTTTTAGTTACCCTTCCAACTTTTTGTGATGAATAGTGACTGCTTTTCTAATAAACGTTTTGTTGATTAATCTTCTTTCAGAAAAAGAAGTCCCCACCGCGATGAAGTCATTAAAAAAACAAATTAACAACTGGGATTAATATGGTACTGAGCTTTTTATTAAAGTATTGCAGTTCTGTTCTGTCTAAACCTCCGCTCTATTTATTTAACCTGATTTTAATAGGAACATTTACATTTCCTTCTACGTGAAAATTGACAACGGTATGTCCCATATTCTACAGTGGAAATGCGTTTGACATCGCCAATATCCTACCGATATCATTGATATCTAACATAGCAAAGATGTTCAAAGCAGCATTGTATAAACGTATTTACTCCTCGGTGAACGGTATTGTTTCGACGGCACAACATGGCTTCTTCTTCAAGCGTTCTACTGTAAGAAATCTCTATACCTTTTCCCAATATGTTTCGAAGGCATTGGATAGACAGAACCCAGTGAACATTATTTACACTGATATGGCTAAAGCCTTTGATCGTATCGACCACAGAAATCTCTTATCGAAACTTCAGTATCTGAGATTCAGTAACTTGTTACTGAGTTTATTTCAATCTTATCTTACCGATCGTAAATTTTTTTTTCTAGTCGTCGTTCCATTACATCTAAGGTACCACAGGGTCTAACTTAGGACCACTTTTATTTTTACTTTTCATTAATAATTTGCCAGAATTTATCAATTGCCAAATATTGATGTTTGCGGATGACATAAAAATTTTTTCAGTTGTAGCACCCGAAGTTAATTCTGAGGATTTACAACATAATTTATCAATGGTATAATAGAAACAGGTTAGCATTGAATACATCCAAATGTAATATTATGTCTTATACCCGCAAGAAATCTTTATTAGGGTATAAATACGTGGTTGCTTCTGTTCCTCTCCTTAGATGTGATGCTATAAAAACTTGGGAATATATTTTGATATTAAGTTATCTTTAATATTCATGTTACAAACATTGTTTCATCGGCATAAATAATGATGGGTTTCCCATTGCGAAATGCTAGGCAATTTATTAATATATCCACACTGAGAATCTTATACATCTCACTGATCCGTTCGAGATTTGAGTATGGCTCAATAGTGTGGAATTCTTATTACGAAGTCCAAAGAAAGCTATAGAGTGTGTGCAACAACGATTTTTGAAGTACCCCTTTGGTTCAGAAATTACTGCGTTTACCCTTACATAGGCTTTCCCTATGAAACTTTATTGAGCATTTTTTCCGCGGCTTCGTTGGAACTGAGACGGTTTGTCTTTCTTGTATGTGTTAATCCATGATTGTATTAAATCTCCGGTTTTTCTGACTATACTCAACTTTTATGTACCGCCTTTGGCTGCTGGGAATATTCAGACTTATATTAGTTAAATCTTCCATTTCATTCACGTGTACTTCATATAATCAATATGGTGATAGTTGCAATATATTCAGTTGCTTCACAAAGGATTTACAAAATATTTTAAGTATTATGCAGAGAGTTATAGTTATAGAGTTTCGTTTAGTACATTGATGATCCTGATCTCTATATTTCTTATATAAATTGTCCTGTTGTATACTGTTAGGCAATAAATGCTAAATAAATTATTATTATTAATATATAAATTACATTGTTGTGACAATTTTCTCAAAACAATTCTAACTCTCAAAAGAAACTACGATTCCCTGAGATCATAAATACGTAAGTATAATCAATTGAGAAGTAGAATCAGTAAAACAGAGTGAATATAAATTTCCATTTATTATAAATACATATATAACATTTTGACATAGTTATATTAATAATCAATTTATTTAATTCATTAATTATAATTATATTAATTTTATTTAGTAAAAAATCAATGCTTTATTATAATACAATAAATATTATCAATATACATAAATGAAAGCGAGTTTAATAAATCCATTGAATTTATAATAAATAAACATATTTTTTTATTGTCACCACCATTGCTCCACCAATCCAGTTAATATAGACAAATTGCCTGTCATATCTAAACACATAAGAATTCAACAGATAAATAGCCATCCGATAACCATATTTCACCAATATGGTTAAAGACAAACTGTCCGAGGCCGTATTTCTCACTGATATTCGTATTATGCGTCCATATCTTTTTTATGCACGTTCGAGAAATATATCGCATGTTGTACATCGAAAATAAATTTAACTCTTTTTATAGAACAGCACTAAATAAGTCAACTGCTCACATTTTATGAAAAATTAAAGTAACTTTTTGTCGCAGTTTATGTATCCATTTCTCCCGGCTTCGTGCACCTATAAAACGCACGCAAAATAATAAATTGTGACAGTAACCAAACGATTCGCGATATTTGTTTTCACAAGGAATTTTACGGCCTCCTCAGCTCCAAATATTTTCCAATATTACGGAAAACGTATGGAAATTATTTATTGAAATGACTAGAGTAAAGTAAACACAAAAGACAAGATGTTGAACATATGATTCATCGTAGTCATGATGATCGAAATTTTCATGTACGGCCATTACTTCAAAAGATCTCCGACAAGTTTATTATGTTATATTTACATCGAAAACAATACGCAAAAAGGAAAAACATGTATTTCAATGAATCGTTGTTATTCTGTAAATTATAAGCAACGGCGAGTGAATTGGATTTTGTTCTAATCCGCTTATTTATTTTAAATTAATATTTTGGCAAACGCACCGAATTAGTATAGCCGTAAAGACAGAATACACTATAAAGTTTCTTGTTTTCTGTATTATTTCTTACATTTATTTATGTTTTTTTATCTAAACCCAATTAAATTTCCGTAAAAGATGAATGACATAAAAAACAGAAATTATTTAATAAGATTTACATAAAATACAAATATACGAATAGATTATTTTCCTGAATCCTCCTGATTTCAAAGCTAAATCTGCACGAGTACTTTTTCCGCTGTAGATATTTCTATGTCAAGACTATATACAGTCAGTCACAAAAGTGTTAGTACACCCCATGAATGCTGAATATCATATAAGTCTAATTGAGCGCGATCAGAGAAAAACCGTACATATAGAATTTGATACTGGAAATAAATTACAGTAAGAAAACAAAAAGAATTTCAAGAAAACTAGTTATACCGGAGTATCAGGTAAAAAACCTTCCATTAAGTGCCGTTAATAGTTACATATTGTAAAGCATAGAGCATATATGTAGGTAAATATTAACGTCGGTAACGAAAGGTTTTTACGTGGCACTCCGGACATATCCGGCCTTTCTTCTGTACGTTTCCTTAATATACTTTCTATCCAGTAAGTAGTATCAAATTCCATCTGTACGGCTATTATCAGAACACTTATCCATGAATTTTAACTCATTACACACTCTTGTAATAGTTCACTGCAGAACACGCTTTTTTGATAAATTTGGCTACTTGTCCTAAGAAGCTTTTTCTCCATATGTAGTGTTGTTAATTCGCGCATATTACCAGACTTGTGTTTACTTTTATAATTCATCTTAGTAAAAGCATCATACATTTATTTTTCACAAATACCCGATACTATAAAGAGGATTTATTGAATTTGTTCTAAACTTATGTAAACTTACGTAATTCTTTTTTCCCTTTCTAGGTATACTCCAATAACCCTGCCTTTAAAAATCTAATTAAACTATTTATTTATATTCACCTTTTCATAATATTTTCTAAATTTGTAAAGAGGATATAGTGAAACAATAACTTCAGGCAGTAATACTTCATAACTTATAAAATGACATCCGGAAGATATTTTTATTGAAACTCTTTAGTCAAAGGCAGCATGGGAATTCACAGCCTGCACCTGTCAATCATGGTTTTTTCATAGCCACCGGGCTAATGACAAACACTCTCGTCGGGCGACTGCCTGGAATAAATATAAAAGCCTTTGGGATTTTTATATTTATTCCTCACTTTTTCTCTTACTCTTTAATTTAATATTAATTACTCAATTATAATTTTGTATTTCCGAAATTACATATAACAAATCCTCAAAATAATTTAGTCTTTAAAAAGTTTTTACACACATTGCTGTGTATTTTAAACTAAGCATTTATGTAAAAATAATCAAATGTAAAGAAAATGTGTTGCGAGACTAAAATCAGACATAATACCGTCATATATGTTACATTAATTCAACATTTAAAATGTTTATAATCCTTAGAAAAAACGTTACATCTATGTTTATGTACATTATTCTAAAGAAAAGTTTAATTTGATTATGAAAATAATACGTATATTTATTAATCGATTATCTTGCTTAGAACACAATCAGTGTAATGAGCCGTTTTCATTTATTTGAAAACTTTATAGATATTATGTGTCTATTTATTTTATAATTATATATTCCTGTGAAGCGATAGTTTGAAGTGTAATTCCATTAATATTGAATTTCTGTACAATTTTGTTAATAGCTAATTTGTTTATAAATAAAACATTAACTATAATAGGGGCTAGAGATTCAATCTAGATTCATAACAATCATATTACAGGAACCGTTAGATATTTCTTTGAAAATAGTAATAAAACGTCCGATAGAAGACGTGAGCAAATTTATTTTAAAATATTAAAAAGAAAAAACTTTATGTAAAATTGGAAAGAATTAAGAACATCAATTTGAGATATTTTAAAAAGATAAACAAAATTATTGGATCAATGACGTCAACGGAAAACAGGTTAACGTCAATTTTTTAGCTTTGAATATGTAAGACAGAGAACATTGTCGATCGGAAAAGATTCCTTTGCAATCATATGTACAAAAATTTGTAAATATTTGTTCTTGGAAGAACTGTTTAATTAATTTAATTATTCAAATATATTTGATAGCGATAGATATTTTAATTAATTTAATTTCTTATGAATTTTAAGAAAATTTCTAGTTTGGATTTTATGTAAATAGATGCAATTACTTTGATTAAAGATATACATATATATGTATATACATATATATGTATATGTATATATATATATATACATATATATGTATACCAGGTCGGCTGAAAAGTCCCCGGTCTGACACATAGATGGCGTTACTGTTATTAAATCCACATGTTTTTTAGATAGTACTAACCTTCAAACGAAACGTGTCAAAATTTGACAGCAATCCGACCATTAGTTACTGAGATATTGCGTTAAGAGTGAAGCTACTTTTGTTATTTAAAAAATGGAAAAAAAAGAATTTCGTGTGCTGATTAAGTACTGCTTTTTGAAGGGAAAAAATACCGTTGAAGCAAAAGCATGGCTTGATGAGGAGTTTCCGGACTCTGCGCCAGGAAAAGCAACCATAATTGATTGGTATGCTAAGTTTAAACGTGGTGAAATGAGCACCGAAGACGGCGAACGCAGTGGACGACCAAAAGAGGCTGTCACCGACGAAAACATCAAAAAAGTTCGCAAAATCATTTTAAATGACCGTAAAGTAAAGTTGATCGAGATAGCTGACATCCTAAAGATATCAAAGGAACGTGTTGGACACATCGTGCATGAATATTTGGGGATGCGGAAGCTCTGTGCAAAATGGGTGCCGCGCGAGCTCACATTCGATCAAAAACAACAACGAATTGATGATTCTGAGCTGTGTTTGAAGCTGTTAAATCGTAATAATACCGAGTTTTTGCGTCGATATGTGACAATGGATGAAACATATTCATCACTACACTCCAGAGTCCAATCGACAGTCAGCCAAGTGGACTGCACGCGATGAACCAGCTCTAAAGCGTGGAAAGACGCAACAGTCAGCTGGAAAAGTTATGGCGTCAGTTTTTTGGGATGCGCATGGAATAATTTTCATAGATTATCTTAAAAAGGGCCGGTCCATCAACAGCGACTATTATACAGCGTTATTGGACCGTTTGAAGAACGAAATCGCAAAAAAAACGGCCCCATATGAAGAAGAAGAAAGTGCTGTTTCACCAAGACAATGCACCATGTCACAAATCAATGAAAACAATGGCCAAATTAAGTGAATTGGGTTTCGAATTACTTCGCCATCCACCGTACTCTCCAGATGTGGCCCCCAGTGACTATTTCCTGTTTGCAGACCTCAAGAGAATGCTCACCGGGAAGAAATTTAGCAGGGATGAGGAGGTGATCGCCGAAACTGAGGCCTATTTCGAGGCTAAAGACAATTCGTACTACAAAAATGGTATCGAAAAGTTGTAAGAACGCTATAATCGGTGTATCGCCCTCGAAGGCAACTATGTTGAATAATAAAATCGAATTTTGCCAAAAAACTGTGTTTTACTATGGTAGACCGGGGACTTTCCAGTTCGACTGTTATGTATATGTATATATATATATATATATATATATATATATATATCGGGGCTAGCATAATGTCCACAATAATAGGGTAATAGGTAGACAATGGCCATACAACCTCGAATGCTTTAGATTTATGATATTCAGCATCACGTTCAAATAAAATTTTATTTTGAATTTTTAATTAAACATCAAATTATGGATGTGCAGTATTAGGCTGGTATAACAGTAATGTATATATCAAACAACTTATGTATTTAATGTTATTTATTATTTTATTCTAAAAGTAAATTAGAAATTAAGATTTGGATTGTAATTGTTGTATTTTTCAAAATTCTGTTTTATTAATTATATTTATATGGAATCACAAGTCATATGAGTAGGTCAACGATGGCCATGATTATGATGAGCGAGTACTTATGTATTTAGTTAATTTCATTTTATCTTATATTCAAAGAAAAATTTTTTATAATACAAATTTCGATTTAATAAATTTTCAAAAACTGAAATTTTCGCTTTTAGACACTATTTCATTCTAAATATTTTGTTTATATATTTTATTATATACAATTTTTAACTTCAATTTTGTAAATAAATAATTAAATAAAATACCAATCTTACTTTTTATTGTTTATTAAAAATGATTAAATATTTTTGAAAATTACACAATTTTCTTTTATGCACATACATATATATATTAACATATGTACATAAAAATTTAAAATTCAAATGAAATAAAATTAATTAAAATATTTTTAAAAGGTTATTAGTACCTTGAATGATGAAGCATAAGAACCTCGGATATTTAACTATATAATATAAATTAATTAATTAAACACCTTTTTCAAGAGCAAATATTTACAAATTTTCGATCACTTTGAAACGCAAACGATCGACCGCCGCTTTATATATCCCGCGCCGTATATGTGCACGTAATCGAAGCCAAAAGACTGACCCCGGCCTATTTTCCTTTGACTACGTCATCCCTCCAAAATTTTAAACTAACAATATCAATTTATGTACACATATGTGATGTAATAATGACATGAAAAGAAAGTAAATTGCAATAGAAATAATTTTAATTTAATAGACGATGGCTAGGCTTTCGAGTGCAGGTACTGCAAAAATATACTCTTCCCTTCCTCCCTTCTTTTATTTTTCTATTGCTACAAACAGCGCAGTTCTTCAAGTTGCTTCGCTCGTTTGCAAAAATAACATGAGTTTGTTATTTAATCGTTCCTCGAAATTAGATGTTGATAGACTACCTTTGACATTTTGTCTCTGATTATATATTTCCAACAAATTGTTGCGGTAAACTTTCGCGATACTCGAGGGACATTATACGTTGCAAACCATTCTGTTGCCTTTGTTTATTATATAATACTTCAAAAAACCAGAAAAGAAATTTTCTTCCACCATTTGACGGATTTTCTTGTAAAGCTATTGCTTGAAATACAGTGGTCAGTGTAATCAACAGCTTTCATATTGTTAGTATGATTAATAATATTTCTAATTTCCGTATTTCTCAAGCTCTCAAACATTCCTTTAATCTAACCAGATCAGTACCATCGTGTCTTTTTTCTCTATTCTTTTATCTCATATTTCTGCAGCTTCATTTTCTTCTTCCTAACCTGCCTTCTTGCCTGTTCAAAGTCTCTTTTGCTAAATCTATTCCAATGCAATACCTAGGTGTGTATAATTGGAATCCGGCACTGTTAGATTTTTCTAATAATTGTTTGCATAAATACAATGTTATCCTGGAAGTGAAAGGCAAATCAGGACGGCAAAAACTTACTTTTGCAGAAAATCCATAATATGGTAAAATACAATAATATATCTAGTTTCACAATATGGTTTAGGACTTTTATGCGTGGATTATCTTTTAAGTTTTGCATATAAAACTGGAATAAAACAGTAGATAACATTTAGAGACTTCATTGTTTTTTGAAGTATTCTCCACGAAGATTAATGCACTTTTACATGCGCTCTATCCAATCTGGAAGAAGTTGTTCCACTCGTTTATTAGTACAGTTTAGGAGATTTAAAAAAGATTTGAACGCCTTTTGTTTGAATAATTAAATCATACTTCTAGATAACAGATTGTAATAGTTTCTACTACACTAGCACTACAAAATGTAAAACATGAAGCTTACCCATTGTACATACATATATGCCAAGTTACGACTCATTTTTAAAAGAGAAATTCATACTTAACATAGTTGTGACATCATCAATCATTAACACTAGTACATAATCTGTTGACAGTCGAAAGTTACTGTATTTACCACTACCTTCAAAATTGCGTCTTTAGTACATTTATCTAATCTTTTACTAGCTACTAACAATGCACTGAGGGACCAATACCTTAAACTCCAAATTAATATCTTAAGTATAGCTGTAAATGAAGATCCATTAATACACTTAGTCTCTGTTTAATAATGTAATTTTGTAAATAACTAATTACAGAATCGATATAGATCATATAACAGGAATTGTTAAAAACATTATGTTAGTAATATTATACAAGATGTGTAGAAAATATGACTTGCTCGATCCCCAGGCTTAAATTCCTTGTATTTTTCCAATGCGTATATTTAAAGATATTAGTACACTACTCCGATGGAAAACGACGAAGCTTTGTGAAATCGGATAATTCATGGGAGTAATGCAATAAGAAACAACCATTGTGATTTTGAAAAAATTCGACAATCAATAAGATTAGTAGTCATTGTCGGAAGTTATTATAGATTAAGAATCTTTACGTGTAATAGCAAGTAATAAATAATAAAATATTGTTTCTTTGTTTCTTCGAAACAAAGCGTCTTCCCGAAAATCAAAAATTACATTCACTACATTATTAATAAAACCAAAAACAATATGAATCCAAGTAGTACTAGAGAAAAATTTATTTGAGTAAAGTTATGCAGCAGTACTTAATAATCAATCTGATCAGACTCTTTTAATAATTGTGTATCAAATGTATACCGCATAAAACTTGTCAAATTAGAAACAGCGAAATGTTTGTTAAATATCTATATTAGGACACATCGTACGCTTTTATCATATGAGAATATGCGCTAATCAAGTAGTGTGTATGTAGGCCGATAATTACGTGCTCTGCATATCGCCCTAAACTTCGAGAAACCTTACATAACGGGCAGATTGCTTATCCGCTAAATCAGGTTATAAGAATAATGAAAATATTTCGCTTATCACATACAGAAACTAAATTTTAAAGTTGTGATAGTTTAATTTTTCTAATTTTCTGGTATGACATCGCTATTATAGCATCGAAAGAGATGCGTTTATAGATTACAAATGCATTGCTTAGTCTAGCGCAATTTAGTTTTTTCAAAAGTGGTCAATTGAAGCTCCAGATCAAACATTAATGTCAACAAATGTTGAACCAAACTGTCAAATGCACCATTCTCAAAAATTTCATAAACTACTTTTCATAATTGAAACGAGATTTAATGGAAAATAGGTTATTTATTTCAATACTTTCTCTAATTTCAGGACAAATACATTCATTTTATATTAAATTTAATAAATACAAAATTTTCAATAGAAATTGAAAAAGTATTGTATTACCATAAACAGTCCCACTTATAAATTATCTAAATATCTCTCTTACATTCTCAAACCTAACACCGGCAATAGTGATTCCTTTATCAAAACTTCCAAACATTTTGTCCAAAGACTAAATGGCCTAACAGTAGATCCTCATGATCGACTAGTTAGTTTTGACGTCGAATCCTTATTTGAGAGAGTCCCTATACCCGACACTATCCAAATAATCCGTCAAATCCTTTCCACTGGCAACCGACCTGATAATTTGGTCAATCTGGTAAATACTTGTTTAAACTCCACCTATTTTCAGTTCCGTGGTAGTTACTACGAACAAGTATCGGGTGCGACCATGGGGTTTCCTCTCTCTCTCCTGTTGTCGCTAACATTTTTATGAAGGCATTCGATCAACAAGTCCTACACTCCTGTAATCAAAAACCAAAATGTTGGTCCAGATATGTGGATGACACCTTCGTTATTTGGAAGCATGGTTTTCTTAAATTCCCAACACGATTCCATAAATTTCACCATGGAGATCGAATCTGAAGGATCCCTTCCTTTCCTTGACGTCTTGGTGACTCGTCATCTGGATGGTTGGCTAGGACATTCAGTTTACCGCAAACCCACACACACTGACCGGTATCTGCCCTCTCCCATTATCATCCCGCCCAGAAACAGGGCTTTACCAATTCCTTAGTCCAAAGAGCTGTCAACATATCTGACCAGCATTCTCTATCCCAGGATGTTACCAAAGCTCTTATAAATAATAACTTCTCCATCCATAATGTTCAACGAACCGTAGATCGACATCTTAATCCCAAAATCCCACAACTTAATACACAGTTTACATCATCTCTCCCCCTCTCTAAAGCCCACCTACCCTATATACAAGGTGTTACTGACCACATCAGTAGGGTTCTTCTCAAAAACAACATCAAAACCATCTTCAAACCCCATTCGAAATTATCTGACCCTTTTTCCGTAAAAGAACATGTTTCTTTAGAATCACCTGGTGTGTACAGGATTCCTTGCTCATGCGGCAGGGTATACATTGGTGAAAGAAAGCGATCTATCGGCACTCGTGTTTCTGAACATGAACGTCGTATTAGGTTGCTGCACATAGCCAGTTCTGCACTTGCCGAGCATAGGCTTGAAACCGGGCACCATATCCAATTTAATTCGACCAAGATCCTATCCCGCACTAACCATTACTATGGTCGCAAAATCCGTGAAATTATAGAGATCTCTTAGCACCCCAATAACCTTAACCGCGATGATGGCAACCCCCTACACAACGCCTAGCAATCCTGCATCTCCAAACTACCCAACCGCAACCGTAACGCTCCATTGACCCATGAACCATTACCCATATATGAACCCGTCCACCATCGACTTACACCAGTTTCAGTGCAGTAGTCGAGCCCTGAAGATGTCCCATACAAATGGGTACGAAACGTCGGCAGATATACAAGTGGTGCGGTTCCAGCCCGAGAGTCTGCGTACCAGATTAACAATTAACAGTTTCTATAATCAAAGACATTTATCAAACTAGTATTTGTATCATAGATACGTATCTTTAACAACTGAGTTATCATCTCCAGTATGTAATAAACGCAATGTTGAACATGAACGTCTATTAAAGTTAAGTAAATTTTAAAGGAGACTGTAGTTGATTAACCAATTAAAGTTAATATATTATATTCTGTGTACGTACTTCGACAACTAGGTTGTCAGCAGATAATTAATCAAAATGCCCCACTCGTAACGCAAAATCCACACGAAGACCAAATCCGTACTAGACTTACACAGTCAAAAGCCAAACGCATACACGGCTTTGTCTTGCCGTCTTGATTTTGCCGTCGTTTCAGGGGCGACGCTGTGATAATTATCTGCTGAAAATGACAGCTTAGTTGTCGAAATACGTATACAGAATACGAAAGTTATTGTTGAAAGGGGTTATATTAACCTTAATTAATTAATACCTGTTACCAGCTACACAAGAAATCACTCTAATAATTCTCCACACAAACGCTGAGCGTTTATGTGGAAGTCTGTGTTAGCGTTTGGAGATCAAACACTCAGTATGAAGGCCTAATAAAGCGCTTTGCTATACAGCTTTACTGGGAGTTCATGTTCAACACTGTATTTACTTCCAACTGAAGATAATACCTTCGTTGCCGAAAGACGTACATATTATATAAATGCTAGTGTGTTAAAGGTTTTTTTATTATCTGTTTGATAATTTATTTAATCACAATCTTCAACGTAATTGCGTGCAACTTCTATAGCCATTTACTTTCTTAAAATTCAACAGACTGTAGCGTGAAGTGACACGTGCATAATAAAACAGATATATTCAATTTAATGTAGTTCAATTTTTTACGTTAACTTTTAACTACAACTTATTTATCTTTTACGCGAGAATAAATCCGTTTTACTAACAGAGAAACGTTCTTATTCGTAATGGAAATATTGCGTCGCATTCCACTTCTCGAATATTTTCGCTCAGAATATTTATCCGTTTTATATTTGTCGTCATCACCAAAGTTGTTTAGGAATTTGGTAACTGCAGGGAATAAAAAATGGTAAAAGATACTTTTGCTTCGCGTTTTCGAAAATAATTTGAATAATGCAAATATTTTTTCTATGTTTACGTAATTAATATTTGCAGTTGGAAACGCTGTTTGCGTGTATAATGTATAACAAATAAACTAAATTTGCAAATTTTGCAAATACTTCATCAATTTACTTACTTAATCCTTTCTCTGTTACCATAAGATATCTATGTATATGTGATTAACTATTTTTAAATTATCTCTAATCCTGGTATACCATGGTATAGCAGGAAATATTAATTTTCCCTCACTCCTTTCTCCCTCTATCCAGTTATACTGCCTCCTGCCATCTCTATTCTCTTGTTTGTAGACATCTTTAGGATTGCTACTCCATATTTTCCATGATCTACCTCTTCCATTTCCCCCAATGATTCTTGCTTTCTACATTCTGTCGTTTCCCATTCAAACCATATGCCCAAATCACTCTAATTTTCTTTCTTTAATCCTCTTTATCAATGGTTTTGTTTATTTGATTATAGAATAATTTCATATTTTCTTTACTATCATTCTCCATTATTTCACCAAATTTTTTTTGTTTATTTGTTTATAGAATAATTTCATATTTTCTTTATTATCATTCTCCATTATTTCACCAAATTTTTCCAAACATGCTTTGTTGCCTCTTTAACTACTTCTTCGACTTTTATTCTTTGCTTTTTATATTGTTCATACCTTTGCTGTATTTTATATATTCTTTTTATAACTTTTTCTTCCTTTTAATCTCCTTCTTATCTTCCTCATTCAGTCAAGCTGTCTGTTGCTAGGTTTTTCTCTAGATATCTTATACGCTTCTTTTGCAGCTCCAGTTAAGATATTTTTGAATGTTCCTTATTCGTTTTCTATATTCTTCCCGTGAGTTCTTCTTTCTCTAGTTCCCTCTCTATTGTTTCCGTATATCTTTGTCTTGTGTCTCCATTTCTTAATTTATACACTTTGATTCTATCTACCTCTTTCATCTTATTACTTCTTGATTCTTTATTTTTAACTTTCTTCTCTGACAAATATGTATTAATTAATTTTTTATTTAATTAATGATCACTTTTAAATTTCCTTTCATTCTCGTGTCTTTCATTTTTTTCTTTTCAGTTTTATTTACTATCATATGTATAGGCAATTATTGATTTTTTAAATTTTAATTCCCTTGTTATTTTATGGATCCTTTTGTGTTGAAAATGAGTATTGGTAATCAGTGACCCTGCACATTCTTCTGTAGATTCTTGTAGTTTTTCCCAGGATTTTACGTTTTTATTTTAATAAAAAAAAGAAATCCATCAGTTACGTTAATATAATATCGCCAGATCAATTTAAAATAGCACAACTTGCTTATTCTCCAATATTTGTCTAAGGTGCACCTTTAATTGAGCCCTATGCTTTTCTGTTGTGGTACACATTCGAACTGATTTTTAGCATGAAAACTTATCAAAATCACAAAGGTACTAGTTACACAATTTGTTGCGAAGATTTTTTTCTTCAACAGTTAAAAACAATCGAACATAATGGTGACGCACATTAAATTAAACTACAATGGTTTTAACTCTCATCATACTTTGTGGTCTAACCGTTCATATCTTATCTATTTATATACATGAGGAAGCGCAAGTGAACAACTCTAATGAGCGCTCTGAAGGAATTTTCCCAGTACTGATTAATATAATGTAGAAATCTACATAAATGGTTAAAAAAGTATTAGCATTAAATCAATTTTAATAGCCTGGAATTTGTTACAGACATGTTACAAACATAATCCTTATTGAAATTGGCTAAATTACTATAAAATGAAAATGATAATTTATGGTGTACAAAATTTATCCATGTTTGAAGTTGATGCTAGAAAATAAAATACGACGATTATTTCCGAAGTGTACATGCTAATTTTAAGTTTTCCACAATCGTATACAGCTCAAAACAATTAGCAGTTATTTCGATATTTCATAAAAATAATAAATTTCAAAGTAGTCGTTCTTTGGTTTCAGTATACGTTATTGAAATAACATTACTTTTTCAGAAAATTTTTATTTAAAAAAGCAGATGTACATTTCGTATCCACTGTATACACCTTCAGTGGTAACTAGTCTAGACTTCTTTCTTACAAGTTCATATATAAATTCTGAATGCCATTATCAAATTATATAAAATAAAAAAGTGAAAATATAAAATCTGTTAATGTTAAGCAATATAATAGGACTATGGTAGGGCAGTGCGTTAATTCGTCTCAACCAAGCTCAAGACATTATTATTTAAAGTAGTAATAAGACCGAGCGTAATTCAACTACACTGTCAGATATGGGCTTATTCTGCTGGCAGCCATTTAAAAAGACAACAGTTCTTTAAAACAAGTTTCTAAGAAATATTACTGTGGGCGATACATTGCGACTTTAGAATAAATCCTTCCACTACAATATAATATATGTACGATATAAGTTTTTAAAGAATTAGAGGACATCGAAATCTTTTAATTGCTTTACTCCAATTTGTAAGATCACATAACTGCCCTCGGGACGTTGTTCACCAGTTACTCTATCATATCTGATCATTTAAGGTCTTAGATAAGTGACATAAACCTAATACTCCTATAAAAACTGAAATCAATCAGAATATAAAGATGGAGTAAAGAACTTTGTTCAATTGTGGAAAGCCATTACATGCAGAAGAAGAACAAGCACAGATTGAAGCCAATTGATGAGAAAAGAATAGTTCTATCATTCTTTTTTATAATATTTCTTTCTTTCGGATAGTTTCGGTTCATGAAATGCAAGTATAATTTTTGTCCACCAATTTCGCAGTATCGTAAAAATTCAATAATAGTTAAAGTTGAACCATCCTCCGGGTAACTAGCACCAGGAATCAATGAAAGGCGAACGTTAAACGTAAATCTCTAAATCGTTTTCACACCTTCCGGCATTCCCAGCGAGGCTATATGTTTCTGTGGCCCCGGAGGCTTGTCCAACATTAGTAAAACCTACAAAAGAATAATTCGTTGATGAGATCATAGATTGACTGATGAGAATTTTATATTCGACACACATCGGTCAGAATCTCATCAATAATAGAATTATTCTTGTCCCGTCACAATACTTCAGAATATATTTGCGTGTAACAATTGTATAACGTAAATGAAAAAACTGTTAAATTGCAAAATCCTTTCATAATAAATCTCTAATTCCAAATTGACATTTATTATCCAATGTAATATATCGAATAAAAAAATATTTGTGCAAGTTATTGCAATATTTTACATTCAGAACTAATAACAAGTGCATCTCACAAGAGTACTAGTTAACTGCTTTTAATTATTAGAAAGACATGTATACCTAAAACTACAAAATCCTTCATTTATTACAATCTACAACTAAAAATCCATAAATAAGCGAAAACTGTTACATATACATAAGCTCAAAAGCAGATAATTTATATCCAATTTTTATTATCAGAGCTGGTTTACGAATAATCATATAGAGAGACTAACTTGTTTACCATACAGAAATAGACGTCAATGGAAATTT
Organism: Dermolepida albohirtum; assembly: GCA_031893035.1. Taxonomy (NCBI): domain Eukaryota; kingdom Metazoa; phylum Arthropoda; class Insecta; order Coleoptera; family Scarabaeidae; genus Dermolepida; species Dermolepida albohirtum. The sequence continues at coordinate 118,808 of JAVIWB010003533.1, read as the reverse complement.
AGTACTGTTGGATAATTTCTATGATGAATAGGTTTATTCATAAAAGTAACTCCCTTTTTTATGGTCGCTCGTTTAAATACGTTCTGATCAAACAGATACGCTCTTCCCCATATGTTCTCCATATAGGCGTTACAGTTATGAATCGAAGGGATATTACATTTAAACAATATTACGAAAAAATAATCGGTGAGTTACATATTAATATTAATTTTATACTTTAAAAAAAAACAATTTTAAGCCTATTTAATAATAGACTTAAATATATCGTTTCCATCTGCTTGAACACACTTTTTCAATACTAAGAAGAACATAAATACAATTTTAAGAGAGTATAATTCTTTGAAATTGATGACTTTATTATTAAATGCTTCTCGAATGGTTAGAGAGCCTAAATACTAATTTCTGTTAATGAAAGCTAGACGTTGCATTTTCAATTATACATTTATTGAATATAACAGGTGGGGTAATAAGTATCACCCTATTGAAAAGTGCTGCCATTTTTTCAAATGGTATCGTATGTCAGTTTGGTATTGACATTCGTGAAATAGAGACGTGCGAAATTTATAGTGAATAACAATGAATCGATATACGCCTCAAAAACGCGCGATAATTGTAACAATGTTTGCTCGCAATAATTCGTCAGTGGTGTTAGCGCAACGTGAATATGCAAAATTCGCGGCTCTGGGGAACGGAAAATCCACACGTAATTCATGAAGCACCATTACACTCTCTCAAAGTTACCGTCAGGTGTGAACTTACGTCGGAAAAGGTGATTGGACCTTATTTTTTCGAAGGAAGCGACAGTAACGCTATTACGATGAAGGGCGACCGCTATAGAGCCATGCTGACTGAATTTTTTTTCCGGAAGTTGACGATCAGCATTTGGAGGGCACGTGGTTCCAAAAGGACGGGGCCACTTGTCATTCTGCACGTGATACAATGCGTATTTTGAAGGATGCCTTAACAGCGCGCGTAATCTCGTGTTTCAGTAATTTGGTTTGACCAGCCAGATCTCCCGATTTGACTGCCCCGGACTTCTTCCTCTGGGGATATTTGAAATCGTTGGTGTACGCGAACAAGCCCCACACCTTGGAAGAGTTAAAAAACAATATTCGTACCGAAATTGACGACGTAACACTACAAATGCTGCACACAGTAATGCAAAATATAATAAAAAGAGCCCAAATTTGCATGAAAGCCGGCGGCGAACATTCGTCGGACATACTTTTCCACAATTAATTGAAACAAAATTTATAAATGCGAATAAACATAATCAGTTAAAAACTAAATGAGTTTTCACTCAAAAGTTATAGTTAAAGAAAATCAGAAAATGCTCTTTGCTCCACCCTATTAAGATCTATGCTTTATTGTGTTTTCACCATTGTCTCACCAAGCCCGTCTTAACCCATAATAATTTATGTAGTAAACACTGAATGTTACGTTATTCTGGTTTGAATAAGTTGTGGGCTAATTGTGTCAGAAGATTAATTTCATATATGCAATTATTTTTTGTAGTGAATAAAATACTGTATTATTCGCTTTTTAAGGGTATGCTTGCATTTCTATTTAAATAATCTCTAATAAATTTATTCAAATTAAATAAAAATATTCGCATATAAAAAAATACTTAAAAATTCTTGAATAAAATAAATAATAAAAATAAAATATTGGGTCTGGGAAAAAGTTCAGATGGCATTGGTTGCCGATAACTAAAGAACAACAAGTCACAGCGACACCACCGACGGCTCGTTTTTTAGATGACCTTCCGAACGTTAGTTTGAGCGTAGAAACATTGTAATCGGTGCATGGTTGGAAAGTTAACTTGAAAATGGAGAAGAATAATAGAAATTTCGCTATATTCTGCAATATTATTATGATAAGGGGAAGAACGCTGCGCAGGCTTGTGATAAAATTTGTGCTGTGTACGGTGAAGGTACTTTATCGAAATCTGTTGCGCGGAAATGGTTCGCTCGCTTTCGTTCTGGAAATTTCAATGTGAATTTCACTGAAAAATCTGATGAAATTCTTGAAAAAGTCCAACAAGATAAGCATATCAGCAGTGTCGATATTGGCATTAGGCATTGACCACAAAACTGTTTTGAACCATTTACACAAAGCTGGTTACAAAAAAAAGCTTGACGTATGGGTTCCTCATGAGTCGAGCGTGAAAAACATGATTGACCGAATTAACATCTGCGATGCGCTGCTGAAACGGAATGAAATCGAGCCGTTTCTGAAACGTTTAATAACCGGAGATAAAAATGGATTACGTACGATAATTAGCGTAAAAGATCGTGGATAAAGGATGGTGAGCCGTCACAAGCGTTCGCTAAGCCAACATTGACGCCAAAAAAAGTGATGCTGTGTGTATGGTGGGACTGGAGGGGAATCGTCCACTACGAGCTACTTCCAACTGGTCAGACGATTGATTCTCAACTCTACTGTGCACAACTTTACGCCAGGCGATTGAAAGAAAACGGCCCGAATTGATTAATAGGAAAGGTGTTGTCTTCCATCATGACAACGCCCGACCACACACTTCTTTGATGACCCGTCAAAAATTGAGAGAGTTTGGTTGGGAAGTTTTGATGCACCCACCTTACAGTCCGGATATAGCACCCTCTGACTATTCTGTTTCGATTCTGCAAACTCTCTCAATGGAATTAAGTTGGTTTCATTAAAACTAATTCAGTTTTTCGATTTTTCACCGATTCATGGATCTATGGCGAAACATTGTCGATAATAATGGAGCATATTCGGTTTAAATGAATTCGTCCACGCGCCATGCGGGGACCAGTTGAATTTTACTGAAAAAACGCCACGAACTTTTTCCCAGACCCAATATATCATCGTTTCTCATTTTTAATAAATTAACATTAACGTATATAGAATCATCACCAAATCCGTCTCTTCTGAATTTTGGATCTGAAAGGGTGTTGATTGTAATCTGAGTTCGTTTTCTTCTACATTTTGATATCTACAAATTATTATTTCTTATAGAAGAAAACTATTTTTAGAAAGTTCTAGCACACGAATTTTCATTGGAAATTGATACAGCTTCTTAAAAATATCTCAACTGTTTATTAAATTATATTACAAAATATTAAATATTTTTAAAACTAGTGTAGCTTGTTCAACATTAATTCAATCATTTTCATTAAAGATAATATCTTGCAAAATCCGAGCTAAAATTGATCAAATTGCATTTTTTGTTTACAAAAACCGTTTCGCAAATTTAAATTCATCTCATCGATACATCTTTATCAAAGCAGGCGAACTTCTTTTGAAAAATTGACTGATATTTTCAATTTGTCAGTAGTAAATTTAATAATTTTAAGTCCGTTTCGTACAACTAAGTTTACACTATGTGCAAAAGAGTGAAAAGTGACACCAACCACCACATCGAACTGCATATACAATGTTTGATGATATTATCCACGACAATGGCAACTTTTTTTTCAATTTTCCGTTCCTGAAAGACGTTTTCTAAAATATCTCGTAAATTTTCAGATGTATTCTGCTCATCAAATGTTACACATTCCAGTAATTTAGATCATAATTCGTTAGCGCATTTAATGCACCATGAAGGATAAAAGTTTAGTTGTCCATCCATTTGTAGTAACCCGACCTAGATCATTTTTATTTTACATTTTCCATAGTTTTGTTATGTATAAATTAAGCCTATAGAAATTATTTTTCTGCAAAGAAAGTGGTATACCAGATAAGGTAGATTAACCATTGGTTTAAATTCGGAGTCCTCAACGATTCTAGGTGATTCTAAGAGCTCATTAACAATCATTTTAACCAGTTACCGATCAAATATTTTTTTTGGTTTATTTCTTAGAACTTCTTAACTATTCTTACGTAACTAGAAATTGAAGTTTGTTCTCCTTGGGAAGAGCACAGCCAATCAGTTGAAAGTCATTTTATTTTCCAATCTTTTCAACGACGTTTAAGGATATAGAGGACACATCAGTGTGTGTAAATGTGGGGAAAGTTCACCTATAAATTTGTATTTGACTGCGTGTTCTCCGTATATATCGTAATAAATTTCCTGTAGATCGTTTTCTGCTACAAGACATCTGCGAACAGCAATCGCACTTTGCTTGCGTAAAATGAAATGATTTCAGATTTTACTTAATTGTGATATACTCATTTTATAATGCCAAAAATATACTCTTCGGAAAAGACAAGAATGTAATAACTGTATTTTAACTTGAAGTATATATACAAATTAGAAGATATGGTATGCGGATCTTACGTAGTAGTTGCCGCAGCTGTGAAAAACGGTGTTTTTTAAAACATTTTATATGTAAATAACCTATAAATAAATAGTTCTAACCTTTGTTTTATCACAGAATGTTGTATTTTATATAATTTAACACACATATATGTAGGGTATACGAGATCCGTACGGCTCATTTAAAATATCCAGAGCCGATGAGCAATATTCCTCAAATATATAGCACTTCCCATTGGAAATTTTAGTTTGGTTTTATTGTCCCAATTTTAGTTTAGTTTATTGTCCCCCATATTTCTTTAAAATCTTTCATCAAAAGTTCGTGTCAATCCTGTAAGGCAGAAGACATTATTTTTATAATAAATAGACACTTAAATATTTGTTGAATAGTATTTACTAACAATAAGTCGTCAAAGATGATATGATCACATTGTAACTACTTCAGACATATACGACATTATAGTAGAATTTCAATAATATTCACATACTAGCACATTAATATGCAATAATATGGTGCGACGACATAATAATGTCCAAATATTAGCAATATTTCTATTGGAAAGCCATTAGTCAGAATTAGATATTGCGAATCATTTAAAATAATGCAAATTTAAAATATTAAACAACATGTTAAACAATAAAGTTTAATAACCATGCTTTAATAACAGCAAATCATTATATGTATTGTATATCCTCGTTGTGTAAACTCAATAAAATATAATGTAAATCGTCATATACACACTCATATTTTCTTCGTTTATCCTATTTTACATTTTATTTTCATTGCCACGCAATCCCCAAATCGATCGACATACTGTTGAATTGCATCCAATAAATGTTTATACATTGAAATTTTGTTATATGTGCAATACAAAATAATCTTTTTTGATGTTTTTTAGATCTCTTAAATGTACCAGAATAAGACTACACATTCATTTGTTCATTTCTCTGGCTTTGAATAACATCACCTGGATCATTTGGTACGAAGAAGTTATATCAAAAGCTGGAGATGGGAGAATATTAGAAAACCCAGTAAGTAATATATACTTTCTCAATATCATCATAGGTGGTAGAGTTTGTATATGATATAATGGGAACATCTTCAGCATTAGCAATAAAACCTAACTAAAATTTCGAGTTAACAATACTGTAATTTTAATAAATTTAATGGACACATCGACAAATATACATATATTATACATACATAGTTCATAAGAAACTATCAGTTTTATTTTCCGTATGTATTGTTTGACAAAAAGAAAACGAATAATCCGGTAGTAGTATATAGTTTTAAACCAAATTTTGTAGAAGTGTTTATTGCGTTCAGAAAAATAATTCAGTTTTCATTGAACAATCCGTAACCTTTACAAAGACACTTTGATAATGAGTTGCAGATGCACGTAAAGAAATACATTCTGCTATACATCAACAAGCATACCAACCCTTCGACCTATCATGTGCCTGACATATTTTACGGACGACAGGTCTGACGATCGCACATACCAATTAACAATATTGATGTTGTCTTCTTGCATAAATCGTAATGTGAAAGCTGAGAGATGAAAACGGGCACTATCTTGCCAGAATATGGCATTATTTACCTCTTGGATATATGGAAAAATAAATGGTTCCTTTGGTAAACCAAGATGTACACAGTGTACATCCTGGTTCTTAGCGGTGTAGATCGCGTACGGAGTTTGTTTTCGTACAGGTGTTTTTCGCCGTGTTTTACCAGGTGCGACACTTTGCAATTGTCTGCTGATGATGACAACTTAGTTGTCAAAAAGGTGTATACAGAATTACAAAAGTTAATGTGGAAAGGGGTTATATATCAACCTTAGTGATTAAGTGAATCAACCACAGGCTCCATCAAATTCAACTAATAAGTCTTTAACAAAGCTCTTTTGAATATTCACCACCTGGGCCTTCTATATAAATTTCTGGTTATCAGTGACATAAATATATCCCAATATTTCACACATTTGAATGAGGTTGAATTAGCGTTCCCCATGAAAATATTTTGTGTGATTTTTGTGTTCCTAATGAATTTAAACTTATATTCATGTTGAACCGAATCTACCCTTAACTATTCACTAAAAAATACTATCCACTGCCGACGAAAAACGTCGACAAAAAAGCGTTTTTTCTTTCTTATGTTGCAATATCTTCAACTGGCATATTTCAGTAGACCAAACATTTGTTATTAAGTTATTGCACCTTATTAATGTCTTGCTTATCAGCAATTGAGTTATTGGTGTGTTAACTTTATCTTATTATCACCAAAATTAGTAGTTATGATCATTTATTTTTTCTCTTTTTGTTTCTGGAGTCATGTTTATTATAATAAACGTTAAATTGTAATTGAAAGAAAATTTGTCATTTTATGCTACATGATGTTTCGTTGCTTTTATGGAACACTAGTGATTATGAATATGGGTAACTACGACGATAATTTGATAGGAGGTAAAACTCGAAATGAAACAATGAGTTAGGTCACTAAATTTTTTATTATTTTTTAACAGGTTCCCTTCAACTCGACCCTACTTTGACCATTAAGATCCTAAAAATATTGCTCATTACAATGTCTTCATCCAACCAAACCTTTTTGCCAGCAAGTAATTGTTCAAGTTTAGCAAATAAATGGTCACTTAAGTCACTTAAGACTAAATCTGGCGAATAGTGTGGGTAGACCACAACCTGAAATCTCAATCTATCCAATTTTTCTTGAACAACAAATCTTCGCACAGAATCTCAACTTGATTCTTGTTAAACAGCTTAAAATAATCGCTCGACGTTCGCTTCACTTTCAGTTATGATCAAAAACATAAAGGAAAGCGAATAACCACTTTGCTGACAGCTTGGACATGCCCAATTATGTCTGTATGTACAATGTAGGTATTCTTCGATATACTAGGAGTTAGCTAGCATATCTTCTTGATATCAACTCTTCCTCAAAACAATATTAATTTTATCGATCATTTCCAGAGTTGTTGCAGTTTTTAATGGTCCTTATCGCATGTTATGTTCGATGCTCAGGACGTTTATATTTTACAATGTAGTAATAAATTGTAGCTCCCGAAAGAGCAATGTCAAATAAAATTAGCTATACATATATGAGCAAAAGTTTCTGACGGGTTTAGTCTTTTAAAAAATAAACATTGGATTACGAGTTTGTACATTTTAGGATCTTCTATTTTAATACTTTATTCACACTGTAACTTGCAAATCAAATATGAGATTATCCTAAGTTTTTCCAAAAGATGGCGCTAGTGAATCAAGTCTTATATTCTGCTAAATCACCTTTACATTATGCAGTATTATACAATTAACAGTTTCTTTCCATCTCTTAAACCACCTAAGTGACTTAGTTTTATCTATACTCACACTTCGTATTCTCATCACCAATACTGACATTTAGCTTATAAGCTCTCATATTCGTTTAAAAATTCAAATTAAACTGGTTTTCGACGAAATATACGCCATTTGGATTATAGAGTTTACATACGTTTGCCTTGTACATTACCAACATAAGCAATTTTTCCTCGTCATAATCAAAAATATTATTCTACTAGTTCACACGTAAGCCTTAGCCAGTATACTGAAATTATATCTATTCGTGTGTAATAGTCAGATGTGTTAAACATTTGCTAATCAAATTGATAAAATGTCATTTCGGCGGGGATAATAAAACCGTTTAAAGCCCAGTCAAAGCTGACGACTTTTACGGCATTTCAATTTATTTCCACTTTACACTTATAAATTCATTCGGAAAATGCGATCTAATTACTTTACTTGTAATGAATTCAAGAGGGTGCGACATACCATGAAGGCTCGGTTTCTCTAAAATATTTTAATTGGAGCCCATTTTCTCAGTTAAATAAAATTAATTACAGATCACTTATATTACTTCGATATTCATTTAGAAGAACGAAGCTTATAATTGAGTTCATGTGGTTTAATTACTCGTTGCATTCACAACTAAACGTGTTATTAATGTAAATTCTTTTGTACATTACTCATTGTCTGAATGAGCGTTTTTTCTTCTAACGCTCTCTTGTATACGAAAGTGATTTAATATATAAGGTCTCCAACAATGCCACCGTGTGAATAGTGGGGATAGAAGTCCTAATCTATAAATGATAATTTCTGGTATCTGATCTTAGCATGCAATGTTTCATTGTCTTGTGTACTATCGTTGAATAAAATCTCATTTATCATGATTTCTGAGATGTGGGTTCAAACAAACCTCTTCCATCAGCTCAGAAAATCACTACTTTCAGGAATGTAAAGGGAGTCATTCACATTAATATCTGTCGAAGAATCGAATCGTAAAAAACGAATTTTTTGTCGCACCACGCCAAAGCCAAACCCCATTGCAGCAACTAAACAATGAAGACAGACGAGCCTGAAATTCACGGTTGTTCCGCATCCTCCGTACAGTCCTAATTTGCACTCCAAATTTTTAGTTGATATAGATATTGACGAGTCAACATTTTTTATCAAACACTGAAGTTTGGGCTGCTGTTCGCAATTGAATCAACAGTATACAAGAAATTTTTTCATGGATGAAATAAAGAAATAGATCGATTCAACGTTTGGAGAAATATATTGAACTAAATGGTGACTGGCTTCATGCTTTGTCTCTTCTTATTCTTATTTTATAGAGTTGGAGAGCTTATAGCAATCCATCCTAGTATATTTCCTCCGATATTGGACAAGAAATATTTGTTGTATGTGCTCGAAATTTTGCAGCAGAAGTAAATGCTCTAGGCAAAATATTCGTAATGACGATTTGTGTGAAAAAGATATAAATGGACCTAAATGCATGGCACGATACGTTAAACAGAATCCTTGAGAACGAAAATAAGTTTTCGATTTTATTCCTAATCTATTTCGCAATTAATATTACTATGATATTTTCCAAACTAGCACTATGCTAGATTAGATTGCTTAAATTAATCGCAAAGTATATCCCATTACGACTCTTTCAGACCTATTGTGGCCATCATATCTCCTTAGAGTAAATTCTCCAGCTTTATACTGTAAAAGCAGCGTCCCTATGGTCAGTGGTTTGTTTGTTGGATATATTCATTAAGAAACTAACGTAGGCATGCACTACGTTTAGTCATCAAACGTTGATATGCGTGTTTATAACAAATTTTTATACGCAGTTCTTAGTGCTAGACAATAAATATTTGCCTATTTTGAATATGCTTGTCTAAATTAAAATCTCAAAGTAGGTATTAGGTATTTAAAATACAGAACAAGTTTTTAATGAAAATATGGACGATGAAATCATTTCGAGAATTTTAATTAAAGAAGATACCTGTACCATCAAAAAAAAAATTCTGCACATAAAAACTTAATCGTATTTGCTATAAAAAAAATTAAACCAAAGCAGAATTCTAAACTTCCATGCCACTAAATGTTCAAAACGATCTCCTAATGCGAACGAAGAATAATCGCAAAAGTGTCTTTGAACATTTATAATTATTTATCATTCAATGCTTTCCATATAATTAATAATCTTTGCTCGCAGCTCTTCTACATTATTATTATTTTTAATCAGGCCATCCGCGAGTCCGTGTTTCCGGATGTCTGGAAGGTCGCTAGGATATCACCTGTATTCAAGAGGGGGGACAAGTCTGATGTCCGGAATTATAGACCTGTCGCAGTGATCTCCACTTTTGCTAAAATATTTGAAATGCTGCTCTATAAGCGTGTGTCTGCTGGCACCAGACCACATCTGTCCATCGCACAGCATGGCTTTATGACTCAACGGTCTACTACAACTAACTTGGCCATTATATCCCAGGAGATCGCTCAATCTCTCGATGCTGGTAGTCAATTGGACGTCATTTATACGGACTTTTCCCGTGCGTTTGACTTAATTGATCATCGACTTCTGCTGTGTAGACTGAGTTCCTTTGGTATCGGTGGATCGCTGTTGAAGCTGTTCCAATCGTATTTGAGCAATAGAATGAATTATGTTTATTACAATGGGTTTAAGTCTCGGTTCTTTCATTCTTCCTCCGGTGTTCCACAGGGGTCTAACCTTGGACCACTTTTGTTTAATATTTTTGTGGATGACTTGATTAGGTCTATCGACTGCCAGGTCTTGGCTTACGCCGATGATATTAAAATCTTTCATCGAATTGACTCGCTGTCCGACGTTGATTTGTTGCAGGCCAATGTCAGCAAAATCTATAACTGGTCCTTGTGTAACCGCTTAAGTTTAAACATTGAGAAGTGCTTCCTAGTGTCTTACTCTAGAAGGATTTCTAGAATAGAATCCTGTTACTCAATTGGCGGCGTTACGATTTCTCGTAAGTCCTCGATCAGAGATCTTGGGGTAATATTTGACGAGAAATTTACTTTCTCCGATCATGTTCTTGGTGTGACGGCTGCGGCTTCCAGATCTCTCGGTTTTATAATTCGAACATGCCGATACTTTCATAATATGGACACTTTGAAGACTCTTTTCTTTGCTCATGTTATTTCCAAACTGGAATATGCATCTATAGTCTGGTACCCCATCTACAAATCTCAAACTAGCCTCCTGGAACAGATACAGCGCAAATTTCTGAAATACCTCTCATTTAAATGTGATGGTCGATATCCTGCCCGTGGAGTGAATTACAACGAGTTGTTGGAGCGACATGATATCGTATCGCTGTCTGATAGGAGAAAAACTCTTAGCGCTTCATTTATGCAGAGTGTCGTTACTGGGAGTGTTGATACGCCGGATTTACTGTCGCGTGTTTATTTCATTGGGATCTAGGACAAATCAACTAATTTATGTCCCTACGGCAAGGACCAATATTTTGCTGAAGGCCCCTTTGGTTCATTCGACGGTGAATTTCAACAATCTGCAGTACGATTTGCTGTGACCACTATTTGTATGAATATATTTTGTTTTAAGATACATATTTCATTTTCACAATGTAACTATGGTTTAATTTTTTTTGTATTTCTTTGTTTGTTACCCGTTTTGGAGTAATAATCTCTGTTGGGTAACTTAATAAATTATTATTATTATTATTATTATTATTGTGTCTGACATTTGAAAAGACGATCCAGGTGACTAACGAATATTGCTCCAGTTTATTAATAACCTGTAAACGAGGTAATACAAGTAAGACATTCGTATAGCTAAAACCAAATTACGTTTAGATTTCGTAGAGCTGGAATTAAGCTATTTTATAGAATTTGTAGATATTTTGCGACCTTTTAAGTTCCTTCTATAAATAAGGGACTGATTGCGTTGTTGACTAACAAACCAGTTGAAACATTTAATTTTCATAGGTACCGAGTTTAGGCGTTATAAATAATGTATTTATTTTCCCGTGACCATTACCTTGAAACACTTGGATTATGACGAAGTTTCGTCTGTAAATAAAATGTTTATATCTATATAGTAAGAGGGCATCCCCACTTCTTTTCTTGCGAACATTTCCTAGAATGTGCTCCTGACCAGAGGGACTGTAATTGTACTATATACCGCTATTAAGAATGTCATAATTGACTAATCAATTAAAACTAGAAAAGTTTAACAAAATCTATACAATTGTGTACTAAAAAAAAAGAAAGAATAATTGATTGCCAGCTATCCCCCTTTCCTAAAAAATAATTTTGTTAAGTTCATACTCACGAATTAAAAGCTAAGAAACGTAGTTAGCAAATATAATACATTTACAAAAATGAAATATCATTGTATCTTTATAATAACTGCTGTAACACTAAATGTTTAGCTTCATAGAAATCTCCAATAGTATAAAACGTATTTATTCAAAAAATTCTAGAAATTTTAAAAAGTTTTGATCATAAAGAAAATTGTTTCTCTTTCATCCTACAGTATTTGATATATCAATTAATATCTTTGTTAATCAATCTAATAATAACAAAATTTTATTTTTCAGCTCTGGTGCCAGGCACTCTTTGTCTTCAGGACATATTTCATGATAACAAACTACATGTGGATGTTCTGCGAGGCGCTATATCTACATTTATCTCTCGTGGTTGTTTTTGTGAGAGACGAAGTAGCAATGAAATATTTTCTAGCTATCGGATGGATTCTACCTCTATTAGTAATATTCAAGTACTCCATGATTAGAATTTTCTATTTTGAAGATAACGAACTGTAAGTTAACAGTCACATTAATATAGATAATATGAATAAATTACGTTTTATAGTATTTATATCACACGCCAAAGGCCATTTATCCATATCCGTGCCTTTTCGTTAATCCCGAATTTTAATTCTTTCCGATACATGTATTTCCATTCAATTAGACTATATAACCACAAATAATTTACCCAAAAAGGTAATAATTTAAAAATAAAACCTATGAGCTGCATTCAAGTTCAAAGGTCTCTTAGATTTTCCTTAAATCTAAACATATACGAAACATGTTCTAAACAGCTCAGCCTTCCGTCGAATGAAATATCAACACCATGCAAACTATAAAAAATCTAAAGATATTATAGACTACGACAGCGTATTATTATTCGTTTGTTTGTTTTGTAGAATAAGACCTATTCATTATTAATACAAATTCGTTATTAATTGAATGAAATATGTAGTATTAGTTTCATAACTATGAAATATGCGAGTTCCTGAAAACAAGATCAAGCGTTATGGAAAGTAAATTGAACCACTCTTGGTTGCATAAATACAATATAGCAAAGATTTACAGTTGTTGTTCATTGATTGACTGTGGAATGAATAGCCTTCCATATCTGGATATTTATAAAATTTGTGCATACAATATTTTTAAAAGTGAAGTTTCTTCTAGCATTGCAAGGGAGAGTTTTTGGTGATAACCACTCAAAACTGGTTCAATTGGGTAAATCAATGAGCAGTAAGTAGGTCAATGAGTAGTTTTGACACGTTTACGCAGCTATTCGGTCCAATGTAGTTTAGTGTTTACTCCAGTTACATGACTGATACAAACGGACTTCCATAGCACTCTTTTTATAACCCTAGAAGATGCGGCTAAATCGCTTGCCTTTTGTTGAAATGTGGTATGAAATCTTTAGAAATCGTTCAACTTCTACAAGGTGTGTTTAGAGAGTCTGCAGAATGTATTGCCTATCGATGGATCGATCGTTTTAAAGCTGACAAAATATTTACTAAAAGAACCTCTATAAATGAAAGAAACGTTGCTACAAAACCTTCTCAAATATGATAAGCCTGTTAGTGTAGGAATAGGCACACAATATGTTCATGAAATTTTACAAGAACATTTGCGAGTAAATAAAATGTCAGTCCACTGGGTATCAAGACTGTTCAGACCAAAAAAGAAATTCAACAGGTCCGACATATGCCACCAATTTCAAGAGCTTTTAGTCGGATAGGTACTACAATTAACACAAAATAAATATTAACATGTTATATGGCTCATTATGGCAGACACTTTACAAGAAACGACCTGGAAAGTTGTATAAGCGGCAGTTATTCCAATAAAATACGCAAGACCTCATACCACATGAAAAGCAAAAAATATTTTAAACGAGTGGCAGTGGAAATTGCTTCCACATCCATTCTATTCACCAGCTCTGGTTCATCTGTTTCCAATTTTGAAAAACTTTCTATAAATAGGTGGATTGCAGAGACTCCAAAAAGCTCGTTAAGGACTTTCCGTTTGGATAAGTATACGTGTTCAAGTCAGTGGAAATTACATGGACGAACTATATTGTAATTTTAATGAATTTTGATGAAATAAAAAAAATTATAGCCAAATTCCTAGAATTTTAGAAACATACCGCCGGCATCAGCAATTTTTGGGGATAAAACAAACCCATTGAAACTTTATCGTCTGCATGAATTGCAATCGCGATGGCCTAATAATAATACAGATTTTAGAATTTGGACTGAAAAATTTCAATTCAAGAAGTTAGATACGGAGAGAGATGCACCTTCAATTACAATTAGCCTGAAAAATAGGTAAAGTCGGAAGTAGAAAATTAGTTTAAATGGAAACAGGAGCCACGATAGGTCAGTGGATCGAACTATTGAACCACGTCAACGAAATCAGACACAATCTAGTCAAAGAGACTATATTGAAAAATGATTACAATTTCAGTTATCTATAGTGAAACATTTATTATCAAAATAAATTTGGAAACCTTAGAACTGCACTGGAGCTTGTATGTGCAAACAAATCACTTAAGCGAAATTCGGAAAAATATACCAAGTTCGTATATAGAAAAATTCGATACCAAAATTAGCTTTGAATCCGTGTCCAGTTATTAGAGCTTTCATACGTACTATTGCTGTCAGTGTCCTCAAATATTTTAATTCTTTGCAATCATGACTGTTTTTATTATAAAAATCAACTATCAACGCGTAAACACTGCTTTGACGCCTTTTATCTAACAGTTTTGCCTCCATAACAATTAAAGTGGTTGTAACAAATAGAGAATGTTGAATATATTCAATTATAGCCGTTACATTATGCCGAAATATGTTGATCGTGTCTCTTAAAAGTAAAGTACGTAGCTTCATATTTTACTAATAAAATTAAAATAAAACCCCTTTTCTTCCATATATAATTAGAATTTATTAACGTAGTGTTGAAACTCTAATACCTTATTATTTCCATCCCTTCATAAAACTAGAATATTTGATCGATCTATTGATGTGTGATAATGACCATTTTAATAACAAAAATCTGATATATTCAAAGAAATAAAATTGTCGAAATAATAATGAAGCTTTTATATTCTAGATGTTGGGTTTACGAAGACCAAAGTCAATGGATACTAACTGTTCCAGTTTGTATTTCTCTTATTACTTCATTAGGTAAGCAGATTAAGTACTTTAACGATTATTAGTGTGTAACGTAGTCCGGCATATTTATTTACACCATGAGCAATTTGATCT
Organism: Dermolepida albohirtum; assembly: GCA_031893035.1. Taxonomy (NCBI): domain Eukaryota; kingdom Metazoa; phylum Arthropoda; class Insecta; order Coleoptera; family Scarabaeidae; genus Dermolepida; species Dermolepida albohirtum. The sequence goes on along the minus strand of JAVIWB010003533.1, from coordinate 103,683 downwards.
GCCAGTAGATAGCAGCTCGAAAATCGCCAGATTGGGACATTTTTATCTTCGTACATTGGTGACATTTTCGTGCGTATGTAAAATACATTTTAAGTTTGGTTATCAATGAATAACAAATGGTGATCATTAAATAATAATGTTGAAGTTGCTCTTAATTTGAAATCGCCTCTGAATTAACTTCATAAATTATTTAATTCAACTGACATTTAAAATTTGAAACTAAATATTATTTTACATAATTTCTTTAATAATTACTCGTTGAATAGCGCAAGTTTGAGGATAAATGAGAAACAAACCTTTCAAAAACTGTTTTTTTTACTATCACTACAATATGTCATTTTCAACGGCATAATACAAATGGCAAAGAAAAATTTCTTTGAAATTATTCTGACGTTACCATACCCAAGAAATTAACTATTATAAATTTCTAGCTTGTTCCATATCAATTGATGAATAATCAAAAGTTGTATCGAATTGAATATCTCAAAAAATTATTAGAAAAACAGACGAAAACTTATTTAAAAACGATTATAACCCTCTTAGTACCCTCATACCATCCAGACACTAAGCATAAAATTGCTAAATAGTGATTCCTAGATGAATAAAATTCAAAAAATCTCGTTTAGAAAAGTCAATAATCAAAACTTTGCTCGTTGCTTTTAAAGATTCCAAAGATTTAATCTACAAATGGTACAACGGTTAATGCTGTGCATTTTATTGGTTATTAAAGCTTTTAATAAGCCGTATACATCGTATTCGCCCTGATTATCGAGAACCAGTGAATTGTCGATTGCTGCGCAATAATGGATTTTCTTATCGTTCTTCAATTACCACTGATTTCTGACTAAAACTTATGCTCTTCTCTTCCACGTCATTCTTATTTGTTCAGTTTGGCTTCTTGCACTATTTTTTGTTTCCTAAGCCATATTTAGCAGCATATTGCATGAATTAAAGGCAGCGACGAGCAATCTCCGCGATTGCAATCGATGACATAAAAAGGCATTTAATGCACTTCTTAAATATAATGAGAAATTCATTATGATGTACTTTTTTCAATTGCAATTTTTTGGCAGATAAAGCATAAATCGTGTCAAACTTTCGCGCCGTTTTGGTTAAGTATTGTCACATATTATGACATATTATTATGGAAAGACTCAGCCCGGCACAGCGTGTAAATTATTCAGCTGCATTACGAAAATCAGCGTTCCACGAGAATTGTGTTTCGTGCACTTGGGACCTTGGTTTAAAAGCATACAAAATTCACCTCTTTCAAGAACAGAAAGCGACGGACCTTTCGAATCGTCATCGTTTCAGTCTTTGGACTCTTGAAAAGCTTAAATAAGATCCATTAGTAAGCACAATTGCCGTATTTGGAGCAACCCGAAAAGATTCAAGAGTTGCCATTATATCCAGACGAAACCACGATTTGGTGTGGTTTATAGGCAAGTGGAAAATTCAACTCGTTCAAGAGTTGAAGGCGGCCGACCTGTCGAATCGTCACTGTTTCAGTCTTTGAGCTTTTGAAAAGCTTGAAGAAGATCCACTGTTTTCGACCAAAATTTTGTTTAGCCATGAGTTCCATTTCCGGCTTAATGGCTACGTTAATAAGCAATATTGCCGCATTTGAAGGGAAGAACAGACTGAAGAGGTTCAAGAGCTGCCATTATATTCAGACAAAACTAAGGTTTGGTGTGGTTTATGGGCAAGCGGAATGATCTGTCCACATTTCTTCAAAAATGAAGAGGGCTGTAATTGTGAATGGCGCCCGTTATCGCGCCATGATAGCGGATTGTTTGCTACTTGAAATTAAGGCCTCTTATCTCGAGGACATTTGATTCCAACAAAGCGGCGCTACCTGCCACACAACCAGTGAAAGCATGGTTTTATTGCGAGAACAATTTGGTAAGTATTTAATTTCACATAATGTACCCGTGCAATGGCCGCCTAAATCTTGTGATAACACACTTTTAGACTTTTTCCTTTGAGGCTACGTAAAATTCAAAGTCTACCATGGATAAGCCAACTATGATTGAACAATTGGAAGCCAACATTACTCACGTTATTCGCCAAATACCACTTGAAATGCTCAAACGCATCATCGATAATTAAAACTTCAAAATGGACCATATTAGGCGCACTTACAGCCAATATTCAAAAGAAATAATTTTTAAAAAATAAATGTCAAGAATGTTTTTTTTGCATGATAATAAAGAATACCCGATAAACTTGAAGTCTTTATTTTTTTTATTGTTATTGAAAGAAGTACCTCCAAATGAATCAGCCTGTACAAATCGCTGTATTTCTACTGATGGAGAACATTTCGAATAAATAAAATAATTTTTATTAAAATTTCTTAATAGTTTTTGCTTTCAAAAACCTATTTTCGGAGAAGACGGTATATAACTAATATTCAAAAGAATGTGAGACAACTTCTCAACAATATTCCAGAAAGTATCAGCCCTGCTTCCATAAATGGAGCCAGTGTGCGCAATCTATTGCAAAAGTGTGTCCAACAATCAAACATTATGAATATACTATAAGAACAACTTTTAACGATGCGATTCAGAATTCATTCCAAATATAAATTTTTCACGACCATAGTAAATACAAGTAAATACATAGTAAATACAGTTAGCTCATTGAGGGATTTTTCATAAATCGGTATTTGTTGTATCACAAGAGAAACTTGAAATAGTTTCATTTATTTAATATCTTTAGCATCTCTTAATCTTAATAAATACCTATAAAGTCATTAAAACCGATAACGAAATTAAAAACAAATATAAAATATGAACCGACTGGCTTAAAAATAGACGAGAGTATAGCCTCGTCTATTTTGAAGCCATCCACATATAGGTACAACTCCTGCTTACTTGTGTTAGTTTCCACAAAGCATAGCATTAACCAACTCTGGCAAAATCCCATATTTCGTAAAGTTATTCCTCCATTTCAGGTATTGTTTCAAAAGAATGTTTCCGTAGCACCTTTTTCGTGTCGCGCTGTAAAGTTTCGATTGTAGACAAATCGGGACTAATAAAAACCCATTCCGCAAGAGGTATATTGATGTCTTCCATCCATTTTAGCGCCTTTTTTAATTTATGGCATGCTCCGCCGTCCTTCTGAAATAGAAAATCTTGTTCCAATATCAAATATTCTTCCTTGACCAGTTAAAGGGATTCCTCTAAAATGAAAAGTATTTATTTTTATGCTACCCCAGACCATAACCGATGCAGGAAATTTTACCTTTCTTTCGAGACAATCAGAATGGAAAGCCTCATGTGCTTTGTGAATAATTCGACATCTACTATCTCCAACACACACTTTAGATCTGGCCGGTCGTTCCATTGTATTACATGCTGTTGCTACGTGTCTAATTCTTTTGTCCTCTTGCCCATCTTAATAGGTTTCTTTGCTGTGGTGTTAAAAGCGACTTTTCTTTGGTCTAAAAAATATTGTCAGTTTTAAGAGGGCTTTTAAATATATATATATATATATATATATATATATATATATATATATATCTGATGCTATTAGTAAGTTTCAGGTGAATTTCAAGACCTACGTCTTACAGGGAGACTCATAAACTGGGGTTCGACACTTACGAAGCAATTTTTTTTTTAATTAAAGAAAATAAAGTAGAAACAGAATATATATATATATATATATATATATATATATACAGATTACCGTTAAGCGTCGAACTCCAGTTTATGGGTCTCCCTATAAAACGTAGGTCTTGAAATTCACCTCCAAACTGACTGAAGATAACTAGCACGACAAAAATTCTTCTAAATGCTTTCAGCATTTGTATTTTTACTTTTTTTACAAACCATGTCTTGCGGTTACTGATCTGGTAATTATGTATTTTCTAATTATATTTCTTATGCTAAATTCGCAATATCTGAGTTTAATTTTTCAGAATTCGAAAACGAATCTTTTTATCGGTAATTTTTCTTCTGCCCATTTTTCGGAACCCGAATATTTTCAGAATACATCAAATGCTTTCTGACAGTTAGTTTGCTGAGGCACCTGCGACAAAATAAATGGTTGATACATTCAAAATAATTCTGTTTTTATTGCATGTTATTAAATATATCCTGTTAATAAATTTAGAGTTCAAAAAAGAGTAGCAATCATTGTTATTCAATGGTGTCGAAAAAATGGGAAATCATTACTTTAAATTTAATAGTAAAAAATTTCATTTATATAAAGGTGTTCCAAAATTAACGCAAGATTTGAATTAAATAGAAAACACTGTTTTTAGTTTTTTGATTGTAATTTTTTTATTGAATCATAAAGTACATGGGATAGGTTTACTTATGGAATAACACATCGGGCAAATGGCCTCCACGGCTTGGCATGCAGATACGCACTCGTTTGTCGAAATTTTTCATGACCATTATGCAAAAATGTGGCTGAATTTCGTTTATGCAGCATTGATTCTCCTCCTTTAATGCACGAGTGGTTGTGGGCCTGTTGACATAGACTTGTGATTTCAAATAACCCCATAAAAAGAAATCTAATGGTGTTAATTCACACGATCTATGGGACCAATTTTGATCACCAAAACGAGAGAGTACACGACCTGGAAATGTCTACAGTAATTGAATTGTTTCACGGGCTATATGGCATGCGGCACCGTCTTGTTGAAACCACATATTGGCCACATCAATATCATCCAATTTCGGCAGAAATAACTGTGTTATCATGTCGCGATATCGAGTACCAGTAACAGTCACTGTTTGACCAGCCTCATTTTCAAAAAAGTATGGTCCAATTATGCCTCCAGCCTAAAATCCACACCAAACTGTAGCACGTTGTGGATGCATTTGTCTTTCGACAATCACGTGTGGGTTCTCAGAACTCCAAAAGCGGCAATTTTGGCGCTTAAAAAAGCCATCAAGGTGAAAATGTGCTTCATCGCTTAGGATGATTTTGCTCAAAAAATCAACATCCATTTGTTGATGTTCAACAATCCATTCAACGAACTCTCTTCGCTGTGCATGGTCATTAGGCTTCAGTTATTGTGTTAATTGAATTTTGTAATCATGGAAACACAGATCTTTAGTGAGTATACGCTGTAGAGAGCTTGTTGAAATTTGCAATTCTTGTCCACGACACCGAATTGAGGTTCCTGAGTTGTCACCGACACTCTCACGCACTGCTTCGATATTGGCATTTGAACGGTTTGTTTTTGGACGACCAGTTTGGCGTCTCCAACGGATCCAGTCTCCCTGAATTTTTTAATTAATCTCTTCACAGTTGACGAAGTTAAAACACTATTCCGACCATGTTTTGTATGAAATTTTCGAACTGCGACCGTCAGGCATTCATTATTTTTGAAATATTGTTCTATAATGAAGGCACGTTGTTCTATCGTGTAACGCTCCATTTTTACCAACCCTAAACTGTCAACTGTCAAATTGTTTTTTTTAGAGTTGCTAACACAACTGCACAAATGACGACAAATTCAAATTTTACGTTAATTTTGGGACACCCATTACATATACCGAATTTTTCGTATGTAACCTATTCTCACAAAATAAATAACGAAATTATTGGAATGTTTTTATTGAAAATAAAAGACTACCCCAAGAAGTATAATTGATTTTCTTAGAATTACATTTTAATAACAAAAGACTTTTAACATTTTCTATAATCCACACCCCTTTTTATATAAGAAAATATTTACTTCTCATTTCAGCCACCTTATTATAATAGGTAACCTAAAAAGCAAGAGCCCTTCTTTATTTAAGACCGAACAATTTCCAAAACTAAACAGCATTAAAAATCTATTAATCTTATTACTGTAAGCCCAAACAATTATTCGTCATTATCTTAGAAAATTCAACTAACCTCTTCATAATTCTTTTCTACAACATCTAATTAAAAAAACATTAAATTTAATCAAACGTAATGAAAACTTAATGCTACCAACAGCATCAGAACCATCAACTGTCAATATCAATTTAGTGGTAAGAAATCGACCGCCTCACCCAATCATAGGATTTCCATTATTTCTCAATTACTTTTTTCTTTGCAAATTCGCCCATTAGCGATGAGTCAATTAATTTAATTTATATTCACGTCACGACCCGGTTCACTCACAAAATTATTATCTCCATTACCTATGTAAACTTTCATCGATCCCTTTTGATTAATTAACACGCGAATATGTGTCAACAATCGTATAGTTTACAGGTTCTGTCAAAATTGTGTCCTCCTTTTGCTAAAAACTATAATGGAAATTATAAATGAAATATGCATACATTCATATTTTAAAAATGTTTTAATTTTTTATATGTATTTTATATAAATATATTTTTTTCAGTATTTCTTATTAATGTGTTGAGAGTTATACTAAATGTCATGCATCCGAGGTCAACAGATCCTTCCTTAGCTGGAATTAGAAGAGCTGCCAGGGCCGCAGCAATTTTAATACCACTATTTGGGCTTCATTATCTGTTGCTACCATTCAGACCTGACCGAAAATCCAAATACGAATACATCTACGAATATACATCAGCAATATTGATATCATTCCAAGTAAGTTACATAGTTACATACATATACATACTTATGTACAACAAGCGTCAAATATTATGTCTTCCCCTTGAAGCAATACATTTAAAACTATCTTCCGTATATCTCAGTATTAACAAATAGACGCCTTTATTATTTACGAGCATTGTGATATTGTTATCTCTCTCATAAATTACATATTAAAGTTCAATATTAGTTTTAAAGAAGTCTTGTTCAAATTTATGCGCGTTCTTCCTCTATTATAATATCTTTATCATTATATCCCTTTAACTTTTTGACATGCATCTTACTAAATGTTTTTGTATTTTATAATTTATTTTTTGGTAGGTGTATTTTGATTTTTTTTTATTTTACTGAAAAATTATTTTCCCATGTGTATTTTTAATTAATTTTACTAAGTAAAAAAACTTGTTTGTTGCACTCAAACAAACACCTTCACACAATCAAATTTTAGAATGATTATATTTTCTAAGAATTGCATTTTTTCTCTAAGTAATTATTTGCTATTGCCCTATTTACCATAATACTAACGTAATTATTAAAGCGGTCAATTTTTATCGGCGCGACAGGATAGGATCCGATGTAGTAAGTACGTATGTACTAAGAAATATACAACTGAGCGAGCGATCGACCTTGGATGAGTCCGTAAATATTCCATATGTATTTATTAAGAACCTGATGTACGCACAAATGTGGCCGGTCTAATAATTATTGTATCTCTATAGGTTGTTTTTGCAAAAAACAGATAGAAAGTAATTCTGTAAATATTCATCTTAGGTATAGAGTAGTATAAAGAAAAAAAGAAAGGCCGAAAATGCCCTGTTCATTGTTCAGAAAGATAATACATGTTCCATTTAAAATAAACGAGTTCGAAATTCTCTCAATTTATGCTGTTATATGTAGCACTCTATACCGTCCTTTCATATTAAAATGCTACAAACACCGTATCATATTATATTCGGGTCTAGATACCGAATGCCGATCAGAGTATAAAGTGGTGGGGGCGCGAGTCAGTCGAATCACAAAAACGACTTACTACAGGTTACAGATTAAGTATTGTTCGTGGTACTTGGCGAAAGGTCTATCACTGACTGTCCAAATTGTTTACGTCCAAAAATTAATAAATTATAATTACTTTTAACTGTACAATTACGTATTTTTACAATAAGTTTCGCATTGAACTAAAAGACGCTTTCTAATAAAATGTTTAAAAATAAAAAGAACTCTTAAGAAGCTAAAAAACAAAATAACTTCTCGGAACTTAAAAAATATTCTTTAAGCAGAAAATAAATATAACTTGCCAAAACTTATAAAATACTTTTTAAATACAGAAAATAAATTCAATTAATTAAATTCTCAAATGTTCCTCCTGCTTGCGCTAAACAGTACCCCAATCTATTATACAATTCATTTCGAACATTGGCCAGTACAAGAGGATTAATAATATGGAATTGGTGTTCGATATTAACCCGCAATTCTTCCAAATTATTAGCCCTTTCGTCTTGATGCCCATATAACTTTGATTTTCTGTAACCTCATTAAAAAAAAATCATTAGGGGCTAAGTCTGGTGACCTTGGTGGCCAGCGAATTGTATCACTATTAGATAAAACTCTTTGGGGGAATACATTATTTAAATATTCATTCACAATTCTAGTTCCATGGGCCGGACAACCATCATGCTGGAACCATACGTTCTCTAAATTGGGATTAATAGTTCTCAAACACGATAGTCTCAATGAAGTCTTCGCATTTACACGTTCTATTACAGTTTCACAAAATTCCATTCTGCGGTGTTGATCAGCATGATGCACTCTCCCAAATGCATACCACGAATGATCGTTAATACGATATCGATACGCCTATAGTCAAATTAGTGGTGGGGCTGCAGCTAGTACGATCAGTAGTCAGTTATAGTCGTGATTCAAATGACTCGCGCCCCACCACTTTACATTCTTTACATTCTAGCTGCCGAATACCGATTCGGCAGCTAGACCCGAATATAATGTGGTACAGTTTTCGTAGCGAGGTAAAATGAATGCACGGTATAATATATTTAAGCATTTTTTAAAGTATAAACGCCAAAAATCATTTGTATATTCATTAATAAAAAGGATGGAGCTTACAAAGGAACACCGGCAATCCAAAAATTCAGATTGAAAGTATACCTTCGCATAAGAGAACAACACACAGATAGAAAAACATTTAAACTTCAACCTGAACTATAGACTCAGCAATACATAGAAGAGCCTAGTACGAGAATTCGTCACGGCCAAGGGAGCACGACATACACGCACCGGTGAATCAACGGCTAGATATAAGAAAATACAATAACGGAAAGAATCAGTCTATGAGCAGATCTCAAAGATACTGGCAGGATGAACAGTGAAACGTCGATAGAAACTACAATACAGCGAAATCCATAAGAAAATTGTACTATAATTTTTTTAGAAATAATCTTGACACTATTTTCTTTTAAAAAGACTGTAATGGCAATCTTTTTCTACAATAAAAAGAAATTTTGGAGAAGCGCCAATTGTTTTACGATTTTTATTAAATTTCAGTTTTATAATTAGATTACTTATGGTTCCTCTGTTATTTTTCAATTATCGTTTTCTTTTATTAATTTTTGATGCACACACATATTTAACCGTTCCATTTACGTGAAAATAAAAAATCTGCACTCTATCGCAAAAATACCAATCTAAAATATATTGAATAAATCGATATAATAAATCTAACGCTACACCAAATATTTAATTTGAAATTTTTCTACATTCCAGGGTCTATGCGTCTCTTTCTTGTTTTGTTTCGCCAATCACGACGTACATCAAGCTATTAGAGGTTTCGTACACCGTCAGATTCACACATCCAGATGGAGCAACTACTACTACACAGGGGCAGTAGATAGTGCTGGTGTATATGTTATCAACGGCAGCAACAGTCAAAGTAACAATCTAGCACTCATTTGACAAAAAAGAAGGTCAACTCAGACCATCAAGTTGACCGAAATACCACTAACAAATGAAGACAAACCATCAGAAGCAATCAGCGAAATTCTTTAAAATTAATATGAACTGATATTTAATGACATTAAGAATAAGGCGTCCGATTTATTTTGTTTAACATGTAAGCAATTGTGAAGAAATATTTTATAACTCTATTGAAAATCGATCAAATTATTAATTTTGGAAATAAAGTCAACTAACTACATTATATCACTAAAACTGTCAGAAGTCTTTCCTGTAATATGGAGATAAGCATATGAAAGACCAATCAGTGATTTTTGGTAGGTTTTGTGGTACATATATTAATACTACTATATGTATAGGATGTATCTTTTAATTCTGTACACCTAAATGTATTTTATAAAACGAATGCGATTTTTTAATACAATTGGGGGAAAATCGGTCCCAATGGAACCTTTAGCGCTTGAATGGCTGTAATAACCCAAATAAGGGTCAAAATGTTTTGAATAAGTGTATATATTTGCTTACTTGGTATTTATATAGAAAATTAATGTAGTTTTCAAAAGTTAATTAAAAACATGTACGGTATTCATAAGAAATCGAGTAAATTATAAGCCAATCAAATAACAATTACAAGATGATGTACATACGCATAGTATAGAACTATCACCGTATATTATCAACATTTTTCGCCTTTACTGTATTCCAAAATAGACTCGACTAAACCAATTTACCAATAATGCTCTTTTGAATGATTTAAATGTATCTACACACATACTATAAAGGTATAACGCTTTATATATAGCGTTATACATTGAGTATACAAAATATTTGTGACTTCATCCATACAAATTCTTTGCTATATTGTAGTAAAAGGCATTTTAACTTTTGCTAGTAACAATTAAGTATTTTTTCACTCTAATGTTGTTAGTTATCATTGCTATAGTTAAATGTTAGAATGTAAATTTTATTAGAGACTGGGGTTAAATGAACTAATAAAAAAGGTAAATAAAACGCTTTCTCCATCAACATCTGTATTCCGTATACGTTTTTCGACAACTAAGTTGTCATTACCAGCAGATAATTACTCATAGTGTCGCACTTAGCTCCGTGGTAAAACTCACACAGAATAATTACGCACTAAACTTTAACTGCTAAACACCAAACACACACTGGTGTTTCGCAAAGTATGTGTTTGACGTTTAACGACTAAAGTTAAATACTGAGTTATTCTGTGCGAGTTTTACCGCGTATAGTTGTCGAAATAGGTATACAGAATACGAACATTGATCTAGTAAGGAGTTTTATTTACCTTTTTTGATTAATGAAACGTTAACAGACAAAAATCCCTAGGAAGTACTTATTTCCCATAAACTGAGTACTTCATTTTCATCATGTATATATTATAGTAATAAATACACAGATTGTTAAAATTTTCATTGATTTTTATTTATTAATTGTTGCCCAAAACAACTGCGTAGCGACGCATTGGCAACATTAGATGTTTGAAGTAAGCTAAATTTTAACGTACATCGTAAAACTCTAATGGTATCTCATTTTATAAAATGTGTAGTGAACGTATTACTTAAATAACAATAAGTTAAAATTGTGAGGAAAAATCTTTCTTAGGGGCTATTAAAAATATTTATATTTGATTATTTAATTTTTTTTTTTAATAATTTCCAAAAAGTCAACTAAAGTTAGCTTACGCCCTTTACTTTACATATACGTTATTTTACATAACACATGGATCAATAAGTCCCGAGACTAACAATGAAAACAACATTTTTTTTGCAAAATTTTTTTTTATTCATCAACATAATCACCTTTTAGGGTGATACAATGGTTCCAACGCTTTTCCAATTTTTCAATACCATGTTTATAAAAAAATTTATCTTTCGCTTCAAAATAAGCTTCAGTTTCAGCGATGACCTCCTCATTTGAGCCAAATCTTTTTCCCTGGAGCATTTTTTTAAGATCAGCAAAGAGCCAGTAGTCACTGGGGGCTAAATCTGGCGAATATGGGGGGTGGGGAAGCAGATCAAAACCCAATTCGTTCAATTTTGCCATTGTTTTCATCGACTTGTGGCAGGGTGCATTGTCTTGGTGAAAAAGGATTTTTTTTCTCTGCATGTGCGGTCGTTTTTTTGCGATTTCCTCCTTCAAAAGCACCAGTAAGTCAATATAATAATCACTGTTGGTCGATTTACCTTTTTCGAGGTAGTCAATGAAAATCACGCCATGTGTATCCCAAAAAACTGACGCCAGGACTTTGCCAGCTGACTGCTGCGTTCTCGGACGTTTCGGACGGCTTTCGCCAGCTGTGCGCCACTCAGATGACTGCCGCTTCGACTCTGGAGTGTAGTGATGTATCCATGTTTCGTCCATGGTCACGTAACGACGCAAGAAATCTTTTTTGTTGCGAGTAAATAGCGATAAACAGCTTTCTGAATCATCGACTCGTTGCTGTTTTTGTTCCATCGAGAGCAATCGCGGCACCCACTTGGAAAAAACCTTTTTCATGCTCAATTTTTCACGAAGGATAGTAAATACACTTCCATATGATATCTGTGTCATCTCAGCAATCTCACGGAGCTTCACTTTACGATCTTTCATTATAATTTTTGTCACTTCACTCACATTTTCCGGTGTAACGGCTTCCACAGGTCTACCCGAGCGTTTCGCGTCATTTGTGTCGGTACGACCACGTTTAAACTCGGCAAACCACCGACAAATCGTTGCTTTTGATGGACAAGAGTCCGGGTAACATTTTTCAATCCATTGTTTTGCTTGCGTGGTGTTTTTACCCATTAAAAAACAATGTTTTATCAGAACACTAAACTCGGTTTTTTCCATTGTTTAAACAAACTACAAAACGACTTTACTCCAACCTCGATAACTCAGCTGTTTCTGGTCCGATCGACTTAAAATTTTGACACGTTTCAAGCAAAGGTTAGTACTCTAGAAAGACGTGGTTACTGGTTTACTACGAGCGCCATCTATGGGTTAGTCTCGGGACTTATTGATCCATGTGTTACATAGTTTGACACATTGCCACTCTTAAATAAATGATTAGGAAAAGCAGAATTTTTTTTTATTTATGCATGAGTTAGTATGATCTAATACACGTTTGTCGAAAGTTTTTACTGTTTGTCCAACATAAATCTAGACATGACCACATAGTTACTTTTAGGGTCTATTAAGGATTTCGACTTGATTGTTTTTAATATATTTCGAAAGAGAGTCATATTATTAATTTTCAACGCTACTTGTAAATTTAGTTTTTGAACAATTTCGACAACTTAATACTCAAAGGTCCAATGTATGTAATTACTCTGCATTTATTACTAAAGTTTATTTTTGTTCGAATAGACATTTGAAATGCCGCTCTCTCACATAGATTTTGGCTAAAATATTATATACTATTTGAGGATTATAAGTATCGAATTATTTTTAAACTGGTGACAAATATGAACTTTAAAAGTTAAAAATTAAAAGACTTAAAAAATCAAGCGGGTTAATAATGAACAAACGGAAATAAACGATTCACCCTTACTAAATATGTTTAATATCAAAATCCTTAATTCCTCAAAATTTTAAACTATTGTCATTCACGTCATAAGCTTATTACATATTGTATAAAATATGTCATTATGCCAGGTTCCTCATAAGGAGTAGAAATTTATTATACAATCTTTAGGACTCTTGATAAGATCAATCTTCTTCATTGCTTTAGTTTCTGAAATGCAAATCGATAATACCAGATACAATTGCTTTTAGCGATTGCAAATTGATTTCAATCATTTGCGAATCTAACTTGTCATTGAAAATTACTATTTTCTGATATTACATCGTTAATTAAATTCACAGAAATCAATCAAAAATTTCTGCGCTAGAGAAGAACTCGAACCTCTATCTGTCGTTCTCTAGACGGCTGCTCTACCAATTAAGCCACCAGGCAGTACAACTTCGAGTCCTTTAATACGCCATAAATGTCATTATGAAAACAGATATAATATTTATTTAAAACTCGAAGTCAAGTTATTATGATAATAATTATATACATAAACATATAATTAAGTTATTTTTTTCTCTTCTTCTTTCTCTTTCGAGTCCTTCTCCAGCGCAGAAATTTTTAATTGATTTCTGTGCATTTAATTAACGATGAAATAGCAGAAAATAGTAATTTTCATTCATTCCCATCGTAAAAGAACTTAATTATATGTTTATATATAATTAACTTGTCATTATACATATTTGAAGGTTATAGAAATATGATTTTTGTGTATGTATTTAATCAAATCAAGACAAAACGCTAGATATCCCAAGGGCAACACCACAACGACGAATGAAAGCAACTTGAAGAAGTTGGTATTTGAAATTATATTATCTTATACTTATATTATTACCCGTCGTGCGAGAAACGCTCTTTAGATTAATTACAATTTAACAATCTGTGTTTTTATTACTAATCACTACTATCACTATGAATGTTCATGAGATAAAGGCCGAATCAATTTGAAATCTAAAAATACACTGTTTTGTTAACCCACATAAATGTCGGTCATAAACAATGCTTCTCATGTGATCTTTTCCATGAAACACTAACTTGATATTTATCTATTCACCATTTTTCACTTACATGTATTGATTTTGTATGAATATTGCCTGAAATTTTACAAAGTAAAACGTTATAAATGCAGCTTAAACAGTAATTAAAAAAACGAAACAAGCACAATGCAGTTAGCAACATAGTATTGTAAAAAAGGTAGTCTTAAAATTGCAATAAAGAAATGAAAAAAGGACCATAAGCCAAGCTTAAAGTGCATATCAGTTTGTTATCATCAATATAGCGAAAATAGTATCGAGCAGAACAATTCATTCGTGAACCACCTGTGAAGATTAATGGTTCTGTTTTGTCATCATCGGATATCCATGTGCATTGCTCAACGATGTACGTCCCGGCAACATAAATGTATTTTAAAATTTTCAATGCTTTCAGCTTTATTAAATATTTATTAAACACCCGAATAATTTTTTTGGTTTAATTCCAACGACAATTAATAATAAGATTAAAAGCTATATTAGAAAAATGACTGTTAATCGAAATTCTTCAAATAGTTTTTGGCGATTAATTTAAGATTCTCAAATCATATAACAAAATTCTTCAAATATATTTATTCTAAATATTTTCGAAAAAAATAAATATAACTTTACATTAATTGAAAGCATCCATCACCTCGTACATCGCAATTACCATATAGAGCTATAATAATGCACTTTAAGCAAAGTAAAACAATATTCAGTCCACAATTCTGTATGCACAGTATCAATGCAGGGTAAAAATTAATATGATATACCGGAGGTATCTAAAATCTTCATCAGCTTTCAAAGTGCTTAAAAACGGCTAACACAAATTCGAATGAAAAACCAAAGAGTTCTTGTTCTAGTTTCGTTGGATTAACTAGAGACGTCACAAGGGTGCAGAAGTGACGCAACCATTGAGAAGTCAATCAACTCTCAAACTCTCGTGTGTGCTATCTAGTTCCATGTGTGCAAATCACAACTATGCTGTGTTATTGCTGTCGACGATTCAGCTCCTCAGCTTCTGCTACTCAAAGCATTAAAAGGTGGTATAACACTTTTACAGAGGTATGATCACATCACGTCTGAATAAAACGTCGAACGAAATCCAAATACATTCACAAATAGTCCACAAAAATCCATGGTGAGCTTTGTATTCCCATCAAACAGCTCGAAGAAGATTTCGACGATGTTTTCCTTTAAAACCCTACAGGATTCAACTTTTGGTACCACTTCATATAATCAAAAACACGTTGAACTAGGCAACTCTACTTCGGCAAGGGACTCCTTCGTTTCTCCGATGTCACAGTGTACAATTTCTTTTTATGGACAAATTAAAGGCACGCTTTACTGCAGCAGATAATTATATAACGGTAGACATGCTAGGGTATGGGGAAGAGTCCGACTATCGGTTTGATGTATTAATATTTTATTAGAAATTTGCTGTATGTACAAATATTTTACATGTTGTACTCCCTTTTTTAACAACACAGCATTTTTAAATCAGATGAAGACTTTAGAGACACTTGCTCATTACATAGACGTACATCTACCATCGTTATAGATATCTGCGAACCAATACCAATTTACATCAATTATATAATTATATAATCTTCCTTAGACTGGGTTTGCTTGGTGGAAAAGTCACTACCTATGAATCTAGTGGAATGAATAATTATCGCTATAACCTCAAACTGCAATGATGTTTTTCGATCGCGTTTAAACTCAAACTCATACAAGTACTTTACGGTAAAACTTAAAACAGGCAATCGGTGAGTACCCTTACAATTCCAGCGTATCCATAAGAAACCTGCTCCGTTACATCATAAGGTGTAAAAGCATACTATAGGAAACTATGACTATTATTACCCTGTCCAGATAAATAATAAAACGTCTAATTATTTTTAAAAACTTTAATCCAAAATAGTACAGTTCTCTATTAAATAAATGTATAAATAAATATAAATTCTTGCATGTTAAGCAAATCAAGCGTCTTCAATTAAAACCAGTATAAGAAACTTCAATATTTTCTGAATAAAGTACAAATTATATATCTAAACAAACTGTAGAATAATTGTATGCTACAATTACATCTATAAGTATATAATTACTGAAAGTATAGGTTGTAGTCTGTAAGTAGGCATCCTAAGATCTATGATTATACTATATACAGTTATTCAATAGCTTAAGTTTCTAAAACCAGTCGTTTTCCAATGTTGCATGTTATTCTTAGGATCTTCGATATTGCATAGGTACTTACTATCAAGTTTTTGTTAGCTATAAAACGGAAGACTAAAGGCTGATATTTATTCGATCGATCCGTTAAAAAAGATTTTCTCTTCCCGTTTGAAAAACTACAAATTCAATTAAAAATATTTAGATAATAAAGATTTAGCAATAAAAAAATTCACAAAACTATATATCTGCCATAATCTACAATATATAAAAATCGAAAAAGGCCAATATTTCAAAAAGATCTGTTAAAATCAAAAACTTAATTTTACTAAAATACATACATGAAACATTAGTGCACCAAATAATTAATCAAGCATTCAATCACCATTATTTTTAGTTTTGCTTCACTTGGATTCCTCACGCTTGCTACCTAATATTCGGCCATAGCAGTCAATAGGAATCGTCATATCATTCTGCAGGAAAGCAGCTGTTGGTATAGCTACACTTTCCACAAAGGTTTTACTTCATGACTCACATGTTTTCAAATAGATAAAGTTTAAATAGCATTTACCATTTTTCACCGAAAACGATTTACATTATTGCCCTCTTACATTATCATTTCTTCATCTTACTATCAAATCATTTTCGTACTGATGTTAAGAGTCTCTTTTGCTATAAATTGATCATCATTCGTGCGTATACGTTACCAACAAACACATACACCAATCCAAAGTCTCACATGTCGAAACATTCACTTCCACTGGATGCGTTATTGTACATTTTATAAGCCGATTTGTATCTGAGAACTATGCTTTCTTTCTTCTCAGGGTCCAAAACGTACTCTTATCTGAAAACATAACATTCGATCAGTCTCCCTTCATATTATTACGAGCTCAAACAAGACACTTTTCGCGATGATTTTCTGGCAGTAACGATTTTGTTGTGCATTATAAGTTAGCAATAACAAGTGATCTAGCTTTACTGTCTTCGTTGATTTATATGGATTCGATTATTCCATAACCTTATAAATCTCTCAGACTTACGTAAATATTTTGTAGGTGTATTTACACCAATTTTTTGACGCATTATTTATTATTAATTTATGTCATTGGTTGAAGGAGATATGTTAGACATTTACTTTACATATACAATATGTATACATATATGATATGACATTCCATGGCCACCCCGTTCCTCCTATCTTGCACCTTGACAATTCTTTCAAAGCAATATCATCAGATACGATCACAAGAGTAATACGAACTTAAATGCGTAGAATATTATTTTCAAAATCAAGTGATGGTGAATGTGTATGTTATGTGAAGTAAATGGCAAACATTGCTCTCTCAAACAGTGACATAATTTTTTAAATAGTTTCTAGAGTTTCTTTATTATTTACGTTTAATATTGGAGAGTTATTCCTGCCGTATCCTGCATTAAAACAATGTTTTCCACAAATCAAAACGAGTACTTAATTCTTATGATAATTATAATCGAAGTAAAAAAATTTGCATTCGCCTATTTTTACTCATAAAAATACTTGCTATTAAACACCAACTTGCAATTTCGAAAATTATTTAAGGGATTATGGCATTTTTTACAATACGAGTATTACTAATTCAAAATAAAATGCTATGTACACACACGTGAAATTCCGGTTATATACAAGTCGATTTTATTTTCTTTACACATTTTGCTACTCTATTACTCTTTAATAAATTATCGACTTATAGAATTGAGTCACTTCACACACCAGATAAGATCTTAAATAATAGCGTACTCTAGTTTGCGGAATTTCAAATGTATATATTAATATAATGTATCAAAGGTCTTTAAGATATATAAGTATATATATACTTATATATATATATATATATATATATATATATATATATATATATAGAGATCTTATTAAATTATTATATTTTTTACTTCTTAATAAATAAGTACTAGTTATATAAGTATTACATAAGGAACCAAAAAGTATTTATATATATAAATATATATGTATATGTGTGATGTATGTATTAATTTATTAGTATCATAATGAAATTGAAGATATAAAGTGTCAAATATGTAAATGTGATCTGTAATAAACAGTCTGTATATGTATTATAAGCTTATTTGTCTTTCTTAATAAATACTTATTATCCTACAATAGTGTTTTATAATAATTAAAAATCTGCATTGGTGTACATACGATGGAGCGTTTTTATATTCGCGGAATGGGGGACAAGGGGTGGAAATAAAAAAACCAAATTACTTTTCTTTTTCAATATATTCACCTGCAAGACGGATACATTTTTCACATCTTTCAATTAATTTTTTCTTCATTTTCGGAAACAGGTAATAATCACTCGGGGCCAGGTCTGGGCTGTAGGGTGGGTGATTCACAATTTCGAAGCCTACCTTTTGCAGGGCAGCTAACGCAACGCGGCTCTTGTGGACGGGCGCGTTGTCGTGCAAAAGCAGAACACCTTTTGTCAATTTTCCCCGTCTTTTCTCTTTAATGGCTTCTTTTAGTCGCTCTAATATTGAAGCGTAATATTCTCCGGTTATAGAAACACCTTTATCTTTATAATCAATCAACAATATTCCTTCCGAGTCCCAAAATACCGTTGCCATGAGTTTCCCAGCTGATTGTGACACTTTAAATTTCTTGGGAGGTGCTGTGCCCTTTTTATGCCACTGCATGGAGTCTTGTTTGGACTCAGGTTCATAATGATGAACCCAAGTTTCGTCTCCAGTAACAATTCCACTCAATACACCATCCTTATCTTCATTACATAGGTCCAAAAATGCACGCGAACACTCTACGCGCTGTTGTTTTTGCGGCGGCGTGAACATTCTCGGCACCCATCTTGCGCTAACCTTAGACATGCCGAGATGATCGTGTAGGATTTTAAAAATTGTTGTATCGGATACTCCACCCATTTCTGCGAGTTGTTTCTTCTTTAGTCGAGCATCTTCGAGTACAATTTGTTCAACTTTTTGGATAAGTGCTGGCGTGGTCACCTCAATACTCCTGCCCGGCCTCGGGTCGTCTTCAAGGAATTCCCTTCCTTGTTTAAATAAACTATGCCACTTGTATACCATGGTTTTTCCTGGACAAGAGTCGCCGTAAACCAATGACATCTCATTCATTATGGTGGCGACTGATTTTCCTTGCCTGGTAAGGAACTTTATAACGGCACGATATTCGATTTTTTCCATATTTCACTTTTCACTCCTGATTATGTTACTTGGTTGACGATAGCTCAAAGACTAACTGTCTAATAACAATGAAACTTCGTATTTATACTAATCATGAGTCACTGCACAGGCCACGCCCCCAATGCGCCTACTCACCCCTCTACAACCCGCTCATTCCGCGAATATAAAAACGCTCCCTCGTATATTGTATTCCATTTATTTATCCTACTTTATAACATTTTATAATCAAGAAGTAGAAGACATTCATAGATTATTAAACAAATAGTAATAATAACCTTATTCTCTTTATTTCGAATATAATGATTAGTAGTTTCTAAAGAATCTAAAACTTCTAAACACAGGTGACTTGTGAGAAACGGATAGTTTTCAAATGATTATACAGAGACCATACTACTGGCAAAGTGATAAAAGAAATGTCACTTAATTCGAGGTAATATAAGTACCGTTTCTGTTGCAATGGAACAGTGGACAGTACAGCACACTCCTCCAGGTAACCAGAGAAAAGAACGAAGCTTACCGATAGCTTACGCCATGGTATTGACGCAAAGATGTCTCAAAGGTTGATTGTTAATTGCGACGGCTGTAAATAAATTTCTAAATCGTTTTCTTACTCTATAATTGCTTTATTTATTGTATTTATAGTAACACCTACCAAGCCTTCCAGGCGAGGCTATATGATGCTGCGAACCCAGA
Source organism: Dermolepida albohirtum (assembly GCA_031893035.1). Lineage (NCBI taxonomy): Eukaryota > Metazoa > Arthropoda > Insecta > Coleoptera > Scarabaeidae > Dermolepida > Dermolepida albohirtum. The sequence goes on along the minus strand of JAVIWB010003533.1, from coordinate 83,508 downwards.
GGTTTGATCAACATGAATCATCATTACATAGCAAAACTTTCGTCATTTTAATATCGGTCGAAATGGCGCAGTTCCTAGCCCCAATATAATCCTTAGATACAGTATTGTGCAAATTAATAGAATCATGACTATTTTTTTAGCTTTCTGCATGTGGCAACATTGTTAGGTCAGTTCTGACAGTAGTTTTATGTCAAAAAACATAACTTATATTACTGGGAACACATTACACAGTTATTCAGTGCGTTTTAGAGAGTTCGTTCACATATACTCTTTCAAAGTTCAAAATTTGATTTATATTGTGCTTTTACCGGTTGTTCGCGAAAACGTGAGAAGATTGTGACATTAAGTGAGCACACTTCAATGACACAGAGAGATATTGTTCAGGAATGTGGTGTTAGTCAAGGAGCAGTAAGCAAGATTCTAAAGCAAACCAGAATACCGGAATAGTTGAAGTGAAACGAGCAGGAAAATGTGGGAGAAAGAGGAAGATGACACCCCGAGATGTCACTTTTTTTGGTCAAAAATAGCAAGCTAAACCCAAGAAAAACTTGTTTTGAACTACAAAAAGACTTAGCCGACGGTGGAGTGAAAGTGCATGACTCGACAGTTCGTAGGAGACCTTTAGAGTCTGGAAGAAAAGCCATTCGATCACAGAAGAAGCAACTCCTCACTCAACGAATGATGGAGCAGAGGCTTATTTGGGCCAAGAAATATGTCAGATGGAATGAGGATGACTGGAGAAAGGTGTTGTTCTCAGACGAGTCCCATTTTTTTGGTGCAGGGGCAGCGATCAAAATTCGTGAGAAAAAGTGGAGATGAAAAACTCACTGCAGCTCATATCAATCAGACTGTCAAACGTCCTGTAAAGAAGATGTTTTGGGGATGTTTTTCGTACATGGGGGACTGGATCGCTGGTGCCTATAGAAGGCATGATGAATAGCCAGAAATATAAAGAGCTACTGGATAAGTATTTGGGAAAAGAGCTAAAGAAATGTGAGCCAAACGGAGGTGCAATTTTCCAACAGGACTCAGCTCCATGCCACAAATCGAAGGTTATGGTCAAATATTTCAAGGAAAAAGGAATAACTCTCCTCGACTGGCCTGGCAATTCTCCAGACTTAAACCCAATTGAAAATCCGTAGGCCATTTGTAAAGCTAGGTTACATAAAATGGACTGCACAACGAAGACAAAATTGATAGAAGCAGTAATTCAGGTGTGGTTTCGGGACAAGAAAATAAAGGAAAACTGTCAAAAATTAATAGATTCCATGCCGAAAAGAGTTCAAGCTGTCTCTTATTAAATTACTAGTAATTTATAATTTTATACCATCTCATCCTGATTATATGGCAAATAAACGGTTTTCTTAGTTATATTGTGTTTGATTCCATTAATTTGCACAATACTGCAGATCGAAGATCAACAGAAAAAATTATTATATAAAAGTCATCAGAACCAGGCAAGATTATTAGAAAGAAGTCATCAGAACCACGAAAAATTACGAAAGAGCTCGAAAACATTATAAGAGTGAGTATGCACGAGAGTTACACATAAGCCATAGACCTCTGAGAAAAGTTTTACATTTTCATTTAAAAATCCATACCTACATACATACCTGCACTGATTCAGCAGTTAATCAAAAGAGAGCACAACGAGAAGACTTCACTATACATATGCAAGTGTTACATGAAAAGGGGCCAAATGTAGTGATAACAATGAGCTATGAAGTCTATTTTCATTTGAATAGTTTAGTGAAGAAGTATAACTTTCTTTACTAGACTCTTCACAAATCTCGCAATATCGATTATTGCCTTTGGTACTTTTCTTGAGCAGTACAACGTAACGGAGACAATGAATATACTTTTTCTACCACGAATGCAAATACTACCTCATCAGCCTAGAACGCGTTTCTTTGAACTGATTTAACCACACCAAGACTATACTGCTTGTCCGTAAGATTTGTACATCTTGAAAGGATAAGTAAACATCAGAAAAGTTTACCTTAAACGCCACCGGGCATACTGCTAACACATCCATGAATATTTTAAGAAACATGTTTCCGGGGTGCCTCATTTCACATATCCATGACGTGCCACCGAACTCGCCACCGAAAGTTGTCCGTCTTGGACTTTTCTCTTTGGAGGTAATTAAAAGAACGTGTTTACGTTAATAAACTTCGTATTTTAATGTAGTTAAAATTTTCCATTGTAAAAGAGGTGCACTTTATTGATCAAGAAATGTTGAGTTGAGTAATGATTAATTTTTGGCATCGGATTTAAAACTGCATTCAAGATGATAATCGCCATCTAAGTGACACTTTTTCATAACTGACTATATTAATACTATTACCCGCTTTTGTTGGGTAATAAATAATAATACAGGTAATATTATTATTTAATAGAAAATATATTTATTTGCACGTGATGGTTAGTAAATTTATTACGAGCGCATGTCCGCCTAGCTGAAGCGCTGTAATAAATACAAATAAAAAAATAAAGTAATGTAAGGAGTTAATAATTAGTAATTATATATAATGAGCATCAAAAGTCCAGGATGTGTGCTGAAAGAAAGATATTAGTGGAAATAAAACAATAGGATTGCCCTTAAAATTTTATTCACTCATTTAATTCAATTCTTTGAACTTGAGTATATTAAACAAAGATAATTAATAAGATCGAGAGCAACAAATAAAACAAGATAAGCGTAATGGCAAAGCTGTAATAAAAGTAAATCTAGAGATATACAGCTGTTTAATAAAATATAAAAAGGGTTAGATTAAAATATGTATCGGACGATACGTAAAGTACTTGCGATTTGTGTGTGTATATCCTGGGCCAGGATGTTAGGTATATTTTGCGGTCGCAAAATAACCACGTGGACTTAACTGTTCAACTTCGCGCAAGTGATGCGTGTAGACTTAGTCATGGCCGGAGAAGAAGACGCTGTGTCATACACGCGGGGGTTTTTAAGAAAAAACCTGGACCAGGATGTTAGGTATATTTTGCGGTCGCAAAATAACCACGTGGACACTGCGTTAAAAACTTAACTGTTCAACTTCGCGCAAATGATGCGTGTAGACTTGGTCATGGCCGGAGAAGAAGTTTCTGTGTCATACACGCGGGGACTTTTAAGAAACAACCCGTAACTGAAGGGTAGAATACTGGTCATGTTTGAATCAACCAATAGCGAAAAGAATAGGGACGCTAGAAATTAGCACACTAAAAATATTGGCGTAAATTAAAATTGGGATATCAATTTCAATATAAGTACCTAGCAGATAGATATTTAGACAGAATAATAGACATGTATTCTGTGTGAAAAATAGAAGAATTAATACTTGAATCTCTATTGCAATTAGATATCAATATGCGGAATTAATATTAAATGTGGTTGTATGGAAAGTTACTAAGTTCTAGGTATTCAGCTTCCTAGAAAACGACGCGGGGTTGGTTTATTGCAGCCTGACCGTACGTGACGAAAACGAAAGATCTCTCATCCGAATGTCTGATACAAAGGACAAATAATGTCAATATAATAAGTAATAAATAATAATTTAATAATTCAAAATCGAATTATTTTTAAATTAAAATAAATTAATTTTAAAAACATGATATAAAAAATTATTATATATGCGGAGCGTAACAATACAAATGGTTGATCTTTAAGTATTCAAAAATTAATAATTAATAATTTTTTATAGAAAATCAAGTACTGTTGATATGAAGAACGTCCATTTCCCCACAAGTCATCCAGTAGAAAAAATTTAAAAATTAACTATAGTAGGAAGTAATACAAACTAAGGCATAACAATGTAATAGATAGCTGTTTCTATTTACTTTTAATATCATTAGACTTGATTTTGAGCAATATATAAGGGGAGGTACTAACACCATCTTTTGACAAAAACCTAAAATGACCAAATTCGCAACCTAGTATGTACTGGTTAAAGTTCAAAGCCTGTCGAACATTTTGACTAATATATAAAAAAATTTTGGTGACAACATTCCTTCGAAAACGACAATGTGTTGCAGACTTACGCAATTTGAAACTGGTGATATGAGTCTCGCTTTGAACGCCCGAAAAAAAATATTGCGAGCATATACATTATTTTACAAGTAAAATTGCACATATATAAGCTATGAGCAGGATGAGTGCAGCGAATCTTATATAACAACAAGAAATACAAACGAATGAGAATATCAAGCGATAATTGAAGGTGTTTCACAAAAACCAAGCTGATTTTTCGGTAAGCTAAGTGAAGATTTGTTACAGTTGATGAAAGTTGCCTTCACCACAATAATCCTTAAATCGAATAGTAATTTCAACAATGAATACATCATGGTCGCCCCTCAAATACACTTATATGGGCATATAAAGTAATGGCTATGATTTTTTGGAATTCGAAATAAATACTTTCCTAGAAAAATTTAACAAAGGGTCAAAGCGATATGCGGCTCTACTAAATAAAATAAAAAAAGAAACTTCTAAAAAAGTTCCCTTTCATCACGACAACGCGCCTCCTCACACCAATCAAGTTGTACGAAAAAAATTGAATCTGATCTTTCTGGTTGTGCCTCGCCCACCTTATTTGCTATATCTACCCCAAAGTGACTTCCATTCGTTCAAACTTTGTCCTATTGACACGAACTTTCACTATGATGAAGAACTTATTGCAGCAACGGAGCAGAACTTCAAAGATCTTGAAAAAGATCATTATAAAAATGGCATAATGGCATCGCTGATCTAAGTGCGTTGAATTTAGAGGCAAACATGTTGAATGTGGTTTCCAGATATATGTATTATGAACATTAAGCACATAAGAATTAAAATACCTAAACCTTACTAAAATAGTTGAATTTGATAGAGCCTGTGGTTGATTAACTTAATCACTAAGGTTGATATATAACCCCTTTCCACATTAACGTTTATAATTCTGTATACGCATTTCGACAACTAAGTTGTCATCATCAGCAGATAATTGCAAAGTGTCACACCGTTGAGAACCAAAATGTACACATTGTGTACATTTTAGTTTTCAACGGTGCGGATCGCGTACGGAGTTTGTTTTCGTACAGGTATTTTTCGCCATGATTTACCAGGTGCGACACTGCAATTATCTGCTGATGATGAAAACTTAGTTGTCGAAATGCGTATACAGAATTACAAAAGTTAATGTGGAAAGGGGTTATATATCAACCTTAGTGATTAACTTACTAAAATAGAGACAAATAATGAAATCTACTTACGCATAGCGATTTTGGAGGGCAATGATGCAATTGTGGATGGTTTTGGAACAGGATATTTTATTATTAAGGTAGAACTATTTCTTTTTAAAAACCGTAAATATTCAGCACATTAGTGGATAAACAGTATGATGTTTGCAAAAGTTAAACAAATTTAATTTGATGATAATAATTAATTATACTGCTGCGAATGTTAAAAGTTTTGATTTTATATTACAATATACAAATTATTAAAATTTAGTTATCTTTTATTTACTCTACTTAGGATAAAATAAATTTAAAATGATCTAAAGCTAATATATAGAAAGTCAAAGTATAATTATTATTTTGTATAAGAATATAAATCTAGTTTACATTAGAATTGATTAAATTAAAATTGTGGTTTATTTTTCTATCATTAAAGAATCTATTGAATTATTATGGATCTTTATTACAATAAAAATAGCATGTTTATTAAAAATAAATCGAATTTTATAGAGCCTATTAAATGTTAAATTCATTAAGCTTAAATGCTGGATTATACTTTGATTTTCATATAACATTGAACGTAATATAGTAGAACGAAGCACGAATTCATAATTCTGAGATGTAAGACTAATTTTGAGCATAATTATCAATAAAGTAAGTATAAATGAATATTTTATTTTGAATTAAAACTTGACAATCTAACATATTGCATAAGTATCTTTATCTCTAATAAATTTATAACTTTTTGACGCAAGCCAACGTGAGACTCATTATAATAAATATATACAATAACACTTTCATTCACATAAGACTTACATATTTATTATATACATATATGGGTGGTCAGATATTCACGGATAATAGTCAGGTTGGGGAATCCTATAATTAATTCTGAGTCGACAATTCTAATACAGAAATGTTGTGTATTGTCATTAGTTAAACCATAATTAAGCCATATATGACAATAACAATTATAATGATAATTAACGTAAATACTGAATTGAGTTTAGGACGCGTTGCAACATATAACATATAGTTTGTCAAAAAAATCTTTGCACGTAAAAAAAAATTCAAAAGATGCATTGATTTCTAATTTAAATAACCAACTTTTTTATTTTTTTCACACAGTGTTTTATAAACGTATGTTTTTTTAATATAATAAATAAAAAAAGTTCTATAACAATAAAAATATTCTAATGTATATTAAAAAAGGAAAATAGTTCAATTTCTCTACTATCAAAATAATTTTGGCACACTTGATAAAATATTTAGCCTGATGTAAATTTTTGAATTTTTAGTGCTAATATTTTGTGTGTCCACCTTGAGCATCAATTACCGCTTGCAGACGTCTTCGCATTGATTGAATAAGCTTCGGAATATTATATTCTAACGGTATTTTGTCGCACTCTTCTTTAATGAACCTTATCAATTCGTTTTTATTAGTTGGCGATCTTTTTCCTACCTTTTTTTTTAGATGAACCCACAAATTTTCGATAGGGTTAATATTAGGATTTTGGGCAGGAGTATCAACAACTTTGGTGCAGTTGTATAATAACCAGGACCTACATAAGTAAGATTTATGTTTGGGATCATTATCTTTATAGTATTTGTATTTAAATTTATTTGAATTATCCGGATCAATAAAACCGAACTTTTAATGCTAGCGGTCAGTTTGTTTTTCAAAATATCAAGATATACTTCCTTAGTCATTATTTCATCCAACATCCTGATTACAGCAACTCCCTTGCTGGATATACAGCCTCATACCATTACGGACAGTTTTCCAAACTTTACTGTAGGAATAAGATTTCTATTTTTTAATGCTGTCAGAGGTTTACGCCAAATTCTGGGGTCCGTCATGGTAATAAAGCATCATTTTAGTCTCATCTGAGAAAATAACATCGTCCCAGTACTCTGAAGAAAGTGATGTGTTCGGTGGCAAATCTTAATCTTTTTTCGATATTTTGAGTTGGAAGCAGAGGTTTTTTCCTAACCACTCGTGAAGAATATTTGTGTTTTTGTAACATATTTCGGATGGTTTCATGGGAAACACTTAACCCAAAGTCTTTTTCCACCTGAAGAGCTAATCCTCTAGTACTGGATTGCGGGATGTTATAGTTTTAATTATTTTGCTCTCAATTCGCCGCGTCACCTTTTTTTACTCGAGTCTTCCTTCTATTTCAGCACGGGATATGATATTGTATACAGTTCTGATTTTGAGAGAGAACATATCGGCGATTCCTCTGGCAGATTTACGTTTATAGTAATCGAAATACACCAATTGTTTAATATTTTTTGAAACTCGTTTTCCTAGCATTTTTTTATATTCAAATATGAGGTCACTTGTTGAATTAAAGACAGTCTTTATTACTAAATACTTTTTTACCCCTTTCGCATTCTATTCCAGTTATAAAAAAAACAAAATGCACAAAATTCGTGGAAAATAAAGGCATTTTTGTTTGTGTTGTTTTCATTCAATATGCAAACATTTTTTGGACACTTTTTATACTGAGTAAACTTCTTTTTTTGTTGCTGTTGTTGTAATGTTTGTGTCTATTTGAAAAGTATTGGCGTCTTATAGTCATAAACAAGTAATGTGAGCAAAAAAACAAATATGTAAAGAATTCGTTATTGGAATTCTTGAATGTAGATAACATTTAACATGTTTCTTTTTCTGTGCAAAGATTTTTTTGACAAACTGCATGTATATATATTATTTCCCGCCGGAGACGCACCATAAACATTTTCCTTCTAAAAAGCCCCATTTCTCCCAATCTACCTAACTGGAAAACGTTCACCATGCTCTGGTAATTCTTGCATTATGAGCTAGTGTACCATCGTGTATGTAATACATGTTGGCTCTGACATTTGATAGAGCATTATCCAACACGTATTCATTTGCATTTAGTCTATTCGAAAGAAATATTGGTCCTACAATTTGAAGGTTTAAGATGCCTAGTCAAGCATTCACAGAAAACATTCTTTTGTATCCAAATACTCGAATAGCTACTAGCTTGTGACTGTTGACACCATCTCTTGTGAACGTGGATTCGTCACTCCATAAAATAAGTGGTAATATGTTTGGATCTTCTTGAATTTTGTTTAAAATTGTGTTGCAAGACATTATTCTTTGCAAACTTTTATTTTCATGTGGTCGTACTTTTGTAACATGAAATGGTGTTAAAAGGCTTTCTGTAAGCACTGAAAAAACTGTTGTCTTACTTAATATGTTCATTTCCTAGGCTATTTATCTAGTGTAGCAAGTAGGATCTTGATGAACAATCTTCAAAACTTCTTGTTCAACTTGGATCGTATTTCTAGGTCTACCTGCATCACGTTGACTGGAAACAAAAATGCCTGTTTCACGAAGTCTCCGATCCAATTTTCGAAATGTATTGGTAGATGGGCGCTGCCAGTGTGGATATCGTATTGCATATTCGTCTTTAATGAACATTAAACTGACAAATGTCAAAATGTGACATAATTATTTTTAAATTACAGACATTATTCTAGGCTAAGTTTGCCATATGTAATTTAATGCAAAAAATAGTGTTCAATAAGGCAAAATCATGGCATCAAATGATTAATTATACAAACTTAGTGTTGCATAATTTTATTTGACAGTAAAACATGGTTTTCCACAGAAAAGTTTTATTTACGAACATTTTCAACGTTAATGGTCTTGTGCGCCTAAACGACTGACCATACAACGTTTCTGTATTTGGATTGATGATATATATACATATATATATATATATATATATATATATATATATATATATCAATGTCGTCAATCCTATATCCTAATATACTTATATACACTCCCGCTCATGGAAGTATGAACACTTGATTAAATTTTATATAACGATCATAAAAACTATATTAATACCAATAAATAGTGACTATATTATTATCCCTTATTCTTAAGAAGGTTTATCATTGAAATAGGTATTGTATTTGTATATATTCTCCAGATAATATGATAGAAACAATTTTATCTAACAATAACTATAATTACCTGATATTGCATCTCTATAGCATTGTACGATAATTCCAACTATATATAATCAGGATTAGTGGTACGGCCATTAAGAAGGGACTAAAGTCTAGAAATTTACCTGAAATGAGTCGGTTACCCTATTACTACCTTCTTGTGCCCATCAGTAGATCACTGAACGTGCTTGTGTGAAGTTGTCTATTTTGTAAGCGAATAGTGTAATTTCTGTTTATAAAATGCCATGGGGAAAACCGCTTGATAGTGGAACATGATCAGCGATGCTTGCTTTGCGTCGTGAGTGTATTCAGTTCGCGGTATTGGCGAAAAATTAAAAGTGAAAAAATCGACAGCGAATCTCACAATTCATCGGTTTCAAGAAAGTGGCAGTCTGGAAGACCGTAATCGGCCGGGACCATCGGGAGATACTTCCAAAGCTGACGACGAAAGAATTAAATTAATTAGCAAAAGAAATAGAAAATTAACGGCACCTGAAATAACAGCCGAATTTAATCAGGCCCGCGCTGAAAAAATTTCTGTGAGTACAGTGAAACGACGATTAGTGGAAGCAAATTTACACGGTCGCGTTGCCTCACTGTTATAATTTTTTTATTACTTCTCATTTGCTTTTGTCTTTTTTTAACATATATATGTATATAAATTCATTAACAATTTTTTATCTAATTTCTTTTTTGGTACTGTGATAAGAAGTTACACCAGATGTAAGAAAGGGATTAAATTTCTTATCTTAAATATTAACCTTTCCTTTATTAAAAATATTTAAAAAATTAACGTTCGATTACTTAGACCGTATCGATTAGATAATTTTGTACATTAATAGACGGGATGAATTGGTTCTTTACTCACAAAATTACTGACACCATCATCACCCAAACCAACTGAACTGAAGGCAAACATTCAGAAAGGTAGGTCTTGACGGAAAACTAGAGAGGACTTCCTTGGAGTATAGTCACATGTACTATTACTCTCAAAATTGATGACATAATAAGACAAAAATATAAGTTAAACGCTCTAAACAGGTATACCATACAAGAGTTCAGAGGCAGACGTTCAGGCAAATGTTGATGTCCACGATCCTCTTGGGCAGCAGCTTATTATCAAGCATTATGAGGTATTGCCATACGTAATAATATCACTTAAATGGGAAGTAATTCTTTTTGTGACAGATAGTAATAAATTTGCTTTCTTTACAGAATACCAACAATCATATTAAATGTATTATATGTAATTAAGCATTATAGGACATGATGTATTGTTTGTGATCGAAACTTAACTCTTGGTTCGCAAAGTACGAAGTGCAAAAGGCTGGTAATGTAAAAGGGAACATAACGAAGACAATAGAAAAAATAAGCCTGACAATGATATTGTAATAAAAACCAAATTAAAAGTTAAATTTAAAAAAACGAATTCGCAAATATATAAAAAGAGCTAATAACTTAATATTTCAATTCACATATAATAAATAACTACCCAACAAGCACAAAAGTAGCCGAAACCGAGATCGGAACTTATTTGTAGTAGCATAAACGTGATTACTACTATAAATAATACTTTTTGGTCTAAATTACTTTATTTACCAAATTTACAGTAGCCGGATCGACGTTTCTACTACAATTTGTTACCTTGTAGTATGATAACTTCAAAGTCAAGTCACTGGTTTTAGCGACTTCACTTTTCCTAATAAAATAACTTTGAAGTTACCAAGACTTTGTAGTAAACTACGACAGTCAAATTTACCAATTCATATCACTAAAGTACGACTATAAAGTAGTAATTCCTTTGAAGTAAATTTTGAAGTTTTTAATACGTTATAAAGACTTAAAATTTCCCCTAATAGTGGGCGACTTATAAGTAATATTCGTAAGTCAAAATAACGTTTCCTTCACCCGAAAAAATAACTTTATGTTGTAAATTTACTTCTAAGTGGGCATTACTATTAGAAATTACTATGAAGTAGATATTACTCCCTGGGTTTTCAAAGTAATATATGTTTATATGAATCATATAAAATTATTTACAGGTAAATTAGCAGTTTTATCAAAAATATCGAATAATAACTTATTTCAATATAATAAATCAAGATAATATAATTTTATATAAATTTCAAGACAGGATTGAAAAATATAAAAAAAAAATTTCTAAATAAAAATTTACTAAAAATTAAAATTATAAGGGCGCATAAAAAATTTAGAGGTATAATGCCTACATTTTGCAGTAAACTTGCTTTCGTTTAAACTTTAAACGAATAAATAACAAAATATTTCAGTATAAAGTTATTATATAATAACTTATCTAAATATTTTGTTATCATTTCATTTTACAATACCTACACCTTTTCATCTTCAATTCGCATAACATTTCGTTTTATACACAGTGGCTTTATGTGTATACAATAATAATAAATCTAAGAAGATAAGTTGAAAGAGAAAGAGAGAAATATATACGTCAAATATAAACACTACTTGGTAGTCGCGGGAACTACCCTGCCACGTTTCGGCGACCGTAACCGTTACCGAGGCGGATCTGTAAATATTACCACGAAATTATTCCCCATTTTGGCAGTAATGTAGTAATAGGAACGTCGTTTTTTCGTTCCCGTGTAGTGTCGCGGGACACTTTAAAGTCATTTTAGTAGTCGTAATTACGTTCCCAAATAGTAATTGTGCTGCTTGGGTACTACTAAAGTATAACTAAAAAATAAGATTAAGTATCATATACATGCCATAAATTTAATAACTTTATAGATATTATAATTTAACATTAATTAAATATATGACAAACAAAGGTAATAATTATAAAATCGGCTTCTAAAAATTCTTAAAAAGCAAAAGAACCCAAGAGGATGTGAGTAATTCCAGAATTTTCTCTACAAGGTTTAGACCTTAGGTCTGGTTGCTCTATACTTTTTAACTTTTTATAAATGTTTGTCTTTCATATTAATGCAATTAGCACTAGTTAACTACAATTATTTTATTTAAAAAAGATTTGAAAGGAATTCAAGCTATAGACTAAATGGAAAACTATCATAATTAATCCAGTAAAAGTAATTTAATATTTAATGAAGCATAAAAAGAAGTGTAATCTTTTAGTAAAACACAGAAATAATTATTTATAAATGATATATTGTCTTCATAAATTGAAAACACAAAATTTGATTACAAAAGTCATTTCAAACGAAATATATCGAATCATGTTCCTATCTAAAAATTTTGTGCGCTTAATAAATCTGGCACTCAGTCGATCCTGTACAAAGTCGTCTATATCCGTAATTAAACAACAAATTTAAATCGAGTCGAAAAACACAAAAAAACTCTACCGCATTATTATATTTGTCATCAGCAGAAAACTGGACACGGTGCGATACATTGGCCCACCGTAAAACTACACCGAATAAGATACGAAATACTGTACTCGAAGATCGCACCAACACTGAATACCTATCAATGACACAAATATTAATATGGTAAGGATTTTTTTGCCGTTTTTGAATTTTCAACTAACATATCATTTATTTCTATGGATTACTTCAGCGTCAAACTTATTTGAGCACATAACATATTGGAGCAAGTTACAAAATGTTATCAATGAATTACTAATAAACAATTAGAGACAATAAAAATAAATTATTACATTCTTACGTTTTCTCTGAAAAATGAAGAAATGTGGATATAATTCCTCTCTTTAATATGGATAAGTAAAATAAAAGTAAGTTTAAATTAAGTATTCAGAAATGTGAGAAATTATACTAAATGTTCACATACGAAATCTCTTTTACTTTTAACTAAGTTAAATAACAAATTAAAAGAAGTATTATTTAATGACATCTTTATACGATGGCGTTAAAACTTTGAAACGTACACTGAAACTATTATCTATTTACGGAAACTGAAAGCTAATAACGCTGCGTTCTGAGGAACTTTAAGCTTTAACAGAATGTTAACCATTGTAAATTACAGAATGTTCAATATTAGGTATTTCATATCAAGTTTATACATACTCTTAATTTAACTATAAAATGAGCTGTTAACCTACTTCAACATTTCCGCTGACCATAAACATTCTACAGTAGTGTATACTGAATATTTCGATTAGCGTTATGGTGTTACAGAAGTTAAATTTAAGTTGTTAAACAAATATATATACTTTAAAAAAATGAGTTATTTATGTTAATGTTTTCTTAATTCAATTGTAATTTTTAACTTCTTGTAGACGAGATATTAAACTGACAGAAACAAATGAATTCCGTTAAAGTGCTAATCTTTGTATTTGTTATCCCAAGTATATGGCATCTGCTTCTGGGTTTCCGGGCTGGAACCGCGTCACTAGTATATCTGCCGACGTTTCGTACCCATACAAATGGGTACGAAACGTCGGCAGATATACTAGTGACGCGGTTCCAGCCCGGAAACCCAGAAGCAGATAGCATGGACCACGACCGCGGAAGTCTACGTACCAAATTAACCCAAGTATATGGGTTTAAAAGAAATGTATTGGTTAAACAAGAATTTGACAAAATATTTAATAAACAACCAAGATGAAACCACATGCTCTATTGCGGCGTATTTCAAGGTTATCACTACACTTGAAAGTATTAGTGATAAATAATACACGGAAACATATTATAATGCATATGAATATTATACACTTTAAACTGTTGCCTCGTTTTTTGTGTTATTTTTCTTTCATTACACTGCCATTTGTTTTTATTCGCACATGTTAAGCAGTCAAATTGCTGATTGCTAACCAAAAATTGGTAAACGGTGTTAAACTTGAAGATAGTAATTTCTATTAAAAAACGAATGTTATTTGTTTATTAACAGAGTGCAACAGAGAGTGCAAATGGCGATGGCCTGGTTGCTGATTGTCTTTAGTGCACACTGAGTTTTTGGTTAATGCACATGATCACTATTCTAGTCATAAAAATTACACGACCGGCAGAACATCGTCGGTCATATTTGCATTAAAATGACCTTAACTACATAGCTGAGGTCCTCTTTATTTGACATCCATTACGAACTTTGCGAGTGCTGTTAATTCAGTGAAAGGCAGAACACCGCAAAAATATACACTAAAAGTACATACGAGTGGAACATAAAATACATTACACTGGATGTAATAATAAATATTATTATCTGTACATCTGAATGAAACCAGCAAGAAACGCTATAAAATAGTAAAGTTTCTGTAAAATATTTCGTTTCAAAGCTTTGATGTTTGATGAGTTTATACAACTTAATTTGTTTCTCAAATTTTAAAGAATAACACCATAAGTCAACATATCATTATATAGACTGCAGTAAAATGATCTTGATCCTTAAAAATATATATACATATATATATATATATATATATATATATATATATATATATATATATATATATATATATATATATGTATATGTATACCGTGAATATATTTTATAATGCAACATGCACATACATACACTAGTTGCTAGAGTAACGTAATAATGAAATGACAGCAATGTATTTTAGCGTGTATTTTATTTTGCAACATAGGATGTCGAAATAAGTTACTCTATTTTTGAGGTATGTATAGTGTAGAAGAAAAACTGTTATTAGTGAACTGGTATAACTCGAATATGAGTTTGAGGAGAGTAGCAGATTTGTTTCAAATTACATATCCTGACCGTCCAAGACCGAGTCCAACTACAATAAGTAGGTTAGTACAGAAGTATAAAAATAATGGATGCATCGTTCCTAATCATGAAAAAAGAATAGGCCAAGATATGTTATTACTGACGCCAAAAGAGATGAAATTCTACAAACAATCGAAAATAATAATATGCTCTCCACAAGAGCTTTAGCACAAACTACAAATGTAAGCAAATCTTCCGTGCATAAACTACTAAAACGAGAACATTTTAAGTCGTATCATTTTCAAAACCATCAGGAACTAATTGCGAATGATGCAGAAAGAAGAAGTGACTTTTGTGAAATCATGTTGGATAAGCTTCATAATGATGATACTTTACTACGCAGAATTTGCTTTACAGATGAAGCAACATTTTATGTAAATGGTGAAGTAAATTCACAGAACTGCCGCTACTGGAGTAGACAAAATTTGCATAGATATCATATCACAAGGACTCAGCGGCCACAGAAAGTCAATGTTTGGACTGGGTTGATTGGACACCATATTGTAGGACCGTTTTTTATTGAGGGTACTCTTACAGGAGAAAAATATTTAGAATTGCTTGAGTACAGAGTTATGCCAACCCTCCACGCTTTAAATATTGATGGTGAGATTTGGTACCAGCATGATGGCGCGCCGGCACATAATTCTCATATGGTTAGAACATTTTTCAACGAAAGTTTTCCAAACCGTTGCATAGGCTGTGGAGGAGAAGTAGAATGGTCCGCAAGGTCACCAGACCTGTCTCCAAACGATTTCTTTCTTTGGTCATGTATCAGAAATAAAGTTTCTCATGGAGAACCTCTAAACAATATTGACCAATTAAAAAATAGAATACGAGTTGCTGCAAGAGAAATAACTTCAGAGCAGATACAAAATACAATAAATGAATTCTACAATCGCTTAGGATACTGTCTGGCCATCAATGGTGACATTTTTGAAAATTTGTTAAATTAGTTTTTAAATTTTGTTCAACTACTGTATTTCACATCCTATGTTGCAAAATAAAATACACGCTAAAATACATTGCTGTCATTTCATTATTACGTTATGTATGTACATATGTGCATGTTGCATTATAAAATATATTCACGGTATATATATGTATATATATATATATATATATATATATATATATATATATATATGTATATATATATATATATATATATATATATATATATGTATATGTATATATATATATATATATATATATATATATATATATACATATATATATATATATATATATATATATGTATATGTATATGTATATATATATGTATATATATATACATATACATATATATATATATATATATATATGTATATGTATATATATATATATATATATATATATATATATATATATACACAGTACTATGTAAAAGAAAGAGGCACCTAACAATATTTTCCAAAATTTATTTACTAAAACGTTTTTACTAATAATTATTGGGTTAATTTAATTTATACTACTTATTACATCTTTCCAAGAACGATTCATATATAATCACTGAAAATTTCCAAGTTTATAATATCATACTTATAAGAGGATTAAAGTAATAAATTTTATTGCACCACAATGCTCTGCAATAAAATTTCAAAAGAGAGTTATTTATCTATAAAATGTTTTTAATTCAATGGTAGAAGCGATACAGAGCGGTTCCACAATAGAATTTATTTAGATTCTTAAAAAATGCGCCTACGAATTACATTTTCATTTAAAGGAAAAAATGTGAGTTGTAAATTGTTATAGTAGATAGAAAATGTCTAGAATAACATTACTAGACAGAAATAAAATTACTGTTTTACACCAAGAGGGTTATAGTCAAGTGAAAATATCAAAGATAGTGAAACGTTCCCGGTATGCCGTGCAGCAAACAATAAGAATGGCTGAAACCGGCAGTGTAACTGATAGACCAAAGAGTGGACGTCCAAAAAAGCTCAGTAAAGCTGATGCACAGTTTTTAAAAGTTGAGAAATCGTAAGAAAGTTAGCGCAGAACTAGCTCAAGATCTTGTGCGAACATCTGGTACTTCGGTACATGCTTCAACAGTAAGGCGATCAGGATTGAAAGGATGCGTGGCCGTGAGAAAACCCTTACTGCGACGAGGTAATAGAGGGAAACAACTAAAATATGCCAAAGACCACGAAACTTGTGGAAAAACGAGTGGCGACAAGTACTTTGGACTAACGAATCTAAATATCAATTATTTGGAACGAACAGACGTCAGTATGTTAGACGATGCCCTGGCGAATCGTTATTGGAACCATGTTTACACACTACCATAAAGCATGGAGGAGGCAATATCCAAATTTGGAGTTGTATTTCGGCAGCAGGTGTGGGTGAAATTATAAAAATAGAGGATAACTTAATTGGTGAGAAAATACAGAACACTATTAGAAGAACATGACATACCAGGGTAGCAACTTATTGGTAATAATTTCATTCTACAACAAGATAATGATCACAAACATACCTCAAAACTTATAAAAACATATTTAACATAGCAGGACGCAAATGAGGTATTACAGACTATGATATGGCCACCTCAAAGTCCTGACTTAAATATTATTGAGCATGTCTGAGATTATCTTGACAGAAAAAAGTGTGAAGGGAGGCCAAAAAACAAAAATGAACTGTGGAACATACTACAGGAAGAGTGGTACAATATTTCTGAAAATTTCATTGATTCATTAACGGAAAGCCTACCAAGAAGAATGCAGGATACCATAAAAAAGTCGTTTATGTTTAAATATCGATATGTGTGTTTTTATACATTAAAAAAACTTCAACTTATGTAAGATTATTATTTATCCTTTTATAATAGTTTCTTGTAAAATTCAAGAAGGTGCTTCTTTCTTTTGCACGGTACCGTATATATACAAAGAATGCAGTAAATACTAATATACTAATATTCTTTGTATCTTTAAAATTTAATATTGTAATACTGTAATATACTGTATCACAATAAATATTGTAAATCAATTTGTAACTTAAATGTTTAATTTATATCTCCATGTCTTTTAAGTCATCCCACATGTTACTATTAATATAGTTCACTGATAACAATTTGTTAATTTAATAAAACTATACATCAGACTTTAACACTTTTTATGATAATTTTGCTACGTTGCATGAGTTTTAGCATGTCTATTCAGATCGTTTGCTCTTGCGTAACGTTTATCACACAAATTGCATCCAAAGGGTTTACCACCAGTGTGCGTTATTCCATGTTCCTTCAAATCACTACTAGTTACAAATGATCTATCACATACTGTACAGTTAAAATTCTTCTCGCCAGTGTGTCTTTTCATGTGGACGGCTAAACAACTTGATTGTGCGAAACCCTTATTGCATACTTGACAAACGTACGGTCTCTCGCCCGTGTGAGATCTCCTGTGGACTATTAACGTACTGGAGCCATTGAATCCTAAAAATATACACAAAAACTTCACTAAAAAAAAGAACAAAACAACGAAATAATTAGTATATCAACTATTGTGAATTCATGTGCGAACAATTGAAAGTTTGCTAGACTCATACGGTTGCTGGAATTATCACACTAAAAAGAAAACGACGCACTACATTTAAAGAGCACTTATATCACTACAGTATTAGTATGCAACCAAAGCACAATTTGAAAATAACAAATAAGGCGCAAGAACTTTGCTTGATAGAATTTTACATTGACTATAAGTACAAGCAAAATATAAACAAAAGTGGTATTACAGATATTAAGATATAATCGCGCATTTTGGGATCGTTTTTTATATTAAATTCATTATATTTTTATACACAGACTTTATATTTCAATCAACGTTTTCAAGAAAAAACTTTATTTAATTTATTTGACAAGTATACCAAGCATACTAACACCTTCCGAAAAGTGTCCATTATTTATTACTAAATTTTTGTGTGCCTTTCAGCTTCCTTACAATTCACCTAAATTTTATACTGCAACATATCATTTTCAGATATCATTTATTTATACACTATTTTCACTAATATAATGTGCTTAATCAAAAGTGTCTTTAATTTCTATAAATTTTTCACATGGTCTAAAAATTTGGTTAGTCCATTCCAAACTACCAATTATTGGCTGCTAATTTTTTTAAAAGACGGTGACTTTATGAAGTCAATCTCTTTTTGCACTAGTTTCTGCCCTGTCTTTTCTTCCCTATACTTATTCTCAACAATTACGAATCCAACTTTGTGGATGAATACTTCACCTTAGGGCATGCTCGGAATTATTTTTTTCGTGCCAAAAACGTTCAAGAGGATAAAAATTGTCTCCAACAGACCAATTTCAAGCTTTTGGTGTTTTCCTCTATCAAAATGGACAAAATGTCAGTATTACATATCAAAGTATTTGGTTTTTGATACTCAATAACCCAACATTGAAATTTAAAAATCAAAAGTTACCCCTACGCCACCGCAATCTAAAAATATAATAAAAATAAATTCCGAATACATAGTATGATAAAGCGTTTAAAATGGTACAAAACACTTACATAATTTGCTTAAAACAAATAAATTCACACGTGAAATTAAATAAAGTCGTCAATTCTATGAAATTGAATGAACGTTCACGATAAGGATCTATGTAGATGGGCCTCTGACGAAGTTCACCCTAAAGATTTTTAGACATCAAAAAGTGAACACTACACTACAAGCGTGCTTACAGAATAATTTCAAGTAAAATTAATAAATGTATAAGTAGATTATGTACGATCAGTACCGAAAAATTACAGAAAATCACAAATAATTTAATAAATAAAGTAAAACCACATGTAAATACAGCAAGTCAAATATATACGACGAAGATAAAAGTTATTTTCTGCTAGAATTACACTCAACTCACGCTTTGGCGCCCCAAAGTTCTAAACAGGTCCCTTCAGTAATACAGTCGGTGTCACCAACCACACTACTACACAATTCTCTTAATAATTTCTACACGTAAACTTGACTCTGCTTTATATATTACTTTCAAGGAAGCAGGAGGAAAATTTAACAGGCGTATTTAAGAATCTTTACTTCAGTCTTCAAATTTAGTTGTAGAATCGTCATCGTCTGGAAAACTATCATCCGAGTTATTCACAAGTTAATTTACACATGCGTTTTTACTAAACACAAGTAAACACAACATACTACATATAGATTTATTAACAAGACATTGACTTTGAAGTAAAAAATTTCGATTAATTAACAAAGAAGTATTTTAATATCATTTGAAACACTTTTATACTCAAAATTTCGTGATCTAAATTTAAAAATATCTTTTAAGTACGGCGTGGTGACGGGAAAGTTTTGATTTTTTAAATTAAAATATGGCACGTTCCATATACCTTATATACAATCAAAAACTAAATACTTTGATATATAACACTAGTATTTCATCCATTTTTATAACTGAGGTACAAGTATAAAATCGAAAATCGTTCCAATTTTGGGGAAAAAATAATTCATAACATGTCTTAGGGTAAACTACATATCCTGTTGATATTTTTTTCAAATTTTCAGTTTGGAAACTTCCACTTATTGACAGCGCTTAAAAATATTATTCAAGACACCCACAAGCGCTGTATATATACGCTTGTGGCGTACGTATCGATTAATATTACCCCATCTCAATGTCGAAGATGTATCTATCATTTTTTTACCATTTTTCGATATATTAATACGAGGGGAACTAGAAAATGTTCTGTCTAAAAATGAAGCAAAAAAAAAACCTATGATTTTTGATAAATTTATTTTTCAACATAATCTCCCTTAACATCAATCCACTTGAGTCACTTGGTCTGCAACAACTTTATTTCTTCCAAAAAAAATATTTCTGTTCTACAGATAGGCAGCAATCGTTTCTTTCAATTGGCTATCGGCACAACCTAACCGAAACTATTTTGACCAATATTGCACTTTAAATTATAACGGAGCCTTATCCGCATACACGGCAATCATTCGTCCGCGAATAGTTTTATGAGAATTGACCACACTGTGATGTTCGAATTTCATAAAACTATTTTTTTGTTGCGGAGCTCTTAAAGCACAATATAATCAAAAAATTAACCCATTTAAAGCCAAACAAAAACCATAAGGATAAATTTGAAAATTTCTTTTTATATTTATTATTAGCATTACAAAAAAGTAGAAAAATAAAAGATATTTAAAAAAAAAACTTTTTCCAAGACAAAAAAGGGGTGCACCCAAATTGGTACAATGGCCACTTACGAGTGAAATTTTGAAAAGCAAAGTTTTTGTATACATAATTTTTTATTACACTTTTTGCAACTCCAGCGGCTTCTGTTGTGGCAGATAACACAACGCACATGTTTTGGAAGCTTTTCAGGAACATGATCAGCGCCATCTAGTTGTAATCCTTCAATACTTGACGACGAAGGGCGAGGTGAGTGGGTTTTCCATGACTGTTTCAGGTAAAACCTAGCTATTGTTCGACGAAATTGCAATTGGTCCATGGCATTTTCTGAGGAATATTTATGTAAGCGCCACGCATTTAATATGGCCATATCAACCATGTAAGTGAATAAACTCCACCACCATTTTTTGCCATGGATGCCAATTCTGTATTGGTCCATTTCATCTACTCCGCCCATACTTGTGTTATAGTTGTGGAACAAGTGTGGGATTTGCATATTAACTTTTTGTTTTTTCTCTGAACACCATCATTTTACTTTTCCTAGTGGTTCACAAGAATCGTAATTAGTAGCCATGGTGCAAATACTGTTGTCTTTCCAGCGGACCAATAATAGTTCATTATTTTTATTAAACCTCTAATCGAAGTAGACTCTTGGCTTCTTCATCATTTCCTTTGTGCTAGGCAGTAGACATTTCTTGGTGCAATTTTCTCGGATTGTTCCTATTGCACGGTATCCTAAGTAACGTAAATCATTTAGCAACTCGCAACTTGTAAAAAAATTATCAAAAAATATTTTGTGATTGGCAGGGGTCATTGTTTCCCATATTTATCCGAATAACATACATATGTAAGTGCGAAACTCCGAAGAAATTGAAAAAATTTTGTATATAATTTCAATCCGTATTTAGCATTTATTATGATAAGGGGAAGCATACTTGTAGCCATTGTACCCAAATTGGCACAGCAATATTTTTTACCTCATAGGATATCATATCCTGTCAGGTAAATGGGTGATGGATCCCAAAATACTATTTTGGGATCCATCTAAGCTACTCTGTCACTCTATAGTTAGTTTGAGTCTCCAGACCATATCACAAGGTACAATCCAATCGTATATATCATAAAAATACTGATATAATTGCCATAACACTTATTAGAAAAATAACATTAAACAAAACAAAATCTGAAAAGCATAATCTTCATCTTACTTCAGTTTTTTAAAACGTTATAAAAGTGAAATCTTTATTGAAATTTTTTTAAATATTATGTGTTACTTTTATAATTAATGTTTTAGGTTTTTTGGAAAATAATGAAATTGGTTCTGCAGTATTCATTAAGAATTCTGATGTTTTTAAAATCAAGGAATATTTTTGTTTATAAAAAATAATACGATATTCTTCGTATATTATATAGTATAACTACCATTATGGTATGATTTTTTCAGACATTGAGTACTCTATCCTTAATACAAAAAAGTACATACATAGAATATTTGGATTAATAATTTCAACACTTTACCTTTATGACATATATCACAAATGTGTGATTTTTCCCCAGTATGTGTTCTCATATGCTTCGTCAGTTCATTCGATTGGCAAAAAGCTTTTTGGCATACACAACATACATAAGGTCGTTCTCCTGTGTGAGTTCGGATATGCGCTATAAGATTAGAACTTGTAGAGAAGGCCTTTGTACACATAGTGCATTGATGTGGTCTTTCGCCTGTAAATCAAAAAATATATATATTTTTTAAAGAAAATAATAGATATTGGCATCATATACATGTACAATGAAATCAAAATATTATATTGATTCAGTAGTAATATACAACTGCGAGAATATTAGTATATATACAATGAATATAAAATTTAAAAGTCGCTGATATTTCAATGAAACGAATCATTAACAACAAAAACCTTATTCCACTAAAATTTACATACAAAATAATTAACAAGGAGTATAGCCTCCTGTACTATTAACGATAGTTTCACAGCGTTTCTTCATGCTAACAACTAAATGTTTTGCGTAACTTACTGGCAGTTATCTTCATATTTTTCTTTGGCGACAAAGTTACCTGATGTACTTTATGATAGTCCGCACATTTTCTATAAGGTTCGCATCTGGACTTTGTGACATTCTATCGTATGAATACTGTTTGCATATTTCCATTCAACATACTATCTACTGAGGTGTTTCGAATCGTTGTCTTCCAGCAAATATTATTCTGGCGTATCACTGACAAACCATTTTTGCACGGAAAGCCCTTTTGATACAATTCTATCATTCCAAGTGAGTCCAAAGTTCTTGTACATACGCGTAACAGTCCGAAACCACACATAGCGAAGCATCTCCACACATTCACCTTAACTAAATGATTTACACTGCAATCATCAATACAGTTTGTATCATAGGACCGAACTTTTTTTCTTGGGCATCTAACCCAAGAGGAATATTCATCGGAAAACAGAATATTTGATATACATATATATAATAATATATATCGAATATAATATTGGGTCTGGGAAAAAGTTCGTGGCGTTTTTCCCGATAAGGCATTGGTTGCTCACAGCGATACCACCGACGGCTCGTTTTTTAGATGACCTTCCGAACGTTAGTTTGAGCGTAGAAACATTGTAATCGGTGCAGTGGTTGGAAAGTTATTCGCACTTGAAAATGGAGAAGAATAATGAGAAATTTCGCTATATTCTGCAATATTATTATGATAAGGGGAAGAACACATGAAGGTACTTTATCGAAATCTGTTGCGCGGAAATGGTTCTAAATTTCAATGTGAAAGATGAGTCACGCTCCGGTCGTCCAATCACTGAAAAATCTGATGAAATTCTTGAAAAAGTCCAACAAGATAAGCATAGCAGCAGTGTCGATATTGGCATGGAGCTAGGCATTGACCACAAAACTGTTTTGAACCATTTACACAAAGCTGGTTACAAAAAAAAGCTTGACGTATGGGTTCCTCATGAGTTGAGCGTGAAAAACATGATGGACCGAATTAACATCTGCGATGCGCTGCTGAAACGGAATGAAATCGAGCCGTTTCTGAAACGTTTAATAACCAGAGATGAAAAATGGATTACGTACGATAATCGGAAGCGTAAAAGATCGTGGATAAAGGATGGTGAGCCGTCACAAGCGTTCGCTAAGCCAACATTGACGCCAAAAAAAGTGATGCTGTGTGTATGGTGGGACTGGAGGGGAATCGTCCACTACGAGCTACTTCCAACTGGTCAATTCTCAACTCTACTGTGCACAACTATACGCCAGGCGATTGAAAGAAAACGGCCCGAATATATATCATGACAACGCCCGACCACACATATGACCCGTCAAAAATTGAGAGAGTTTGGTTGGGAAGTTTTGATACCCACCTTAATATAGCACCCTTGACTATCATCTGTTTCGATCTCTGCAGAACTCTCTCAATGGAATTAAGTTGGTTTCAAAAGAAGCCTGTGAAAACTACTTGATTCAGTTTTTCACCAGAAACCACAGAAGTGATTTGCTTGTTGATAATAATGGAGCATATTCGGTTTAAATGAATTCGTCCACGCGCCATGCGGGGACCAGTTGAATTTTACTGAAAAAACGCCACGAACTTTTTCCCAGACCCACTATATAATTATTAGCCCAGGCAAGACGCTTTTCGCAGTGATTTGCTACAACAACAGTTTTATTATCGGACTGCGATATTTCAGATTATAACCATGCAAACGATTACATAAAGTCATCAAACTTACTTTTATATTCTTCTTCCTTAATTCCTTGTCCGTTACGCAATGTTAATTCAGGCTTTTTTTAAACAAAGTGATAATGACCTTATCTTGTCTCGTTTTGGTTACTCGTAATCTTCCTCGGCATGAAATGTCATCTACTGACTGAACATGCGTAAATATCTTGCAGAGTAATTTCTATACAGACTGTACATACATCTTTCGCTTCACTCCACGACATTCTTTTTGTTTCTTCCATTACTGTTCTTCTCCAAGAGTGTCTTGGTCTTTCTGTTTGTGGTGTTCCTGAACATACCAATTTAGCATCTAGCGAACAATATCGATCGATGTCTACAGAAAATGTGGTCCAATTTCTTGTTTCCTGGACAAATATTTTCTTAGATTGATTTTATCCCACTGATTTCTACTTGCCCATAGTGATAAACTAAAAGACATGTTTAGATTATGCAGACCACGAATTATGAAAACACGTTAATTATTATTTTCAGTTTTGTGGTAATGGAATATGAACTTGACTTCCGAACATTATCCAATGTCTCAAATGGTTTTCGTATCTTATTTATTCATTCTTGTACATCTTTCTCAGAAACTCTTTGATTTTCTATTATATTTGCTAAATAGATAAATTCACTTTGTCTATGATCGTGTTGCCTATCATTAGTATGATATTATATGACTGTTCTTTCGCGCGCCCTTGTTTGGTTTTTCCTATATTGATTTCTAGATCAACTTCACTTGCATCTGATTTTGGTCAATTACTATACTAAATAGCAGCGGTAACAAAATGCGGGCTTATTACTTATAAGGATTAGTTCCAGAATCTGATACTTGTGTACTGACGTGCTACTGGCTTAGTAAAATTCCGCAATCATATTGACTATTTTAAATGGCCTGACAATTTTTGCTAATGGCTACCATGATGCTACATAGTAAGGGTGTCAAAAACCTTACGAAAATCGACGAAACAAAGAAAAATTATATTCGTTTGACTATTCTGTTACATACAGCGTATTGATCCAATATACACAGTGTATAAGTTATGTCGTGGTAAATAAACAGATTTATATTATTTCTGGAGAAATATTATGCGTTACCTCCTTTTAGCTTCATTATAGCTGCTGTGGTTTCCTTGGTTCGACTATTACTAATTAACAGTGTATGACTAATTTTTTATGTATTATCTAATGATCCAAAACTTATATTTTGTTTATTCCTTAGAATTCTGTTCTTAATTTTACCGTTCCTACCTCTTAGTGTATAGAATAATTGGTGACTTACTGGTTGCTTATGAGTTTTTCTTTATTATACGTGGTTTGAGTCAGGTTTTTTGCAGTGCTCTCAATTTTTATTCGTTTTTGCTAGGTATTAATCTGCAAAACACTTTGTTACATCTTTTGGGAGTCCTTTTTGAAGACTATACGCAGGCATTTTTTCTGAATTACATTATTCGTGGAAGCAGAATTTAATCAAAAATTATTATAATATTATACGATCGTACATACGAGGGAGCGTTTTTATATTCGCGGAATGAGCGGGTTGTAGAGGGGTGAGTAGGCGTATTGGGGGCGTGACCTGTGCAGCGACTCATGATTAGTATAAATACGAAGTTTCATTGTTATTAGACAGTTAGTCTTTGAGCTATCGTCAACCAAGTAACATAATCAGGAGTGAAAAGTGAAATATGGAAAAAATCGAATATCGTGCCGTTATAAAGTTCCTTACCAGGCAAGGAAAATCAGTCGCGACCATAATGAATGAGATGTCATTGGTTTACGGCGACTCTTGTCCAGGAAAAACCATGGTGTACAAGTGGCATAGTTTATTTAAACAAGGAAGGGAATCCCTTGAGACGACCCGAGGCCGGGCAGGAGCATTGAGGTGAACAAATTGTGCTCGAAGATGCTCGACTAAAGAAGAAACAACTCGCAGAAATGGTTGGAGTATCCGATACAACAATTTTTAAAATCCTACACGATCATTCGGCATGTCAAAGGTCAGCGCAAGATGGGTGCCGAGAATGCTCACGCCGCCGCAAAAACAACAGCGCGTAGAGTGTTCGCGTGCATTTTTGGACCTCTGTAATGAAGACAAGGATGGCGTATTGAGTGGAATTGTTACTGGAGACGAAACTTGGATTCATCATTATGAACCTGAGTCCAAACAAGACTCCATGCAGTGGCATAAAAAGGGCACAGCACCTCCCAAGAAATTTAAAGTGTCACAGTCAGCTGGGAAACTCATGGCAACGGTATTTTGGGACTCGGAAGGAATATTGTTGATTGATTATAAAGATAAAGGTCTTTCTATAACCGGAGAATATTACGCTTCAATATTAGAGCGACTAAAAGAAGCCATTAAAGATAAAAGACGGGGAAAATTGACAAAAGGTGTTCTGCTTTTGGACGACAACGCGCCCGTCCACAAGAGCCGCGTTGCGTTAGCTGCCCTGCATAAGGTGGGCTTCGAAATTGTGAATCACCCACCCTACAGCCCAGACCTGGCCCCAAGTGATTATTACCTGTTTCCGAAAATGAAAAAAGAGCTGCGGGGTAAATAATTTACTGCCGATGATGAAGTCAAGGAGGCAGTTTCGGCGTATTTTGCAGATAAAGAGAAATCATTTTTTATGAGGGTATAAATAAATTAATTGAAAGATGTGAAAAATGTATCCGTCTTGCAGGTGAATATATTGAAAAAGAAAAATAATTTGTTTTTTTTATTTCCACCCCTTGTCCCCCATTCCGCGAATATAAAAACGCTTCCTCGTACCTTGCTTTTGGTTCTATTTTTTGCTTTCTTTTTCATAGAAAAATTTTCTGCATGCCCATCGCTTATTTTTAGTTAAATTTGTTTAAACAGCGAGCGTATTTACTATGGCTAGTCAATACTCTATGTGTAAGAAACATCTGGTTTTAGACAAAGACACATCATGCGATCTATGGAAGAACTTTGATCATGTGACTTGCAGTGGACTTTCAAAAGTCAAGTCTTAAAATGTAGACATTATAGAACAATATCCAGTTGTACAATGTGTATGGATTTTAAAAAACAAATGACAAAAAATTCATGAATTGTCGTCTACAATAAGTTGAGAACATTGGCTATATGTGAAATTAGAGCCGCATCCAACGAATATAAACTATATCATTTATAACAGAGAGAAAGAGTTGCACGCGAATTCCTGAGTCCATGTATGTCTCTCATAATAAGCATATCTTCACTAATGTTTTCTCTGCTACATTTCATTCTACCTCTGCGAGTACTTACCCAATAAGTGTTACTACAAATTTCATATCTATACGGCCAGTAACATCGGACAAAGTCCAGCGGTGTATTCTTAAACTTAAAATTAATTTAGCTCCTGGCCGTAATGGATTTCCTAGGTTTCTCTGGAATTGTGGTGTTTTTTAAGCAAGCCTTTAAGAACAAAACCAAAATTATGATAGGAAGATCAAGTGAGAATAGATATTACAAAATTAGAAATTGATAGTTGGAAAGACACAATTATGGATAGAAAGAAATGAAGAAGTATAAATGAAAATTTAAAACAACCCAACAAATTATAAAATAAGAAGATACAGAAGATCAGCGAAGTGATTCGCCGGAATGAAGCGAATGTGAAGAGCCTGAAGAAGCGACCGCCATTCCTTCAGGAATACTAAACCATACATAATAATAACATGAGTCGTTGTCGAGAAATTGTTGCTCCATATATTCTCTCAAGTTCTATCATGATTCGTTCATTGTCGATAACAATATAGTCTAATTAGTTCAAAATATGGCCATCCAAAAACTTCAAGTGTTACTTTACAAATGGTTTTCAGCAGAAACAAAAATCCAGTTACTACCATATAACACAAATAATTCAACAAATACCAGGCAATTTTTATTTTGATTACATCTTTACTTAACCATCGCGTGTTCTAAGTTAATATTATCATTGCCGATATTCCCATTTAAATCTATTATTTTAATATCTGCATGACTTACATTCCTTAAAATTGTTGTTAAAGTATAGTAGAAATTCTACCTTTTCCTAATCGAGACACCGCCTAACTTATTAGGGTGTAACATTATGTTAATGTGATTTTCCCAATTTTAATTTGAAACCTGACTGTAATTATTCGACAGAATAGATTTCCGATATATAAGACGATTTTTTGCTTGATTACTTTGCAGAATACCTACTCGTTCTTCATATTTAAAATCCATTAGTTTATCCAAAAATACGAGTAGTTCGCGATGCTTGTGTTCTTCTATTCCATTCCAATGAGACTTGGAATTTCGACCCGATAACGATTCATGTTTTTAATAATTTCAGCAAGTCGAAAAGTTTCATGCATGATATGTACATTAAAAAATTTGGTACATTTTTTAATCTAAAGTTTAATTTGACCTTTTTATTGCTGACCTTTGAATAACCAAAATATTATTTAACTAATTAGTTAATAACACAACAATAATGAAAAAAAATAGCAAAAATAAACAAAATAATATTGTAATTGGACCATAAAAGAAGGCAAGTTTTTTCATTAAATATTTTTAATACAATCGAATCATTATGGTATTTTGTTCAAATTTATTTTTAAAGTAAAAGGTAAAGTTCGCACTGAATATCATAAAGTAATTGGTAAGCAGTATGAAAGAAACTGCTAAAAACACCAAAAACTAGATCAAGGTAATTACAAAAAAAATATTGAACCAAATATTGCCTTCGTGCATCATTCAACGTATTCCACAAACCAAAAGTGACTAAATTTCTAGAAGAAAACTGAATTTATTTATTTGTTCATATAAAAACAATATATGACGCACCGCTGTATTGTGGATTGCTGAAGCTCGTATACTAAACGATACGAAATTGAGTATACAATTTTAAATTCATACCTGTTTTTTTTTTTGGCTAGGGTTCAATTTCTTACACCACAGATAAAACCTAAGTCTACGTTCTATTATGTTGATCCGATATGTATATGACGATTCTCCGTTGAAATTTTGGTTACTTTAATTACCTATTTGCTATTTGATAACTTTCAAAAGATTTTATAACCCATAATAGCAATAATTTGATAATAATAATAACTTGATCAATAAGGTTAATATATAACCCCTTTCCACAATTAACTATTTGTAAATTCTGTATACGTATTTCGACAACCAAGTAATCAGCAGATAAAATCAAAGTGTCGCACCTGGTAAAACGGCGAAAAAATTGTTATACTCCGTACGCGATCCGCATAAAACCAAGATACATCTTGGTTTTCAATAATATTTTTCGATTTTTTCGCCGTGTTTTACCAGGTGCGAATTTGATTTTATCTGCTGAATGACACATTCAGAATTTACAAATAGTTAATTGTGGAAAGGGGTTATATATTAACCTTATTGATCAAGTCAATAAACCACAGGCTCCATCAAATTCAACTAATAATAATAACATTCAGCACAGGAGAAATAATTTAATCTAATCCGGTTTTGTGTCTTTTTCCGCACAGATATTATAATATTTGCCATCCTAGATACATTAAAAATAAATTTCAGATATTTTATTTATAGTTTCATATAAAATACTAATATAATTCATATACAAAACTATGTATAGGAAACGCACACAGTTTATGAAAATTTCGTTAATCATTAGTAGATTTGAATACGTAATCATGAAAAATAAATTTCTTAAAAGAAAGAAATCAGTAATTATAGAAGATATTTACAAGAAATTGAAATCTTTAAAATTTGAATTATGTCACATCTAAATAGAAATCTGGTAAACAGTTTATGTAAATTTTTATTTATCCAGTGTATATTGATTTAAAGAATTAAAAGCTTAATATACAAATTAACTTAATTTTGAATTTGTTTGATTTAACCAAAAGATTATTTATTTTTTTAAGAAAAGAAAATGATAGTAAATTAAATAACTTAATCTATATATCTATTTAAACAGAATTTAAAATACCATAGTGATTCATTTTCTTCGATAATCTACTAGATTTCTTAGAACTAAATTACCCTGATATAAGAATAATGAGCAATATATAAACAAAGTTTTATTCATTTATATTGTTTAATAATAATTGTAATAAATATTCCGAACTTCAGTTTATACTCTAAATAAAGAATTTAAATAAATTTAAAACTATCATGTATTAAGCGATAATAAGATAAATTTTACAAAGGGTTATTTAAAATATTATATTTCATTACAATTATACATACAAGGTACCCGTTGTTATATTCGTATATGGGCAAGTTTCTTAGTATTGAAGCCACAGGATCAATTAACTAGTAAAGATGTTCAGAAATTCGAGCATTGTCACTTAAGTCAACATTTTGAAATATTACAAAAAATTGAAAATTGTTATAATTTTTAGTTTTATATATGATACCTTCATAACCGCTGAAGATAAAAGACAAAAAATAGCATGTGGTAGATATTTTTACGTAAAATTTAATAATCTTACTTGAAAATTCATAGCATGTTTGTTTCCAAGATATAATAGATTATGTTTTCTTAAATAGCAATCTTAGTTGACTATGATTTCATTAAAATGCTTATTTTTTCTGATTTCATAAAAATAAGGTTTGGTAAAGTTGTCTTTTTAGGCTTTTTTATGATAGCAGAAATAATTTAATTACTATTATTAATTGAGGAACTAAGGCGCAAGTAGGCTTTAGTTGAAAAATGCTGCAACTAAATAATTACAGTGGTCAAATAAATTGAATTGACATCAGATACTTTACTGTACAAGTGTCATGTTTTTCTCTGTAAAATATTCATGCAATGTATCCAAACAAAGAAAAATATACGCTTCCTTATAATTATGCTAGCAATAGAACGCTAGCGAAATATATTATTAACGCTATATTGAAAGCTGAAAGATTATTTTCCAAGTTGAAAAATAATTTGAAAAAGTGTGGATCGTTTATAAAACCCTGTAAATTTAAAAAGAAATTCACAGCGGAAAATAAAGAAAAGACTAGCTTGTATAAATTACGAACCCAAAACGTTTACTCATAAAACTGCAAGCGAATGTGCTGTTTTCACAGTAAAGACTCGTTTAATTTTAACACATAATAAATTCAGGCCATTTAAATACAGCGTACAGCAATACATTTTATGCCTAAAATCAAGAAAGAAGGCTGCTATTTGCTCGATTGTTTTTGGGGGAAACAAACATTCCGCATTTTTCATACAAAATCCTTCACAGACGAAACAAAATTTCTCAGCAATGAAGTATTTCAAACACAGAATAGTGTCTGTTTATCTCAAGACAATCGTCACCTTACAATGAAAACACGACATTAAAGTGTCTTCTGTAAACGTGCAGTGTGACATTTTCGCTATAAAAATATTGAAACCATAGTTTTATGACGAATGGAGAACAAAATCTCAAATACTTTCAAACTGATAATCAATTTACTCATAATTTTGGAAACACTTCCAAGTGTCTTCCAAAATGTTTTCCTAACTAGATTGGAAATTCAATAGTAAATTAGTAGAAGTAATTGAATTATTGTCGCTATAATAAAAAATCTAACCATACGAAATTTTATAATTATGAAAGTACAAGAATATTTTAACGAAGTCGTAGCCAACTATGACTGTTAGTAAAAAGCCGTAAGTTTGTGTTATACCTTAAATACCAAGTGTGCCATAAATTTTTATTTGAGCGTATTAAAATCATTTCTTGTTTTAACGAATTTTTTTATTATGATTATGCAATTAAATATTCTAATGGTATCGAAATTTTCATAAACTATGCATGTGTTCCTTTCTTATAGACAATTCTGTATAAATTATAGTCATATTTTCGTGAAAAAAAATATCTCAAATTTACATCTATTTTTTAATATACATATGTAGAATATATTACCGGTTCATTGTTACTTTTTTTTATTTCAGTCTCTTTTTGGTAAATATGTAATCGCAAGAAATAGTAAATAATATCTATGCAAAAAGAACGAAACCATGGACCCTAATTTATTTTATTTCTTCTATGATGAATATTATTATTGTCACGATTATATGTAACGGGTCTTCCAATAGAGACTTCCGAACTTTGACAGTTGGAAGCAGCCATATTGTTGAAGCTACATCTGTCGAATTGGCTATCAGTCAGTTTTAAAAATAATAAAATTGTTTTATCAAAATAGGAGTTCTGTTCAGGCAACGTTCCGCGGGCTTCGCCTATTTTACGGTCGTCATAATCGTCCTACCGAGAGAACTATTCGCAGTGTTGTGGATAAATTTAAGTTCACTGGTCCAGTAAACAATGAATCAACGCACGTACGACGACGAAACACAATAGCTGAAGGTAAACGACCATAGGCAACGACGTGTGTTCGCTGAATGGACTCTAGAGCAGTTGGAAACACCCTAATTTTCATCAAAAAATCATCTACAGCAATGAGGCCCATTTCTGGATGAATGGGTACGTCAACAAAATTGTCGAATTTGGGACGATATCAATCCACATGCGATCCAAGATCGTCCAATGCATCCTGAAAAAGTCACTGTTTGGTGTGGATTTTGGGCTGGCAGCGTCATCGGTCTATATTTCTTTGAGAACGACGTTGACCGAGTCATCGCCGTCAACGGCGAGCGCTATAGGTCGATGATTACCAACTTCTTTTGACCTGAATTGGATGATATGGACAACAACGACATGTGGTTTCAACAGGATGGCCCTACGTGCCACACGGCTCATGTCGCATTGGACATTCTGCACGAGTGATTTGATGGCATGGTTATTTCACGTGGAGGTGATGTGAACTGGCCACCGAGATCGTACGATTTGACCTCGTTAGACTTGTTTGTGGGATTTTCTTAAGTCGCAGGTCTATGCGAATAAGCCACAAACCACAGCGGCCCTCAAATGGCATCAATAGGCCTTTCAAACGAATAAAAAATTTCGATGATATCTCACACATACTTTGTTTTATTTAAATTTAAAAATAGGAAACGCTTAATGAAAGACCCGTTATATATACTATTATTATAAAATCATTTGAAAATTCTCAAATAAAAAATACATAATTTAGGAGACTCGTCTCTCATATATCGAACCAACTCAATACAGCACTAACGGTAGGTTTTACTTGTGACGAAGAAATCGAACTCTAGACCCGAATAAAATATTGAATGAGTTTAATAATGTGTACAGAATAATCTCTATTTCGTATCGCTCCGTATGTGAGCTTTAGCAGCCCACAAAACAGCCTTGCGACATTTCATTTCACTGACAATTATTTTAAAACTATTTGTACGTTTATATGAAAATAAAATTAATCCAAAATTTGATAACACCGATTTTTGCTGAAATCAATTCCATCTTCGGAAAACAAAGGAACATCCATACATGTGTTGAGTGTGCCTGTAGTTACACAATGGTCCATATGAATGTAGTCACGTTTCCGTATTAACCCTTGATCTGCTGGTTATTGTATGTAATGAATTAAAAAATTTCGAGATAGACTGTTCTTATTAATTGTGGTCCATGATCCCATTAGAAGCCTTAGATTAAAATATTCAACAAATTAATAGACAACTTACAATTGATAGATCGGTTAATAAAAATGTGTTGTGAAGAAAATATTAGAATACATTACATGAAATTTATAAAGAGTGTGTCAGCAAGAATAACAGATAAAAAATATTGTAACAAAACAAAAATGTATATGTCTGAGTAAAATTAATTGATTAGCCTTACAATATAACGATGTTTAAATTATGATAAATGTGTATCTAACTTTAAACATTTAGTTTTAATTAAGAGTAAATACAAAAATGACATTCACTATTTCACATTTTTTATGTAACCCCCCATGCATTCGGAATCATATCCTAAAACAACAAGTCTCCGATTAACGCTTTGATATTATTAGACTCTATTACTGCGACGAATCTGAATGTTGTCAATATACACCCTCGAATTATTGTAATACATTAGAATATACCATGCTTGTCATAGGAAAGTTTGCACTACAACTATTGATTACCTACTTGACTATTCTAATGTCATTTTGGATGATATGGTTGAGTATGCACATAAACTATTGTACAGAGAATTTTGTTTCAAAACCATGATAAAATATTCCCTCATGAACTAATAACTTCCCCAGAATGAAATGCTAGTAAGTATAATTTTCTTGCATAGCTTTATAAAACAAAATTTTCTCATTAAATGATAGTTAACTTTGGTATCCAGTCTTTCACATACATGCAAATTAGATTGATTGTGTTGAGCATTTAGTGCATATTTTTGTGCTCTTTTGCTTTCCACTAGGTTGGTATCACTCATAAAGTTCGCACTAAGTGAGAATAAAGTTAATTAATTATAATTAAGGCCATTTCAATACAAAATATGATCGACAATATTCCACTGCCCGCGTAATTTTTTCGAAATAGAATAGTGACCACGTACACCCACTAATTGCGCACTAGGCACAACCAACAGGAACCGCCATAGTTGTAAATTGAACAGTATTCAACCAAAACATAATATAGGACTATGGAACTATGGAGAAATGAATTAAAAATGTGACTGATGTGGGGACAAAATAAGAACACATAGTTATGGCAATAAGTGCTAGCATCTTGTGATAGTAGCAAACAATATCTTATAGCCAATAGGTCTAGAAAGCACCTTAAAGAGAAATACTGGAGTTGAAATTAATGGAATTGATTATTTCTATTATTAAAAACAGAAAATAATAACTATAAATTAATACATTATAAAGATGGACCAATGTTGTATAACCATAATAACTAACTAATTTCAATAATACCTGTATGAGTTCTCATATGTTTTTCTAAGTCCTGGGCTTGCCTACATCCCTTGTCACACACTGCACATCTAAATGGTCTTTCATCTGTATGCATACGTAAATGAATTTTATAATTTCCGCTATGTGAAAATGCTTTATTACAAATATTGCATTTATATGGCATATCAGGAGAATGTGTTTTCATATGTCTTGTTAACTTGGTTGCAGTAGCAAATACTTTATTGCAAGTACTGCATTGTTTATTTGTATCACTTGCACAGTCCTTTTTTATTTTCGTATTTTTTTTCAGTCTTTCTTTGGGATCATTATTTGTCTGTTGATTTATCTGTGGTTGTATAATTTGCTGCTGAGGAGGATGTAAAAGTTGAGGTTGATTTGTTATATGCATTGGTGTTGTAATTATTTGATTTTGAATAATATTTGCTGGTTGCATTTGCTGCAATGGCATTGTATAAGCACCATTGTATACTTGAACTTGTCTCACAGTTTGTAGACTACAGCTATTTAAATGATTATCTGGTTGCATGTTGTAATTTATAGGTATTAATGGAGGTGGTTCAGTTATATTTCCGTAAGAATCAACAAATTTAGTTTCATCATGGGGTAAATCAATTAAAGGAGCACATTCAATATACACACAATTTCCAGTATTATCATTAACTTGCTCCAAACGTTGTTCACATTGTCGACGATCTTGTTCCTGTTGATGATGTTCTTGCCGTTGGTGTTGCTGCTGCTGCTGCTGCTGTTGTTGTTGTTGTTGTTGCTGATGTTGTTGTTGTTGCTCCTTATTCTCCGCAGAAGTGGCAATATATTGTCGAAGCTTTGCATCTGATTTTTCACATTGCTTTTTGAATTGAAAGGATATATGTAACTTTGCTGAACATTTATTACAAATTTGAGCTGGGAGTCCATCGTTTTGCCAAACCTACAAATATTTTTTTAAGTCCTTCAAAATAGCAAACTTAATACAATACCTGAACAGAAGCACAGGACATAATTTTTTTTGAAACGTTAACCTTAAAAATTGACATCATTACTCCTTCGTTTAAACAAACTCTGCATATTTTAGAAAAATCTAATTTCATTTCCATTGAGAAATATTCTCAATCTCATATGATTATGATTCCTTTTGATTTGATACAAAATATCGGCAAATTCTAACCTAAAACTATAAACAATAATATACAAACGATTCGTTTTGCTTAACTGTCGAAAACTACCGAGAATACCCGGCAAATGGCAATGATAAAATGAACATTAATTCCAAGAAGAAATTTTAAAACGTACTGGTAAAATCATATGATAAAAAAAATAATTTTAAGACAATATTTAATTTAAAAAAATATAAATAACATAATGAGAAACTAATAAACACAAAGAGTAGTGTTTATGGATTAAGAAGATAGAATAAATTAAAAATTCAGTCTAACCACTTCACTTTCTTGATTAATCAAACAATTTGGGGCTAACTTTTTTTAAGTCATTCTTTTTAATTAAACCACTTCCTTGAGTGTAACACATCAGAATATATATAATTACTACAAACGGTTCTCTATTTCTAAAGAAACAAGCATGTATCTTTATTATTCGTAAAATTGAATTAAAAATATCAATAAAATATTCCTCATTAGACGTTAAATATTTCCTATAAGATTTAAATTTAATTACTATTATCTTATATATTTATTTAAAAAAATTTTTATTGGTTATTTTGCACTCTCGTTATTTAAATAAAATTCCTTCTGTTTTCCAAAATTCGATCTTGGAGCAATTAAAATTTTTTTTCATGTAGATGACAAAAAATATATCTATTTATTCTTTTTACAATAACAGTGTTCTTGGATATTGCTTTATTATTATTATTATTTATTACCATGAAAATATTCTTGATAGTATACAAAAATTCTGCAAAATATTACTCACTAAGTTAACGTAACTTGCACAAAAGTGATATTTAATTTATTTACTTATCAGAAACAACGTCCATAATTAGCTTACTTAAATAGTGTTCACCAAAAGTTCAGTTGCATTAATAACATTGATTTTGTTAAAATCAGATCTTCAATACTAGTAAACGCCAAAAATATGTTGTGTATATGTTCTTTTCTATAATACATAATTCTACACGATCAACATCTGCGTCCAATCCATTTAGAAATTTTAAGATGAGGCATTTTACAACATGACCTAGTACCATCGATAATTGGCTGAGACCTATTGAACGACTTTTATATAGTGTTGCCTACATTTGATTGTAAATACTGAAGTTCTTAAGAAATTTATCGTTAACTTCAACTTTGATTCAATTTCATAGTGCTACAAAGGTGTATTTCGTTAGTTTTCGTTATTATTTATTAATTGAAAATATTTTGAAGACGCAATGCCAACTAGATAGCACAATTTACTCAGTTGAGCTAATTTTAAAAACCTTTTAATTATGCGATTGTTTTAATTTTACACGAACAAATAATATACTAGATTGACTTATTCATCTGCAAAATAGCCAAATCTGATGTTCCCTATTGAGTTTTCTTATTAATATTTGTATTATTTTCACAAACACTATAGGTAATGGTAATTCTAATATCGAACGAGTTAATTCTAATTCGAATTTTGTCATATTAGATTATTGTACAAATTCACAATAAAAAAAACCGAAATGAATTCCTACTTCTAGAGAACTCTTGGATGCACTGTATATAACATCCTTATTAAATATTCTAATTGTTAATCTAGTGAATTATTGTTTTTAATGTCACAAAGACTTGTACAGAAAAGTTTTTTCTTGAAAGGTCAATCACCTATAATGTAGTTATCTATCTAAGTTTTTATTAACAAATCGATATTTAATTTAATACTTAATACCTACATTTTGTCTAGTTAGTAATTGCCTTTATTTTTATTAATAGAAAATCATTTACATAAGCAATTTCTACAACGGACAAAATGAATGAATCACACAAGGTCAAGGAAATACAAGATTTGATTCTTTAAATGGCAAGACCAGATGGTGATTTATAATAGCAACCAAACCGCTTATACTTTCGCCCACAAAATAACGGACAAAAGAAGAATAACTTAAAATGTATCTATACGAATATGCCTATATATTTAGTTTTTCACAAACATAATTAATTGTCAAAGTTTATATTATGGAGGTACTATAAATAGATTTTCTTTCAATGTACTAAATATAAATTCAGCGTGCTTTACTACGGGCAAACGTAAATAAATCCCTTCGGTGATGAAATAGGAAGAGTTCAACGTAAATATAAATGGCTCAAAACGTTGTTTCTATATTAAAACAAAGACGATGGCATATATAAGCTACTCTGAATACATTTAAAATGTTAACAAAGACAAGAGAAAATCCCACAAAAAGTTAGCACATGCTAACGTTTAAATATTTTTTTGATGATGGCATTGTATGACAAAGAACGTAATCGAAGAATATTCCCGGGCGCGATGTGTAAACAGATTTGAATTCTCTGCCCTGTTTATATTTACAAAATCTCGTCCAATGAATTCTCGGTATTCAAAACGAACAAGCCAATGAACAGTAAGATTACCCCACATATTAAAAAAAACACAGTGACCGTTTTGTCAGTATTTATAAGAGACAAGAACTTTCTTGCTGCATTTGTGCATTGTAAAATTAGTACAGATCATTAGCAAAGCTTCGTGTGATCTTTCTAAGTTACATTGCAGTAGTGACAGTGTGCGTTTGTGCAATTTACGAGTAAGTTTTAATAATTACTAATGAAACACTCTTGACAATAATTTGACAGGAATTCATATGTATACTTAAATTCTTTATTTTTTAAAACATATAGTTAATAAGATTGTTTATAGAAATATTAAGAGGAAGGATTAATTATAATTTGTAATATAGTAATGAACAAAACACATATTGTGTATCAATAGCTCGAAAATATTCCACTTGTTGCATTATATCTAATCGTATTTTCAGATTAAAAATGGCTGAAGTTGCTACAGAAATCCCAACATCACCAGAGGGTAAGTTAATTAAAGAATGTATATTTATACTTGTTCAAGGCAGCCTGCCTACATATGTTGGGTTAGAGGGTGTTATTAAATAAACCAAGAGATAATATTACATTTTTATTTATCTAGTTGTTGATTGATTCATATAATTTAATTTCTACATTTATTAAATGTTCGTTTTTGATAAAACAGGATTGTAAATATTTTTATTATAGATAACGATAGAACTGAAAATATGACTTACATGCTAATATAACTGTCCTTATAATCGTCACCTGCAACTGCCAGTAATATGTTTTCTAGTTCCATTTTGAGTCCATCTGTTTATAAAAATCCGTTTTTTATAGTATATTTATGTAGTAATAAAAAGTACGTGCACTCAGACCCTATTTTAAATTTAATAATTTCGAATAATTTTCTAATACTTAATTATTTCGCAATGGTTGCATGAATTTGTTTATTTATCAATACACGTTGCAGATAACTTTTGATTATTTGTTTTTTGTTCCGTTTTGTTACTTTTCCTATTCCGTAGAATTTGTTATAAATGTTTGTCAAAACAATGCAATCAATAAATCATTACAAAAAAATAATCCATAAATTAATTAATTCAAAAAATGATACATTTAAACTAATTTCTTTGGCAATATATAAAGTTGTTTCAATTTAGAAGCAACAATCGGGTACTGTATTAATACATTTATCAAAATACTTATATTATTTCAAATTATATTTAGATATGATGTGAGAAAGTTAAAAAGTAAACTGATAGTTCCTTACCACTACATCAACACTACAAGTACTGACATACCCATATGGAAGTAAATAATTAAATTTGAATCTGCTTATAGCACTGGCTAATATTTATTAGGTTATATATAGGACTAGTTTATCCACAAAGTTGTGATATTCAAATCTCAGTCTTTCTATATTTATAACATACATATATACATAGGTATATAACACCTATGGTTACTTAAAAAATGTTTGTAATATATTATGATCTATAACAACTGGGTTATTGCCTCCAACTAGAAGTAAAACTTTTAAACTAGAATGAACAATAGACACAAAACACTATCACTACAGTAATAACATTTAAGAAAAATTAGCTATTTGCGCCACCTTTGTTTTCCTTATCCTAAGGAGTTTTTAAGACCTGGAAATTCGCTATCGCATCTTAAGTTATAATATAATAAATGAAACAGACTTAACAACCCGATGTTATATTATACTACTTCTAGAATACCTACGTTACAAATTATTCGATTTTACAAATTCAATATCAATTCGCTAAAAAAAACAAACAAAATTAAGTATTTTTGCTGCCGCACATTCGAAAAGTTTTAATAGTTTTCCATTAAAGCTGTCTTTGTTCATCACTTCTGAGCATTTTAAAATGAGTAGAATCTGCGTTCTATTTAATATTTCTTTCTTAATTTGATACTAATTCTAGACGGGTGTTCTCCATTGTTGTTTATTTACCAATCATTTTGTCGTAAATATAAAACATTTATTTTAAATGGATTTGACCGTGAATGTATTTTCTTGCTGTTATTGGAACGCACATGAATTAGTTTAAAGTTTTTTTAGCATATTTTAATTATTTTGTGGGACAACTTACTTAGTTCCAGATTAAATGTTGATAATTTCCCTATTTTTCGAAGTGCAGGACCAAGCAAGCTATTGTTAAAAATGGTTCGCACCTGCTGCAGATTTTTTTCTTAACTACCACCAATGGTATACGATTATTTTGTACTAAATATTTGCTGAATAAAATGTCCTTCACACAGTTGTTCTCTTAAAACACAAGAATGGATGAGTGCATCCTGAAAAAATGGACTCGAGATGGTTCCAAAGAGGACGGTTTAACGAGGGTAGTTTAAAAAGTATGTCGTTCAAACTGTTGCGAATCATTTCCAAAAATATCTTGCTCGATCCTGTACTTCCACCAATGAGGACGATATCGCTTGTACCATTGAATTTTGGACGCCTAGTATTACATGCGTCAAATGTACATTTTTATTTTGTTCTTTATTTCTTTTAATTTTGATCAGGATCTCTATTTACCTGTGTTTCATAAATTTTTGATCACTTTCTCCGTGACCTCTTATATTGCCATATAAGTAAATACAGTTTGTGGAAAAAGTAATGTATTCCCCTAAGAACAGATAATTATCAATATTACTTTCAAGGAGAGATACATATCCGCACTTTTTCTTTTCACATTAGAAGCGTTTATTTATTTGAAAGCGGGAATGTACAAATACGCCTTCCAGAAAGAAGTACTAATATTTAATCATGACCAGTTACTTCTTTCATAAATTACATGTGTTGGTTCTATTCGTTTTACCGATCTTTTATCAATCAATGTCTTATATTTATCATCGTCTTTGTACATAACTAATTATTGTTTGGAGATCTTCGCGTGTATTTATGCAATGGGTCCGTGTTTTTTGGCGCGTGTTATAGAATGGACCAAGCAACTATTTTTTTTTGCACTTTTGCTTTGTCATTAGTATTTATTTCAACATATTAAATTTCTTTAAAAAATTTGTAACAACAGTGGTGAAATGTGTAAAACAATGCACGAAAATTGAAGTGAAATAAAACATTTTCCTTTGATATATAAAAGAAAATAATTTAAATATATTATTGTATGTTTGTGTTATAATTTTTGTAGTTTAGTTCTTTTGGAATTCTTAGTAAATGTCCAGCCCAAATGAACCAATTGGAGTATACAGTGCGATCAAAAATGGCAAAATCGTTGGCCTACCTGAAAAATTGATAATAAAATAAAAAACTTCACATCTATCAGGTTGTTACATATGAAATGTCCGATTTTGTAAGGAATAAAAAAAGTCTAAATTTTAAAAAATATAAATATTTATTCTGCAAAATAGTCTCCATGGCCTGGAAGCTGAAAAATTCCCTTTGAAAAGAAATCTAAGTTTTGATGGCTCACATATTGCTCAAACACTGCTATTACAGACTCCCGGTCAGGGAAGTCCCTATTTTTTAAGTGATTGTCTAAACTTCGGAAAAAATGAAAATCAGTTGGCGAAAGGTCAGGTGAATAAGGTGGGTGAGGGAGAATTTCGTA
This sequence comes from Dermolepida albohirtum, assembly GCA_031893035.1. Classification (NCBI taxonomy): domain Eukaryota; kingdom Metazoa; phylum Arthropoda; class Insecta; order Coleoptera; family Scarabaeidae; genus Dermolepida; species Dermolepida albohirtum. Next base: position 40,823 of record JAVIWB010003533.1, on the reverse strand, counting down.
ACCAAATTCCGAAAGTTTTTGGATTGTCTGTTGTGCAACATGAGGTCTTGCATTATTATGAAGAAGTATGGGTCCATGTCTATTGACTAGTGAGGGCTGCAAGCGGCTCAATTTTCCATGCATAGTTTCCAGTTCGGCACAATAGGACGCTGCCGTGATGGTTTCACCACGTTGCAAAAATGAATAGTGAATAATAGCCTTACTGGTCCACCATACAGTCACCATAATCTTTCGCGGGTGAAGTGATGTTCGTGCATGCTGTCTTGGTGCTTCACCTCGATCTAACCATTGTCCTGACCGTCTCCGATTATCATAAAGTATCCACTTTTCGTCACACGTTACCACTCGATGAAGAAACGGTTCAACTTTCTGTCGATTAGCCAAAGAGGTAGCCACCTCTAATCGACAGAGCTTATTGGCTTCCGTTAATTGGTGCGGCACCCATCGATCGAGTTTCTTCACTTTGCCAATCGAAGAAAGGTGACGACTAATGGTGGCAATGGACACTTGAAATGTTTCTGCAAGGCTACGCACTGTTGTCGATGGATTACTTTCAACTTCTACACGCAGCTAATCGTCATTAACGGTGCTACGCGCATATCCGCGAGGCTCATTTTCCAAATCAAAATTTCCCTCGCTGAATTTTTTAAACCATCGCCGTAATGTGCGTTCATTACACGTGGTTTCACCGAACGTCTGATTAATTTCTCGCGTTGCTGCAGCTGCATTTAATCCCTTTTTAAATTGAAAGAGGTAAATTGCCCAAATATCTCTTGCCGACAGCATTTCCATAGGCGAGACAAGGACTCTTTCCAAGAAATGGAACAGGTACACACTTCAAAATAAATACCCTTTTTCTACAAATACAATAATAATTTCCACCAAAACCATACATGTCTTCACACAGGTGCGATTCAGTTCAGACTGAAGGAAAAAACGGACATTACATTTGTAACAACCTGATACTTGGATATTGTAGATATGATGTATTACAGAAATATTAATTCAAATTTGTATTAAATATATTTACTACTTATAATTGATTTTATTTATATTTAGCATAATATAAAATATTTACAATAAATTAAATTGACAAATTTAAACAGAAATTCTACATTTTTTTATGAAATAATTATTAATGGCTACCAAATCGTGTTCAAAATGATATCCATCTTTTCCAAACAAATATGTACTTTCAAATTTTCAAAAGCATGTCGTGGCGTTTCAGGACTAATGTTCTCAATTTCACTCTCGATTGCTGCCTATATCCAATATTATGAAGCTTATTATGATAAATTTTATTTTTTAAGGATCCAAATAAACAGAAAGTCAATACTGTTAAATTGACTGACCTAGGCGACCGTCTTCCACTACTTATTAATCTTTGAGGAAAAAAGTTTTCTAAATATTCCAACATACTAACATCTATATGCAATTCATTTTAATTTAGTTGATCTGAAAAGAGATTCAAAAGTACTTCTCTGCACATGACAGCTGCAATCATTTCATGAAAAAAAATTAGAACCAATAATCGTCTTCCAGACATTGTCGATCACACACACGCCTATCTCAATAGGATGCGAACTAGCTTCAATGAAACTATGTGGATCTTTTGCGCTAATACCAATCTTTATCTAAGGAGAACGTTTTGTTTAATGCATTATCATTATTAATGGTATTAAGAAACCATTGACGATATTGTCCTTGTGGAAAAATCTGTTGAGCCACACTCATTTTATACTGGTGAAAGTGTAATTGTTTCTGTACTGCTGTGTGACAAATTTCATATAATAATGCTGCAAATTCGAATTATTTTACTCGAATAATAAAGTGAATTATACCTATTTGCTGAGATAGTCTTTGAAGAGATCTATTTAGGATATGTAGCAATTCTTGCCGTATACCTTCCTTAGCTGCAGGAGTTGCAGTTTTAAGTCTACCTGGAGATTTTCCCTTACAAACACAACTGGAATCAAGAAAATGTTCAACAATACGTTATTGATGTTGCTTAAATGAATTAAACGGCATAAATAACATAGATAAACTCTCACATACATTCGAACACCAATGCCAGTAATAAAACGATGAAAAAATAAACAGAATAGTTTAAATTTAATAACTGACAGTTTTCTGCTTTCGAAATGCTGACTTAATCAATCATTTTTGATCTCATCGCTTCAAGCTTAGTTCCTTTCTAAATAGTTAAGGCGAAATCCTCTGGATGGCGCCAAAGTTTCCTTATTGAAAATTTTAATTACACTTTATATCATGTAATCCTTCCATACCACCAATTAATACCTGTTATTACTTTTTCGCTGAGATAATTTGTAATGTATATGTATTTCGGGACCTTTTCTCTCTAGGGTGTAACAAAAATACATCATTCGCGAAAAACTAATCTTTAATCAAAGTAATTAAAACCATTGGTAATAATTTTTTTTTCATAATAAAAATGTATTCCATTAAGGATTAATTAAATTATAAATCGTATAGTACGATAAAATTATTGAAAACAGGAGGTAAATCGAATAACAAAATAAAATACATTTACTGAAGAAATAATGATTATAATAAAGATTTCTTACGTATTTCTTATTTTTTTAGAAGACATGATTCTGTTGAATAAATTGTGGAAATAACTTTAGGGACTATAAAATGGTACAAAATTCAATAAGAAGTGATATAAATATAATTAGTAGTTAAATTATACAAACATAAATATAACGTACTCTATTACGAGGGTAGCCGTTTATATTACGGGAACTGGTAACACTGTTAGTGTTGCCTCCGATCTGATGATTGCATCTTGAAGTTTTGTCATTTTTGACAATATATTTACCTTGACAGTTTTATTATCCGGTCACTATTTCTATTGTTGACAGTAACTTGAAAATTTTATGTCAACGAAAAAATGGATTTAACTCGCGAACATTTTCGTGAAATTATTTTTCATAACTTTCGGCGTGAATTCTTTATATGGTGATGAAGTACCATCGAAGACTACAAGAATGTCGTTAGTATAGTGAATTCAAACTTGAACGGCGTTTTTTGGATGATGAATTTCGTGAAGGTCGTCCCATAAATGTTGATGTGTCGGAAAACATTAATGCATTGTCTGAATTGATAATGCAAAACCGTCATGTGACATACCGTGGGATCCACGCATCTCTAGGTATTAGTCACACCGGCGTGCATAAGATTCTGCATGAACATTTAGCCGTTAAGAAGCTATGTTCACGTTGGGTACCACATTATTTGACAACCGCCCAAAAAGGGACTCGCGTCAATTGGTGCCGAGAAATGTACAAAAACAAACAATGGCGATGATTCAAAAAACATTTACAAAGTCGCCACAGGTGATAAATTTTGGATCTATACGTATGAGTCCGATAGTAAACAGCAGTCGACTGTGTGGGTATTCCAAGATGAGCCAAAAGCAACAAAAGTTGTTCGCGTTTGAAGCACATCGCCTGCCGCAACCGAAAACGACAGATCATTCTCCACCATGACAATGCGAGCTCTCACGGGTCTGTTAAAACAATCGAATATTTGACCGGGCAAAACATTGAATTGATGAACCATCCGCCATACAGTCCTGATCTAGCACCTTGTGATTTCTTTTTGTTCCCACACGTGAAGAATAAACGGTTTTCTACGCCGGAAGAGACAGTTGAGGCATTCAGAATTCATATTTTGGAGATACCGCCTTCACAATGTCAGCAATGCTTTTCGGATTGGTTTAAACGAATGCAAAAGTGCATTGATTTTCAAGGAGAATATTTTGAAAAGCAATAAAACTATTTTCGATAACAAGAAATTTTTTTTATTTGCTATTCCCGAAATATAAATGCCTACCCTCGTATGTAGTATTGTATATTACAAAAAATAATATATTAAATAAATATTGTGCGAAATAGTAGATAATAAATAAGAAGATATGTGAAATAAATATATTAGATAATAAATAGATTATGAAATAAAGTTAACTCTTAAGCTAAAATTTTCTAATCCAATCAGGTATATTTGCCATCAAAAAATTAGTATTTTTACGTCTATTAAATTTTAATATATTTCTAATTCACCCTTTTCGTTGTATTTTCTCATATAATAAACTACTACATCATTTAATAAATTATCTTTTTTTATTACATGAATAGTACTAATATTTTTTTAAAAAAATTTTATATTATAAAACGGGGTAAATCAGAACTATTAAAAAATTCACTAGTTGTATCATTTTATTATATGATAAAAGCTGCGCCACAAGTTCGTTCACAGTTTAAAAGATTAGTGTATTAATATTATGCATGTTTTTAAAAAAGCCTAATTAAAGAAAATAAATATTTTTGTGCTGACTTGTCTGGCGATGAGATGAAGTAGAGTAATTGTTTTTGTTGTTTTTCTAAATTAACTCGCATCTGTGCAAGAGGAAACCCAACAAACCATACTCTGGAGTAAAAAATTTAAAGAGGAAACCCATTTCATCCATTGAAATTTTATTTTTACTGATTTTCTAACAATACAATACAAATACAAACAAAAAAGGAAAAATAAGTAAATTTGGGAACAATGTAGTTGAATGTCGTTAAAGTTGACAATAAATTTAAAGCTCGAGGAGTTTCGTCAGGTTGTATTAATTTTTCTAAATATCCTTATATAAGAATGTGCATTCAATCAAGATATTTACAAATGGGTAATAACCATAATGAGTTCGAGTACGTGTACTAGTCGAATAAGAACCATAAAGTTGTTCTTGCATTCAGTATTTTATCACTGAAATATTTTTTTCTTCTCTGTGACAGAAGCTACTAAAATCCGATCACCAACTTTAATCTCTTCCACTTTCATATATATTCTATAGGATAACCATTAGAGAATTCTATTACATCGCTTTTTGAATAATTAATTTAACTTGGTAGAAGTTCTAGAATTATATCTCCTGGTCGAAAGAACTCTCAAATTTATTCTGACCTAGAATACCTCGATCTTTCCTTCTTCTTCCAAATCTTTTTACACTGCATACTTAGAATCAGTTTTTCCATTTTTTGAGTTTATTGAAAATTATTTATGCAATAGGAAGTTTCGACTTGCATAAACATTTACTTAATTTATTTATGAATAAAGTTTCAAGCATTGTGTCGATCTATGCGTTGAATTTCTGGATTTTTTGCGATTTTATTCATAAGTTCCCTATACGACAGCATTTTTTTGATATCTTTAACAGCTTAATTAATGATATCAGACGGACATTGTTTATTAAAACGCAAAACAGTTTTTTTGTAGTTCCCTACCATTGTTCTGTTTTAACCTATATAAATTAAAAAGGGGCACCAAAAGGAAAATTGTCCTAGGATTCTAGTTTTACCTTATTTTACGCTATTTAAAATTGTTATTATATTACAAATTCAATAAAAATTATAAATACGAATAAAATGATATTAATATTTGTATATTTATATGCAACTCCAGAAAAGTCGTTTTCTATATAAGATATTGTAAGAAATCATTTATATATTTCCTTATCCGATGTTGGCGTTGACCATAAAAATGTAACCTATTCCAAGTCTACAATGATTATTAAAGCAAACAAAAAATGTAAACAGACCTTCGCATACTCAGTTACCTTCATTGTATACGTTTGCTTGTTTTCCGCTTGAGAAAGGTGCGCAATGTCTATAATCGTAGTTACTTGGATTTATTATATTACAAAAGAGTTGATGATCATTTTAGTTATTGCTAATATTAATTAACTTAGATAATACATTTCTTTGTTAAACATTGACCAAACAAGATGAAACTACTTAAACAATTAGAAAACAAAATAGCAAAAATATTACTGTTACTGTAGAAAAGTTTGATACAGAAAATATTTTTATACGTGTCACCTAAAAATGTACAAAGTATAATTTCTCTAATTTACAATTGGTCAAAAAACAAAATGTCAGTAATTAACGTTCGTTTAACATATTTAAATATGAGTGTATCAAAATAATTGAAGGTGTACTTTTGGTTTAATTTTCAAATAAATTTATCACATATAGTACCAAAACCTTAATATCTAACACGAAAGATTCATAATATAAAAAAACGATATTTTTAAAAATTGTACTTTATTTCAAGAACATAACTAATTGTGAAAATTTATAATAAATGTTGTAAATACCCACCATTCTGTTGCAAATATAAACTAATTTTTTAATTCGTATTGTCAAAAACATTGTGAAATTCTTCTATTACAATTTAGTGCTCAATGACTTTGGGTCAAATCATTAAGATTATAAAGTCGATTTTTCTAAATACATATTACTTTTTTCGACCAAATGAATGATTTAGATTTAAGATATTCAATCGAGGAGCACACAAACTTTGGGTTTGTAATACGATCACCATAAAGTTCCTCTAAAAATTCCAAATAAATTTGAGTAGCAATGGGATGTTGCACTGTCGTGTCGAAAATATTCTAGAGTTAATCATGTATTTGTGTAGTGAATTTTTGCAAAATAGCTGTACGATATTTTTTCTGCAATTGTTGCATGAAACAATATACGATCTACACACGCTAATTTTAACTTAGGGTGTAACTCAAATTTAAGAAAGTTATGGGTTTTCAGTCGTCTAACTTATAAAAGTTAAATTCAGAATTTCATTATTATTTAAATGGCCATTGAATTTCTGTAGGCTATTCTAGGTTTAACATCAGTATATATGTAGTTTCAGTACAACAAAAGCTTTGGCTGCAGATGATGTTCCTTTTTAAGAATCCTTGAATAATTCATTATAAATAACCTTGTAAATAATCAACTTAATTGAGTCTGAGTTATATATTTGTGTTAAAATTTCCTGTTTATGCCGACAATCTTCATATAGATTATTAAAACTTCGTTCAACATGAGCTTGATATTAACAACCTTCTGATAATTTTTCTTTGTAAATGGAATGTTTGTTCTCAAAAGATTATATAATTCACCGATTATGAAAATCTATTGCAATAAATTAACCTGTTCTATTCTCATTCTGTGTTTCTCTGCGAAAACGAACAATCAAAATAAAGGCATCTTGTTCATATTGATACATTACTATACCTAATCCAAAATCAGGTGTAATAAATTGAGGTATATAAAGTATGAATTTTTATTTATAAAGAGTTCAGAAAAAATAATAATGACATTTTAAAAGATTTTTCCTTGCAAAATGAGTACAAAAAACTCACTTATCACGTAAAATGGGATTAATTTGACTGTGAAAATAACAAATAATGCAAGAGTTGAGAATTGAACAAAACAAAATTCTCCAAAATAAATGAGTAATAATCTGGTACGTAGACTTCCGCGGTCGTGGTCCATACTATCTGCTTCTGAGCTTCCGGTCTGGAACCGCGTCACTGGTATAACTGCCGACGTTTCGTACCCACTCGTATGGGATATCTTCAGGGCTCAACTACTACTACTATCTGTTGCACTGAAACTCACAACTCGCACAACACTCAGTTTCAGTGCGGCGGACAGTAGCAGTAGTTGAACCCTGAAGATGTCCCATACAAGTGGGTACGAAACGTCGACAGTTATAGCAGTGACGCGGTTCCAGCCCGGAAGCTCAGAAGCAGAAACGAGTAATAAATTGACGACTATTCATGGTGCGATATTTGTCACATTTCCGTATCAAATGCACTGCAATAATCGAATAACGAAATTTATATATCCCTTCTAATAAATATTTTAAAATTAAAAAAAATTAAATACCTAAAGATGTATCATTCAATTCTACTTAAAAACGTTTAAAACAGATTTGGTAAACTATAAAATATCGACTTATAATACTCTAAATTCTCTCTAAATTCGAGGAAATAAATTTTCTTGACCAAAATAATTCCATTTCACCCGAACACACGCCTGCCAACGGATAACAAAAGCATAGATACGATTTTTTAGATCCCTACATATATACACGATGGTTCAATCAGTCATAGAGGGAAACATTTTTTTGTTCGGTAAATTTAAAGATATCGTCTTGGTCAGGAACTCACCGGACTTAAATCCAATTGAAAATATGTATGTATAAATAATATGTAATGAATGTATAGTGAAAAAATTTAAAAAATATTAAATTTTTCAAAATCAGCATGCCAGAAAGAAGTGGGGAAGTAATTAAAGTGAAGTGTAAAAACCAAATATGAATTAAATGTCTAATCTTTCTGTGCATTCATATTAACAAGAATGAAATTAATTTTCATACAAATTCATTAATTGTTTATGTATTTTCATTAAACAATAAAATTCAACCATATTCGTGGTATTTTGGTCAGCCTGTCCATTACAGTTTGATCGCATAATAATAATAATATGAACTTAATGGAGAATTTTGATGTACTGAAATAATGATTGATGTATCTAGAAAAAACGTATGTATGACAGTTACACATTAAATCCTATTAAATGTTAACGAAAATGTAAAAGCATTAAACCTAAATATGTCGTTTTCGAATAATTTTCGTATATTATTCGGAATTTTCTTTTGCTCTAATTTAATTATTCAAGGGAATATACATATATACATCTTTACAAACTACTTCGCTATTTACCAGGTGTACCGGAAAGTCATTACCGATTTTTTCGTAAAAAAATACATAATTTTTAAGAAAATCGAAAAATTTATTTATTCAAAGTATTTGCCATTTGATTCTACACATTTTGCCTATCTTTCAAGCAATTTATGGATACCATTCCAAAAAAACTGTTTGTCCTTTAAGCATCATCGAACCATTTTCTAACTTCTTCGAAATTGACGAAGTACTGCTCTGTAAGTGTGCGTCCCATTGATGCGAAAAGGTGATAGTCGGACAGGGCAAGTGCTTTCAACGCTTCCTCCACCGGTTTTGCTGCATGAGACGGCGCGTTATCGTGTTGTAAAATCACTTCACCGTGTCTTCGAGCCTATTCTGGACGTTTTTCTATCAATGCATGGTTCAAATTGATAATTTTTGTCAGTAGCGATCAGTATTAACTGTTTCACCAGGTTTTAACAGTTCGTAATACACTACACCACTCTGATTCCACCAAACAAAGCATTGTCTTGCGACCAAAACGATTTGGCCTCGGAGTCGATCGGGTAATAACCTTGAATTTTTGCACTATTTTTCATCACTCGTCACTATTCGATGCAGAAATGACTTCCGATCACACATTTGAAGCAGCATTTCACAGACAATTTTTCGATTCTCCATTTGTCTGTCATTTAATTGATGTAGCACCCATTTTCTCATTTTTTGGATTTTTCCCATTGCACGTAGTCGAACACTAATCAGTTCTTAGGCCACATTTAGCGCTTCTACCAATTGTTTTTGAGTTTGAGTTGGGTCTCCCAATCCAATAACTCCTGCAGTTTCGCATCTTCAAACTTTTTCGGTCTACCAGGACGTTCTTTGTCTTGCACATTGAAATCACCGCTTTTGAATTGTCGACACCACACCTCACATGTTTTTATTGTCGGAGCATGCTCACCGTAAGTTTCTACCACCAAACGATGACTTTCAGCGGCTTTTTTCTTTTGATTAAATAAAAAAGTAATACGTGTCGCAAATTTACTTTTTCAGGTACGAAACTCGACATTTTCAAAGAGGTATAAATCTATGACAGTGTTACTTTCGCAAAATATAACATGTATGCTTTCGAAGCTTGATGCCAGTAGAATAAAATGACGTATGTGTCAAATCATAACATTGCATACTTAAGCCTAGCGACATATGTTAGAAAAACCGGTAATGACTTTCCGGTACACCTTTTATAATTACCCAATACACCCATATAAATGGACGTCACTATAAGCCATAATAGGTGGAATTATAAACGTATTATAACAATTTTAATACAGTTTGCCCTTAGTCAGATTATTTACTAACACTGATAATAAATTACAAACAAGCAAATACCAAATATAGGATATATTATTGAATACACTCCTATTGGGATATTAAAAACGAATAAGGATGCAATATTTACTCAAGCATAATTATCATTACCACCATTTCTGTATTTCATTTTTTTCTCATTTAACTTGGTTATTTGCAAAAATATTTTTCATATAAATTATTCATGACCTTTTTAATTGATTCTATTACTTCAGTGAAGCTTAAAGATAAACGTTGAAGTAATTTTCCACACATTTTCAATTCTATTGACTTGGCATTTATGCAACCTTAAAATTGTGTAATAACTATATTTTATATATCGTTCTTTGTAAAAAAATACTTCATGAATACATATTTGTCAATGTTTTGTATTTACATATATACATAAAAATAAAAATAAATATATCTCCCTGGAATTAAACTATGTTTGCTAAAAATACTTGCTAATAAAATTAAATACGAGCAATTACCTTCTTAGAAACGGTAACTACATAAAATAAAACAACCGTCCAGGAAGATAAATCAATATATTTGACGTTTCCGCCCCTTGGATGTATATTGTGTATTCTTTCGATAGCATTCACCCTCTATGGATCGTGTATCAACGAAGTTCATGATTGTAGTAAGAGACATTAGCACAATTCTAACTTTATAGGATTTCTCTTACAATTTCCAAATTGATCTCGTCTTATCTATAGAGCCTAGAAGTTTATTTTATTTGAAATTAGTAATTTATATTTTATTATTATTATATTATAACATAGTCTGTAAAAACCTAATAACAGTTTAAATATTTTACAGACATTGTATAAATAAAAATCATATTTATAGAGAGTTCAAAATAATTTGTTAAAAAACTTTAAATTATATATAAATATAATTTTTATTTATGCAGAGTCCCTAAATATGTAAGTGACTAATTAAACTTATTAATTTCGGAGGAATCTTAATTTTTTCATAACACCGTAGAAGTTAATAATTGGTAGTTGTAGTTCTATGTGAAAAATCATTTAGGATCAAAAACCAATAGATATACAACTCAGTTAAACAATATTTCACACATCGACCAATCATTTGTTCATATTAAAAAAAGCTTTAAGTGGACAGACGCTTAAACTAGTAAAAATCTCCAGTTGAGTTAAAGACTGCATACACAAGAGCAAGATTATTTATTTTGTTAGCATTACAACTAACTCCGGCGCTATCTACTATTGTTCTATAATGAATAATGAATGAATAATAATGAATAATGCGATCAAAATCGAACGAAAGATTTAAGGTTACTAAAGGTGGCCGGAAAACTTAGTTTACTGCGACTTTTCCAGATCTGTGGTAGTTTTCGTGCCTCTCTAGAGTCTATTGGCTTCTTTGCATATGCCTGGAGAAATCTGCTTAAATTACGGCTCTTTTAGCCTTTATCTTACCTTGACCCTCTTTCGCCAGCTTTTACACTTTGTATAAGGTCTTAGAAATTCTAAATTATGTAGTTAATTTCATCACTGCGTTGGACATCAGATCCACTTTCTCTGTGTTCACAGCTTTGTGTATCTCTATCTGTGTAGATGACTCTGATTTCTTCTTGTCGTCCTGGCTTTTTCCACTTAAAGGGTTCTTGCTTTTCAGCTTTAAAACGTTACGTGTTGTTTTTGTCCTTTTTTATTCTTTGGATTTTCTCTGTACTTTTTCCATGCTGTTTCCATGAGTAGCATTAAAATAACAGTCATATAAAATAAGGTTGAGGCTATACAGAGGTTTTAAGTGTGCCATTGAAGAACGTTAACTACCGTACGCAACTCACAGCACGTTTTATTTCTTAGTTTCGGTTTATTTCGGGTTTCAGCACTACCTATCGCCACAAAGCTATATTATTGATTAAAGTTTTATATAATCCATATCTTTCAATGCGCAGATAAAATTTAAAAATATTACCTGGACCGCAGCTTTGTAGTTGAATTTGATGGAGCCTGTGGTTGATTGACTTGATCAATAAGGTTGATATATAACCCCTTTCCACAATTAACTATTTGTAAATTCTGTATACGCATTTCGACAACCAAGTTGTCATCATCAGCAGATAATTTCAAAGTGTCGCACCTTGTAAAACACGGCGAAGAAATTGTACGAAAAATGCACTCCGTACGCGATCCGCACCGTTGCAAACCAAGATGTACATCTTGGTTTGCAACGGTGCGGATCGCGTACGGAGTGCATTTTTCGTACAATTTCTTCGCCGTGTTTTACAAGGTGCGACACTTTGAAATTATCTGCTGATGATGACAACTTGGTTGTCGAAATGCGTATACAGAATTTACAAATAGTTAATTGTGGAAAGGGGTTATATATCAACCTTATTGATCAACGCAGCTTTGTGTTATTTCTTAAAGTTTTGTTGTTTATTATAACATACGAAGAATATTTTTTAGTAATGAATAGTGTTATAGTTAATAACAGCAATAGTATTTGAAATACAATTCACCTTCAAGTTTATGATGTTTAAAGAGATCATGTGTTGTAAGTTGTGCTAAGGACAAACAAATATTATACTCCTAATCACAAATAGAACCGCAGTCAGCGATTTATGTCGTTTTGACTGCAAGCTGGAGAAAATGGTGTGCCAAATAGATATCAAACATGTTTACTGATGCATATAAGCAATAGCCTTGTTGCAGTTCGAAAATTTTTGCAACGCTACGGAAATCAAGGTGATGATAATTTATACCACACTGATACCGTAGATGAAAGCTGAATTTCATATCAAACAAGTCAAAGAAAGAAAGAAAAAAAAATAATTTTCAGTAATAAAGCTTATGGTCATTACGCTTATCGATCAACTACTGTAATTGATATGTTAGGTAAGCAAAAAACAGTACGAAACAAAAGTCAGTATGATACTTTTCAGCTGAAATTTTTTTCGCAAAGCTCAAAAGTAAATCTCATTTAATTGAAAAATTACGCCAAGCAAAAGAGATATTTTACTTCATTTGTAATCCGCTCAGGTAAAATTAGTAGATTTAAATAGTGCGGAATGTATAGATCTTATTTTATTTTATACTAGACATTACATTACATGAAAAATAGTAAGATTACAGTACGCAAAAAGAAATAATTTTTTTACTTTCGCCAAAATTATCATTATCCCTTGTTGTTTACTCGTGTGTACAAATGGAAATACATTAAAATACGTCTTATTAATGATATCTGCCAACTTTTACAAGACAATGACTAGCAGAAGTAAATATGTATCATGTTTTCAAGGTCATGTTTCGGTTGAATGAAATAATTTCAAAATAAATAGATCCGGATCACGAGAGCATGATTATGAGCATTAATGCCTGGAAATTTAAGAACGATTGCAGGGCAACATTTCTGCATCCGCTCTGTACTCCCGTTATAGAACTCGTGGCCACTTAATGTCATCGAATCAGTCATAGTCGCTGGGTTCATAACCCGATGTGACTAATATAATAATAAGCAGCGTATGTCTCAGCTGTGGAAAATATTACTGAAGCTAATTATATGCTAAACAATAACGAAAAATTTATGTGTCTATGTACATAAATATATGTCTATTAGCCTCATTATATTTTGTAATGGTATATTTCAAAAGTATTGTCATCGATGGTCATACATTTTGTACACACACACACACACACATACACACACACACACACATACACATACAGTATTCTTCATAAAGTTTAAAACAAAGATTTGGTATTTATAATAACGTGCCTATTATTAAAAAGTTATATTAATTTTTTATAGAACCTAAAGTGCATCCACATCTCTATTCTATATATGTATATCAAACAGTAATCTGCTAACACAATTCTATTTACCCAAATATCATTTCTCTATTTCTAAAATTTTTTGATGCGACCAATATTGAGAGACAAATATTCAATTGAAAATGTAGAATGTGTATTAAAATACTATTTGTTATTAAGGTTTTATAATTATCTGCTTTCTTGTTTGCTAAGATTGAATCAATGAAAGCTTTTATTGTACAGACCCACTCTGCGAGACCTGAAAATTATTTCAAGTTATTATTTTTGAACAGTATTTCCTATGTTGCCTTTATTGCCTTTTCGTATATTAATCGATCGCAGTAAAGAAATTTCAAAGAAAACGTCGGGATTAAAAATATATTTTTTCCATTCTTGAACTTAACTTCCAATAACATTATTCTTCAATTAAATATTTTCAATTATTGACTACTACTTTTGAACCCAACATTATTTATTAGTATAATTAGGGTAATTGTTATAAATATATATTATGGTATTAGACTCACTACATGTTTATTTGAACGGTTTATCTTTAATTAAGTAGCTCAAGTTTAAAAGTCGTCCATCTAGTTTTGTTTTATATTTTATTGTGTTGTATTTACATATAATCAATGTTATAGTGTGTATTTTGTATTGAAATTAAAATTTAATACATGTAAAGTTTATAATTATATATAATTTACTTTCTAATGAAAATTTACATTGATTTTTTGAATAGATTGCATAATTTAATTGTGTATTTTTACTAGAGTATAATTTTCAAAATTTCACATAAACAATTAATATTTAACTATATTCGTATAGACGCTAAACAAAAACAGGAGAGAGTTGAGTTTTTTATAAGAGATATAAACAACACTAATTTGAGTTCTTATAAAAATTCAGTTTAAATTATCAAAATTCAATGGTTAATTATCCAGTTATATATCAAAAGTTCATATAATATAATTCCCAAGTGGAAATAAAAATTTTTACCAGTATTGATTGGAAAATCTACAGTTCAATTTAAGACAAAAAAAACCTGTGTCCAAAAGCCTGAACCAAAAATTTACACTAAGAGAAAATCAAGAAAGCTACTTGAGAAAGCTGATGAAAATATTTTAATATTTTTGTAAATAGATAAATAATAATGCTATCTTACAATTGTTATATGTATTCTATTCAGCAAAACGGGCCATTGTACACCATTAGTGAACCTCTTTCTATTGTATTTGGTTCATAATCCTAACACCAGACAGAGCAAGACACTTCCATATGTCCCCTATCAATAGCATATCTTATTGTATATATCACTGTTTCCATATTTTTTGAATTTGTGCATTTATGCTTTCAAACATTAAACAATATTTGGTTAACAAAAGTAACAAAAGGTATTATTAAAAAGTCACGTGTTAATTGAAAAGTTACATGCCTAGTTTGCATACTTACTTGAAAAATAGCTAGATAAAAACTTTATTATCAAAATTATTTTATTTACTATTCAAGTCACAATAACATAATTTATTTACAACAATTAAAAATATTCAACTTCAATATAACCGTTATTAAGTTTGTGTTACATCAACTCAAATAGAAATTAATTAAGGTAGTCCATCTATCAACAATAAATAGGACCTGCTCTGAGCGAAGAAGATATTTTACTCTCTTGATAACTTGAGTAGCCGCGATAAGTAGATTGGTGCGGAATGCACCAAGCTACGAGAAAAACTACTTTCTGATAATGACAGGCAGCAGTGAGTGTCGAAAGCTCAACAAAAAACTAATCTACGGAATCATCAACACGAGTCAGTTCTAGAAGTCAAGACAACATAAATTGTTGGCGCGAAAACTTCCAAATGAAGCAAGCTTTATAATATGCGTTAGTTTCAGTGATTGTGATAATAAGTAAAGATTTTTAATGCCAAAATGTAAGGAAGTATTTTCGAATTATTATACATAACGCTAACACATAATTTTAGATAAAGAAAAGAAAGATTTCGGGCAAAAATTTATTTTAAATTGATGAATTTTTCCAATATTCTTTAGTCCATTCTCAAGCTCTTTTAAATTACAAATTTTTTTATTATTATGTTCTGTAATAGATATTATGTATAGAGTATTGATCTAACAGCTATTTTAAATTTACAGCAGGGCAGAATACTAACGATTTTGTAAATATCCCATTTCTCGCTTTGGCAAGAAAATATTGGGTCTGGGAAAAAGTTCGTGGCGTTTTTTCAGTAAAATTCAACTGGTCCCCGCATGGCGCGTGGACGAATTCATTTAAACCGAATATGCTCCATTATTATCGACAATGTTTCGCCATTTTTTTGGTAGATCCATGATCCCATCGGTGAAAAACTTCTGTGGTTTCTGGTCGAAAAACTGAATCAAGTAGTTTTCACAGGCTTCTTTTGAAACCAACTTAATTCCATTGAGAGAGTTCTGCAGAGATCGAAACAGATGATAGTCAGAGGGTGCTATATCCGGACTGTAAGGTGGGTGCATGACGGGTCATCAAAGAAGTGTGTGGTCGGGCGTTGTCATGATGGAAGACAACACCTTTCCTATTAATCAATTCGGGCCGTTTTCTTTCAATCGCCTTAATCTCTCTAGTTGTGCACAGTAGAGTTGAGAATCAATCGTCTGACCAGTTGGAAGTAGCTCGTAGTGGACGATTCCCCTCCAGTCCCACCATACACACAGTATCACTTTTTTTGGCGTCAATGTTGGCTTAGCGATTGTGACGGCTCACCATCCTTTATCCATCTTTTACGCTTCCGATTATCGTACGTAATCCATTTTTCATCTCCGGTTATTAAACGTTTCAGAAACGGCTCGATTTCATTCCGTTTCAGCAGCGCATCGCAGATGTTAATTCGGTCCATTGTTTTTCAAACTCATGAGGAACCCATAAAATTTGTGTAAATGGTTCAAAACAGTTTTGTGGTCAATGCCTAGCTCCATGCCAATATCGACACTACTGATATGCTTATCTTGTTGGACTTTTTCAAGAATTTCATAGATTTTTCAGTGATTGGACGAAATATCTTTCACATTGAAATTTCCAGAACGAAAGCGAGCGAACCATTTCCGCGCAACAGATTTCGATAAAGTACCTTCACCGTACACAGCACAAATTTTATCACAAGCCTGCGCAGCGTTCTTCCCCTTATCATAATAATATTGCAGAATATATCGAAATTTCTCATTATTCTTCTCCATTTTCAAGTGCGAATAACTTTCCAACCACTGCACCGATTACAATGTTTCTACGCTCAAACTAACGTTCGGAAGGTCATCTAAAAAACGAGCCCTCGGTGGTGTCGCTGTGACTTGTTGTTCTTTAGTTATCGGCAACCAATGCCATCTATCGGGAAAAACGCCACGAACTTTTTCCCAGACCCAATATATGTACTTCTCGACTTTTGATTTCTAAATTGTAAATACACCTGAATTCCTTTCAGTATTTAAGCTTTATCCCTCTTTCAGGCATTCTATAAAATATTCGCATTTATTTTTTGTATATTCCACCACTTATACATTAAAACGAAAATTTAAAGGTTATGAAGTACTGTTAAATTATATAAAACGAAATAAAATTAATTATATTAAATTTATGAGTGAGTGATCTAATATTTGCCGCTAGAATGTTATAGAAACTACTTTATTTTTATAGAGTGGATGAACAAAGGAGCCAAGCTTTTATCTATTATGAGACTTGCAGACGAAGAGAGATAAAAAACCTTTGTTAGAGAAAGCTCTGATATTTGGAAACAAAAGAAACAATGGAATAATACCGGTCTTTGTCACTTGTAGGACTATTTTATTACCAGGGAGCGGATCATTACTTGTAGTTCCATGTTCTCATCGTTCTCATAAGCATGTAAATAAGGCTGACGTCAGAAATATGAAAATACACATAGAAATATACAGCCACGTTCATAAATATTAAGCACCCTAAAGCAATCGAGTTATTGTTATATTAAAGAAAAATCAAATCACATATCCTAGCCTTTTTATAATAATCGTAGTATATTTTAACATTTTATGATTAAGAATTGTAATGATACATTTCATCTTATCATTTATATTACAAGACATTCAACTCTTTTTTGTAATACTAACAAGAATGTAGTGCAGTAATTTTGCAGGATAATTTAGAATCTCAGTTGTGTAACTGCCCTCATTGTTATCGTTAATTTGTGGTACGTAGGAAAATTATCTCGTTGAAATTTCTGTCCGCACGTGTTTGTGTAGCTGAAAAGATTATTAAGAGTTATGTTGTTTCTAAAACATTTACGCGATATGCGCATACAAGTACATTTCTCCTATGATACTGACGCCATGAAGCTCCAATTCATTATACCTTGCTCCACTATACCCATGACACAGTTAAAATTCTACTGTCCATCAACTCGTCGCTTTAGATATGGTACGCCAGGAGTGTCAATCACTTTAAAGTTAATGAAGAATTGAACAAGTGTCCATGCCAGTTATGCCTTTCTATTCTTTTCCGAAAGCAACAGCTTCTCTGACTTCACACCACTTAAAATTCCAGTAGTCGCGCCTCCCCATAGCGCGTAAATATTTATATGCTATCTGTGAGATGCGTCTTCCATTTTATGCAATAATACTTACTACGTAGCATTAATTCTAGATAGAATATGTAAATATAGTCTCAGTCTCAGTAGGTTAGGAAGACAGTAAGATGGAGGAGCTATGCACAAAACTTCCAAAACTTCAAAACTTCCTTTGCAATATCATAAATGTCAAAACAATATAGCTTATACAAATGAATCGTATAATTTTTGTATACAATCCAAAATATTTAACAAATTAATGCACATCGCGAAGCTGCCATAATTGTTTTAATGTATTAAAAAGGTGAAATTAATAATCGTAGTTTCAAAGAGCTTGGATATAATTAATGAATGAGTATATTATATAGAAATATGAAATGAATTACTTATATATAGAAACCTTATTGATATGCAATTTGATAATCTCCTTCCCTTATAAGAGAAGCAGTACATAATTTCTTGGACAAAATCATTACATTTTTATGCATATTTAATACTTCTTATACCGGAAAAAAAATTGATTTTATTTTTGCCTGGTCCAATTAACATTAAAATATTTTATAAAATTATAAAAATCCTGGAAATTCTAAATGAAAGATTAAGAGAAACAGAAAGTTGATGACTTTAGGCGACACAAACAATAAAATGAGAGGAAATAGCTCAACCTTTGAGCCATTCATAGTTGCAGTAGGATTAAGCCAACAGAACTCGTTGCCTACAACATTATTTAATATTAATTTAGGAAAAATGATAATAATGAGTTTTTCGCCTGTGGATGATATTGTCATACTGACCCAAAGGAAAAAGTAGTACAAAGAGTGGTGGTTGGACTGAGAGTTAATAAAGAAAAAAAGAAATATTTACATTAAGAGCTCACCTGATAAAGCCAATAAGGAAATCAATATAGAAATACAACTGGAAAGGTATAAAATAATGAAAATAGAAAAGTTACAGAGATTCATCTACTTGAGGAACATGACTTATGAATGATTGCAACAACACATTCATTAATGAAACAAAAGCAAATAAACTACAAATATGGAAGAAAATATCAAAAAGGTTTTTTGCAAAGAAGAAGGTGAAAAAGAGTTGGGAAAGAAGAAGTGACAAGGGAGTAGAACATTTTTGTGGAAAAGCATCAATTAGATAATTTGTTAAAATGTAACTAATTAGAAAGTAAGACAATTGTATCTTAAAGCACTAACTATACAAATTGTAAAAACGGAATTAATTAATAAAAAAGATGTAGATGGTTGCAGGTATGGAAAAATAATTTGCAAGAAAAAAGAATAACGAATTAGAAGAAAATTACAGCGAATAGAAAGGAATGAAAACAAATTTCTAATCAGACTGCTAATATATTTTATTTTGGTCTGAATTTATTTTCCTTCACGACCATATAAAAAACGTTACAGCTATTTTCATCCTTAGGTATATTCAATATCGTTAAGACAATACAGATCTGCAATATTTTTTTATGGTGAGTAACCTAAGGGGTTGTCTTTTTGACTTGTCATGACCACGGAAGCGAGAATGTGTAATTAGTGTGTGAAGTGTTTCATGGATTTATTATCATCATATGACGAGAAGTAGTGCTGATTATTCTTCCTCGACATTGACAAGTATAGGAAGAGGTACCTACTGATTCGAACTGGCGACTTCACTAGATAACTAATTCGATGTCTACCACTCTTATCACTGCGCTGTCTTGGCGATCAAATATTTTCTTTGTTAATTATAATAATAGTTAATATAATAATAATAGTCCTTATTGGGTAACAGTAATAAATATTCCATTTAAAAACAAGAAATATAAAAGAGCAGCAATTTTCCCTAGAAACAAAAAATTTACTATAATAACAAAATAATAAAAAAGTGAATGTACAATCTTCTTTTTTATAACTGAAATAAGCGAAGCGTTTATTGAAGATACTGCAAAACAAACCTGCGATAGTATCATATTTAATAATAACATATAACACGTTAAATATTTTCTTACTTTATTTAAATTAAATTATATTTCATAAAACTTTATATTGTAAAAATTGAATAAAATTAAATAAGCCAATGTCCAAAACATTTCGAACGATACAGTTTTATTGCAAATGGTTCAGATCCCACTAGAACAAGCTTATGGTCACAAGAATGAAGTCTTGCATTGTTCTCGTTCTTTTTTCTTACATTTGGTTACATTAAAGGAGTTTTCAATAAACATCACTCTTATATCGTTTGCTTCTGCAAATTTTACGTGAAGTTTTTTCATCGGTAAAATGTAATTAGAATATGCGGCTTGAATTAAAATCATTCACCAGTATGGACATAATTTATTTTTTTACCTTATATTTATATGTACGAGGGAGCGTTTTTATATTCGCGGAATGGGGGACAAGGGGTGGAAATAAAAAAACCAAATTATTTTTCTTTTTCAATATATTCACCTGCAAGACGGATACATTTTTCACATCTTTCAATTAATTTATTTATACCATCATAAAAAAATGATTTCTCTTTATCTGCAAAATACGACGAAACTGCCTCCTTGACTTCATCATCGGCAGTAAATTTTTTACCCCGCAGCTCTTTTTTCATTTTCGGAAACAGGTAATAATCACTCGGGGCCAGGTCTGGGCTGTAGGGTGGGTGATTCACAATTTTGAAACCCACCTTATGCAGGGCAGCTAACGCAACGCGGCTCTTGTGGACGGCGCGCGTTGTCATGCAAAAGCAGAACACCTTTTGTCAATTTTCCCCGTCTTTTCTCTTTAATGGCTTCTTTTAGTCGCTCTAATATTGAAGCGTAATATTCTCCGGTTATAGAAACACCTTTATCTTTATAATCAATCAACACTATTCCTTCCGAGTCCCAAAATACCGTTGCCATGAGATTCCCAGCTGATTGTGACACTTTAAATTTCTTGGGAGGTGCTGTGCCCTTTTTATGCCACTGCATGGAGTCTTGTTTGGACTCAGGTTCATAATGATGAACCCAAGTTTCGTCTCCAGTAACAATTCCACTCAATACACCATCCTTGTCTTCATTACAGAGGTCCAAAAATGCACACGAACACTCTACGCGCTGTTGTTTTTGCGGCGGCGTGAGCATTCTCGGCACCCATCTTGCGCTGACCTTAGACATGCCGAGATGATCGTGTACGATTTTAAAAATTGTTGTTTCGGATACTCCAACCATTTCTGCGAGTTGTTTCTTCTTTAGTCGAGCATCTTCGAGTACAATTTGTTCAACTTTTTGGATAAGTGCTGGCGTGGTTACCTCAATACTCCTGCCCGGCCTCGGGTCGTCTTCAAGGGATTCCCTTCCTTGTTTAAATAAACTATGCCACTTGTACACCATGGTTTTTCCTGGACAAGAGTCGCCGTAAACCAATGACATCTCATTCATTATGGTCGCGACTGATTTTCCTTGCCTGGTAAGGAACTTTATAACGGCACGATATTCGATTTTTTCCATATTTCACTTTTCACTCCTGATTATGTTACTTGGTTGACGATAGCTCAAAGACTAACTGTCTAATAACAATGAAACTTCGTATTTATATTAATCATGAGTCGCTGCACAGGCCACGCCCCCAATGCGCTTACTCACCCCTCTACAACCCGCTCATTCCGCGAATATAAAAACGCTCCCTCGTATATACCTGAATTGTGGATTACTACTGTTTTACAAATGAAATCTTAATTATAGAAACTTCCAAAACGCCGATTTTCGTTACATTTTTGGCAAGAAAAATTTCTATTAACGAAGGCAAAACTGGAAAATGTATATGAAAAATTATTTCCTTTCCTGAAGACATTTAAAATTAATAACTTAATAATACCAATAGTTTAAAATGGACTATCGATTTTTCTTCCAATATTAAAAGAGATATCTTTAATTTTGGTTAAACTTCTATGGTAGAACAATTCTTACGTGTTCTCCTACATCTCCCTTTTGTTTTTGAAAATACATTTATGTAAATTTCCCTTCCCTGTACTATTCTCAGCAATGTGATAAATTGTAAAAAATCAGACACGTTACTCTAAAATTAAATACACTTCAATTTATGCGCTTGAGTTTTTAGCCTTTTTCTAGCTGCAATAACTTTTACACTATATCATTAAGCTTAATAGCATATTAGTTGCTTTCAATTGAAATGCCTTTATTTTCACAGTATAATACTGTAGCCGGTTGATATCTCAGTGGTAAATTATTGGGGTATCGCCCTGGGACTTGAAACCGAATCCAAAGGCCGCTGTCTAGGAAGGCCTTTCGTGGTTTTCTTTCTCGTTTAAGGAGCATGCTGACAGCGAAAGATTTCAAATTACATCACGAGCGCGACCGTAATAATAAATCGTGGGCTGTAAATACCGCCTGTAATTTAAGCTGTTGGGAAGTGTGAAAGCATGGTTTCATTTCAAAAATACAGCATCGCATTCATGTTTTTACATAAATTAATTTAAATATAATCAGTTATATGATTGTCAAATTAAATTTTAAAGTCGTTTACGTGACCAGAATTTTTACTCATCGTTCCTTAATATAATACAAATATAATTATATAATAAATAAATTTTTTTCTTTAATAAAAAATAAATTGCTAATTTCATAATACGTTTATCTAGCTTAAAATCGTCAGTTTCATTTGCATTAAATTTTCCATTAATTTGGTCGAGCGCAAGATATACAGGGTTAAGTAAGTAGTTTTTTTAATGTTCTTCCCTCGAGAGAGGCCAGAACATTAATTTCTTTTATTAATATGCAAGCTAGCTTACTCTTCTACTTACATTTCCTTCAAAAACTTGTTTTAAAAACTTTTTGTGTTTTTCTTAAGAAATAATTTTTAAATATGGAAATTTTTTATCGATGTCTAGTAATTCTTTTTCTTGCATCTAACATTTTTTTTTCAAATATTATAGTTATATATATTATATATATTGTATGTAAATAAATAAAAGAAGCCATAATATAGACACGCAAATATAGAGAAAATTACGATTACACAAAATTTGGTTTTTGTGGGTATGCTCTCTAATCCAAACTGATTTGCAAGAAAATCTAAATATTATAATACGAGAAGAAAGCCGGTGAGTTAAAAAAACTAAAAGAAAGTTTATGAAAATGTAATACATACAAGGAAAATTTCGTGTAAAATTAAGTTTTTAATTTTAGCTTATATGCATTCTTTGTTGTTGTCTACCTCTGCTTCTCAGTTTCCAGATTCTTTTGCATTTACTCAAATCATTTTTTTTTCTTGGCCGCCCTTCTCTTCATTTCACATAAAAATAGCTTTTTTCTTCAGACAATGAAATTGAACAAGAAATAAAAGCTGCATTAAATTTAAGGGTAGCTATTAAATGTATACAATAAGTTGAATCCAATAATTTACAATGGTGAAAAGACCATCTTTGATATTAAAACGAAAATAAAATTAAAGTTCATGTGCTATGATACTACAAATGGAAAGAAAAAAAAAATTTAGTTAGATCCCCTAGATTTATGGTAAACTTATTTGACTTTGGAAAACTAAAACCACTGCATGAATAGATTATTTAATACGACAATGTTTTCATCCATAATTTAAAAAGATTGGTTTCCATAAACTGCGAACTAATTTATTCAATCCAAATTCTACAAAAAATATCGATTCTGACTATAAAAAATTCGATTTATAACATGAAGAGACGAATACTTCAAATTTGAATCTATTAACAAAATCCATTATTTAACAGCTTTTGTGAAACTAAGGAAATTATGGTAAGTGCACTAAAAAATAAGTTAATGATTATGTCTTCAGAATTCGGACATTTATAAACTGCAAACCGTTTTTCTTGATAGATAATTATTAATAAATTTTTCAAAAATGTGGAATTACATAATTGTAAAATGAGTGAAATAATCCTAATAAAGCACATAATTTAAAAATTTGACTCATATGTCGTTCCACTGTGTGACGCCCAGCCTCGACGTTCAAACTAGTTTTCGAATCGAAGTAAGACTACTTTGGTTCGTGCGCACAATGCGGATCTGCACACATACTGCGGGATTTCGTATGCACGAATGCGCTGTCTTCCGAAACTTTAACCTTCATTTGTATTAGTAAAACAGTTACTAACTAAAATCTGATTAGCGATTTTAGATTTTTCTTTCCAATTTTTTGTATAAATTGAGTTTTGTTTTTTTGCAAGGTTTGTCGTTCTTACAGCTTTGTTGTGCTTTTGCGATTCATGTATGCTTGAACCATTCATTATGGGTCGGTCTTAGGATATTAGCTGCGTCACCTTGTGAACCCGTAAACTACCGTGGCAATCGTAAATTGGTCACGACGCCGCCGACGCCGCCGCCGCCCAGCATATGTACTGTTCTTCGTTCGAAACTACGATATTCCTATACTTTAGCTGTACTATGAGTAATGCTAGGGTAGACGCCGCGGCTTTTCCCCAAATGCTATTTCTTGTGCACGCATACACACTCACTTGCTCACACATTTACTATAGAAGGGAAAAGGAGTAGCTGTGGCGTCGGTAGTGGTGGCGTCGTCTCGACGGATATCGACCGCAGAGTGCGCGGCGCCGCAGAGCTTTCGCAACACCACACCTGCCTCAGTCGCTCATCCGGCGTCCACACGGTTACTTTTTCCCCATTTCTCTTAGTACGACATCAGAAAATACATCGTCCGGTAAAACTCAGTGATACAATCCAACATAAGACAACTGTCAGACACCACAGTACCGAACCAATACACTGCCATCCATTACAAATTTTCGATTTAGTGTAGAGAAACTTTAGTCAGGAAGAACAACCAATATCGAGAAACACCGGCAAAATGCTGATCGGTCTTGTGAGAGAATCTGTTATGCAGTGCTTCTGCCATACTTGTAGAGCTCCTTTGCCACCAGCCTGTAAGTAAAATACCTTACTTCTTTAATAAACTACGTGAATATGATTATATTTTATGGTACTCTGTTTGCATCTCAAATTACTCCAATAGAAGTTTTTAGGTCAAAGCACCGGCCGGCACATCCAATCATGAAATGTCAATAATAATTCTGAAAACTTGAACTTTAAGTCCATATATTCTTATGTAATATTTTGCATAATCAATTCTGTAAAACGTCTAAGTTTTTCTTATATGTTTTTCCTATTTAAAAAATACGTCAATATTTTTTATATGTTTTTTATCTTATTTTTACTTAATTCATTCCCCCGTCTTATCTTTCCTGTTTCATTACTTTTCAAGTAACCTGGAATCCCTGCTATCACATGTGATTCATAGGGCGTCCACTGTTACCGAGTCTCCAAGAGTCGCCTGTAAAAGAGAGAGACGAAAGCACTTGACGATTTTGTGTCCATTATATTTGACGAAGGGGGGCGCTGTCTAGTAGAGCAAATTCAGACTTGACAAGGGTGAAAGTAATGGAACTCGTACCGATTGCAGACGTCGTACTGTTTTCGTATTACTGGTTCTTTGGATTATTCAACGGAATTTCTTGAGTTATCTTACTTAATTCAGATCCTTTTCTTAATTGGAAAATGTGATTGTCGTTATGTTCAGTACATCATTTTTTGGCTTAATAAATTAGTGTTAGGATTTTCATATTATTTGTTCAAAAACAATTTTTAAAAATTACTTGTAATGAAATGTATATAACAGCCTTAAAGTCGGTGATAAGGTATAAAGTTTATAAATGGGCAAACGAATTTTTGTATATTTATCATGATTTTGAAACAAATTTATTCGCTTCTTAAGATGTTTTTTAAAATGACACCCTCCGTATATTTCCATGTAAATTTCTATAATATGGCTATAAACTTAAAATAAAGATGCTGTATCATTAATTCAAAATTAAATGGCGAAAGTTAAAGTCATCAATTTTAGGTTTGAATAAATCGGCATTTGCCTCAATGCACTTTTGCACGATATTGTATTTTATGCTTTTACAACTGTTCATTTTTGTAATTAAAATTCTTTAAACAGGTTACCAAATCTGGTATTTTTCATTTAGAATATTTTCTATAATTGTCCGGTAAAATTTACACGCAATATTAGTGAAAGATATTGAGGCAAATGTTAACTTAAAAGACGAATTCTTATTGAGAATTTCATAAAATTACAGTCTAGTACTCGTACTTTTCAATAGTTTGAAGAGTATCATGCATCAGAAATATTTGCTACTTGAAATGTATGCAGAGAGGGAGGAAGTTCAATAGTTAATCGGAACGGTTATTGAACTGTAGTTTTTGTTGCCAGAAAATCAATTTATTAAATCAACATTTCACAACAGATACGCACTGGAATATTATTTTATTGGAAATATGTTGGTCTGAGTTCATTTTATTGAAGAAAATGTTTTATTATTTTTCCGAAAATTGGGAACTTCTCGCCCTTAATTTTTTAAAAATATGTGGATACTATTTCGTAGTAGCTTCGTACGTCTGCTATGAAAGAGAACAACTAATTGATTTTATACATATGAAACTGACTTTGACAAACCAATTGGAAATGAATATCCGTTGTGGTTTTAGAATTTTTAATTTAATATATATTTATAATATACACAAAATCCACCTCCAATATATTTACCTATAACTGCAAAAATCGTTTCTGAAATAAATTAAAAGACATTAGCATTATGCAAAAAAAAAACAACAAGAAGAAATGACAATTTCAAAAATTAATAACTGAGGATGATATTCATTTAACATGATTCACTTAGTATATACCTAAAGTTAGGACTCTTTAAGGATTACTTCTCCAATATTTTGCAAAATACGACAAAGATACAAAAATTAAGGGATACGTTAGAAAATATTGGTAATAATTCGTTTGCATTTTAAGTATTTTTAGTTACTTAATAATATTTTAGATTTTCAAAATGGTATTATTTTTTTAATTTCTCTTTTTTTCAGATGAAACGTGACAATTTTTCATGTTTCATCGTAAGAATTATCCTAGAAACTCCAAAAGTCCTTATGTTCTGATCAGCAAGTTTGAAAATACTAATCTGAATATCTTCATTAATTCGCTGACGTTGTCTGGTAATATTTCGTAAATCGTCTATAAAATGCACTTGAATTTCAGTGTTTTACAGCAGCTTTCACAACATGTGGTCTTAGAATCTTGAATTATTGAAATAAATTTCTCCGTTTATATTTCTGTCAAAAAAAAATTTAACCAATGATTTTCTGGATATACGTAACTATCCATACATCAATTTTTAAAGGATGTAAGTTAATTTCGTGAAAATAATGTGGATTTTTAGTGCCCCACAAACGCATGTTTTAAGAATTGATACACCCACTTAGAGAAGCCATGCAAGGTCCGTTAAAAATGTCTTCAAAATTTCATTATTAGTGTTATAAAGCCAATATATGACTCTTTAACTAATCTGGGAGGATCGCTTGATGATATATTTGATGATCTGCCTTAAGAAGAATGCCGATCCTATGATTTCCTATTCGCACAAAAATGAATTTTGTGGCCTGTACACGACATTATCATTTTTATGACACGGTCTTTCTGTTCTTGTTCTATATTAGCGGCACTTATCAGTTAAAAATACGCTATTTTTAGAACTTTAACGGAAGAATTTTTGTCGAAATTCGTCTCTACAATAATTTGTGGAGTTTCCGTTTTCATACGTGGACCACTGCCTAAATGGTGTGAATCTGTTATTATTTAAACACGTTAACTTTTTGCAATTTCCGGAGAATCGAAAAAATATCTGTTTTAATGTAACGGTTGGACCACGTGGTAAATTCATAAAAAATTAGTAACTTATATGTTCCCTTATTTAAAATTTTACAATTTTGAGAATTTTCAATTCCAAAAAATGACAAATTTGACGGAAAAGTTAGTTCAGATATTTAAGTAATAACCGATTCGTATGCATTTTTAAGGTTTCGTAGCTAGCACTTACAGTAAAGTTATTTAGTAATAAATTTCTTTATTTAGCTTAAGTTTTACTTATGCCAAATGAAGTCTAATTTATGCTGCTCGGGACGTTGGGACTTTTTGAATTCCCGATAGCGATTAACAATCCACCCTTAATATGTAACACGTGGTAGAAATTAAATATAAATTTAAAGAGTAATTATGCTTCTTCTTGGGTAATCGTTCATACGGTATACCATTAAACATAAATCCATTTTATAGATTATACAGAAATTGAATCCCTCTAAGTGGTTAATTAGCACTGAAATTTGATAAGGCTTTAGAGCCACCAGTGTCCTATTACACCTATGAATACCAACCGGTTCACATTTTCATCATTTGACCCCATATTGGAGTTAAAAGCACACCAGAGACAACACGAAATTACCTTAGCGTTGAATTTAATTCACACCTATTTTATGTCTTAATTACACAAAGTGCATGAATCATTCATAACTGTGATTGTTAATTGTATCATATAATATACTTAATAACATACTTACATAATTGTTTTAGAATTTCAAATCCACGCATATTGGAAAATTAGTATCCTTTTTTTACTAATAATATACGGAGGATGTCTGAGGAATTGTATTATATATTTTAATATGATTTACATCTATACTACATCGTAATTTTACAATGTAAAAATTCGTCTAACTACAGCATTTGTTTAATCTTCGTAGGTCATATTTTAAATTTTCTGAGGCGATATCTTGTATTCACTAATTTTCACTGTTTATTTGAACATTTAAATGCTAAAATCGCACACCGAATCTGGAAGTAAGTGTTAACAGTTGGTTTCCAAATGAGGCGAATAAAATAGATAGGGAGTACATCGCATTACTATATACCATAAATATGAGGATTGTTCTGAAAAATTTTAGTTACAAGAAACTGCGTGAAACAAAATTCCATGCAAACAAAATCTTGGGTAATCACTATACTACAGTTCTTTAAGTTTGGACACAGGCAAACTTTTGTATACCAATTAGCATTTACCGTTTTACAATTTTCAAAAGAAATTACTGTCTCAACCATTTTTTTTTGTTTACTGTTTTACCACGAACAACTTTGGCTTTTCCTCATTTTCAACAACAGGTTACCATTTTGTCTAGGGATCATAATGTAATGATTAAATAGTTTTATCGAACTTTCCTAGCATACATTTACACCAGTTCATCCGTCTTTTTTTTTGTTCTTCGGTTAGCAAATGTGGAATCCGTACTTTAACACATGCAGATTTTTGTTTTTAACTGACATCTATTGCTGATGATTCGATGCCAAATTCTTCCTGAATCACTTTGTGGGTGATATTTCGATTTCCCTTAATTAGCCTTTCTGCGGTAATATTTTTTTAACACAAACAGCTACTACCGCTTCTCCAGATCTTGGTTACCAAAAGCTGTCATTAAATTATTTTTATGACTTTGGTTGTATGAATAAGTCTGGTTCAAAATAGAAGAAAATCATATATCCGGTTTCTCGCACGTAATAGATATCTAAATTATTAGAATGATACCGAGTAGATATCAATAAGATAAATCCACATTTGTGGTTTTTGAGAACGAAGCCGATAATGTTGGATACTTTGATTTTCAGCGATTGAAACTCGTTTTTAATTATTTCTGAACCTAACAAAGTATTGGCCAATTGATTCTATACATCTTGCCCATCTTTCAGTCAATTTATGGACGCCATTCCAAAAAAATTGTTTGTCCTTTTAGCAAAACCATTCATTGAGCCATTTTCTAACTTCTTTGAAATTGGCGAAGTGCTGCTCTGCAAGCGCGTGTCCCATCGATGCGAAAAGGTAATAGTCGGACGGGCCAAGGTCCGGAGAATACGACGGGTACGATATTATGTGCCATCCAAGTGCTTTCAACGCTACCTTGATCGGTTTTGCTGTATGAGACGGCGCGTTATCGTGCTGTAAAATCATTTTACCGTGTCTTCGGGCCCATTCTGGACGTTTTTTTTTATCAATGCATGATTTAAATTGATAATTTGTTGGCGGTAGCGATCAGTATTCATTATTTCACCAGGTTTCAACAGTTCATAATACACCACGCCATTCTGGTCCCACCAAACACAGAGAATTACTTGCGACCAAAACGATTTGGCCTTGGAGTCGATGGGCCAATATTTCACAGACGATTTTTCGATTTTGCATTTGCCTATCATTTAATTGATGTGGCACCCATTTTTCCATTTTTTGGATTTTTCCTATTGCTCGTAATCGGTCGCTAATCGTTTGTTGGGCCACATTTAACGCTTCTGCCTATTGTTTTTAAGTTTGGGGGGTTGGGTCTTCATCCAATAACTCCTGCAGTTTCGCATCTTCAAACTTTTTTGTTCTACCAGAACGTTCTTTGTCTTGCACTTCGAAATCACCACTTTTTAATTGTCGAGACCACGCCTCACATATTTTTATGGTTGGAACATGGTCAACGTAAGTTTCTACTTTCTTGATTAAATAAGAAAAATAATGCGTATCGCAAATGCACTTTTTCAGGCACGAAACTCTCAAAATATAACATATATGGCTTTGAAGCTTGATGTCAATATAATAAAGTTACATATGTGTCAAATCACAACATTACATACTTGAGCCTAGCGACATTTGTTGGAAAAACCTGTAATAACTTTCCGATGCACCTAGTATATGTAAACATACCAACTTTTCATGTACATTAGTCAACAAGCTAATGAAAAAGACACCAAAATGGTAGATATCCTATCAATAATCCCTCGGTCAGAAAGAGATAAATTTAACAAATAAGTATCTGATGTTACGTCGTTACATCTGAGAAACGTTCTCCAACTTAACGGCTAGATATCTATGCGATAACTGTGATTGGCAAGATATCTAATGTACTAGAAACGGAGCAGTAGTTCAAAAAGCATTCCACGGAATTTCTACATAGCTTATTGGAAAATATATATTCATTACAATAAAAAAGTGTATCTCTACAAGTATTAATTTTAATCAAACAAAATTGCAACTGAAAACTATTAAAAAAATAAGCCGACGCATACCTTTGTATTAAAAAAACATTATATTTAAAATTTCAAAAAAATAAAGATAATTATAATTCAATAACGAAATAGATAACTTTATATACTTCAAAGCCTGCCATTGTCGCCTAAAGGGCAATTCATCGCTTCGAATTCTAAAGTCTAAATTACTTTTTTATAAGTAATTTCAAGTTTGGAAAATTATTACAATTTTTGAGTTTTACACCCGCATCATCATAATATTTGTTTCTATATAAGAAGGTTCTGAGTACATACAATTTTGGTAAGAAACGGAGCCATCCATCGTTTTCATTACCAAAAAACGATGCTTTTGCTTTTATTTGTGATCATTCACAATCTAAAATTTTTGTGAAGCTTTATAATACTTCCTTTAATTCGTTATAAATCGGAAACCCATAAATGTACATACAGTATAATCCCGATAGTATGAACTTGCGTTAATGTGAACAACGCAGTAATATGAACATCAGTATTGTTCCATTAGGTATCCTGTAACGTGAACAGTGTATATTATTCAGTAATATGAACATCATATATTGTAAGTGATACTTTCCTGTGAAATGAAATGGGGAATCCCGTATTTTTCCGGGATTCCCATTGTGTGAATATGGGTTGCTTTGTCCCTGTTTCACAACATGTAGTATGAGCTGAACATTACTATAATCCTGTTGTTTGTGCTAAGTGTATTGTAAAATGTCTCAGGTTAGGAAAAAGTGTTTATCATTATATGAAAAAGCCAAAATTATAGAAGAACACGAAAAAGGCGCGAGTGTAACAGCTTTATCCAAAAAATATGGAGTAGCGAAGTCCACAATTTGTTCAATAAAAAATAAAAAAGCTAAAATTATAAAAGTGGTCAGTAATACTATAAAACCCAGTAAAAAATGTACATTAAGAACACCTGAATATCCAAAAATGGAAAGTGCTCTGTATAAGTGGTTTCTCAGGCAACGCGAAAAAAACCATCCTGTTACTGCAGACATATTTAAACAAAAAGCATTAAGTTTGCATGAGAAAATTAATGGAGGTCGTGGAAACTTCTGTGCGAGTCATGGCTGGCTTCAACGATTTAGAATGCGGTATGGCATACGATTTTTGAAAATAACCGGAGAAAAATTATCATCTCAACCAGAGCTTGTCGATCCTTTCCAAGAACAATTAAAACAAAAAATTACGGAATTTGGTTTAACTGAACAGCAGATTTATAATGCAGATGAAACTGGGTTATTTTGGAAGCTTTTGCCTGAAAAAACGTACGTTTCATTTTCCGAAAAAACTGCTCCGGGTTTGAAAATGACAAAACAGCGAATAACGTTTCTTGGTTGTATAAACGCAACAGGCACTCATAAATTAAAACCGCTGGTGATTGGAAAATCAAAAAATCCCAGGTGCTTCAAAAATTTCAATAATCCAGTTGTCTACAGAAATAATAAAACTGCATGGATGACAACAGAAATTTTTAAGAACTGGTTTTTTCAACAGTTTATTCCAGAGGTGAGCATGCAAAATTAAATTTCTGTGATGTATTTTGAAAAGTTGTAGGTTAAAATATTTTTACGTAGTCAAAGCCTTCCAGAGAATGCTATCCTTCTTCTTGACAATGCTCCCTCGCATCCACCAGCGCAAGAACTAAGAAGCAATGATGGTAAAATTTTTGTTATGTTTATGCCCCCGAACGTAACCCCGCTGATTCAACCTATGGACCAAAATGTATTAAGACTTACAAAACTTGGCTACAGAAATCGATTATTGAGTTCCATAGTTTCTAAAACGGAAAACATACCAGTTGCGCTTAAAGATCTGTCACTAAAAGATGCTGTCTTGAATTTGATAGCTGCGTGGGAACGTGTAGATCCATCGGTAATTGCCAAATGTTGGCATAAGATATTAAATAAAAACAACACCGAATTTAATGAAGAAGATGATCTTCCATTGTCTATTTTGCAACAGAAGTGGACCAAAGAACCTGATGAAATACGCAACACAATCACTTTGTTACAAGCACTAGAACCTGAACCAGTGGCATATACAGCAGCAGACATTGAAGAATGGAATATGGATAAATTTGACAATGAAGGCAATGAGAATAAATTGTCGGGAGAAAGCGATGATG
The DNA here is from genome assembly GCA_031893035.1 of Dermolepida albohirtum. Classification (NCBI taxonomy): domain Eukaryota; kingdom Metazoa; phylum Arthropoda; class Insecta; order Coleoptera; family Scarabaeidae; genus Dermolepida; species Dermolepida albohirtum. Next base: position 7,488 of record JAVIWB010003533.1, on the reverse strand, counting down.
AAATTCAAGTGTCTGAAAGGAGCGAAATAACCCACTCTGCTGCTGTAGAAGCTCTAAATATTGCAATAAAATGGGCCGAATTCAACGAATTAGATATTAGTCATATTATAAGTCTTAAAAATATTCAGGAAAAAGCTATATTATTAAATGTTTCTAATAAGAAAGTACAAACAAGGATAACTTCATTTTTTCCAGTAGTGCCATGTAATGTACTACCCATAAATAATAAAAACATGTTTTAAATAATTTCTTTTTAATTCGTCCTCGCTAATGTGAACCTATGCCGTAGTTTGAACAAGCCGAGATTTTTTGTGTTCACACTAACGAGATTGTACTGTACTTTTACTTAATTTCGATGGTTTTTACCATTCCTCTATTCAATCTGCCATATCTGAATGCCTTCTCTTCTTTCTGGCGCCTGTACTCATCAAACTCTTCAAATTAGCTTTAGTTTGCTTATTGGGCTTTTTGCGTACTGAGGAAATTTGTCATTTTTCATTGATCCTACAATGAATGTGTGAATACGCGGGTGGTCTTTTAAGTTTTGCATATAAAACTGGAATAAAACATCATTGTTTTTCGAAGTATTCTCCGCGAAGATTAATGCACTTTTGCATGCGCTCGAACTATCTCTGGAAGCAGTTGTTCCACTCGATTGCTGGTACAATCAAAATTACATTTTTAAAGGCGTCGACTGCTTCTTTTAACGACTGGAACCTTTAACCACGCAGTCCGTTCTTGATTTTCGAAAAGGTAAAAAAATCGTTGGTACTTTGGTCTGGACTTTACGGAGGGTAGTCCAAGAATTAGATGTTTTATTGCATTAAAAATTGCGTCTTGCGTGCTGAGTGCAAACTTACATTGTTGGTGGTGGAGAATGATTCGTCGTTCGGGGTTTATTTTTTGAAGCTCAGCGATAATTTGCGGCAAACAAATGGTTGTATACCAATCGGCAGTAACAGTTCTTTGAACTTGTAGAGGAATTGATGTTACATGACCTGCTTTCGAGACATATGTTGCGACTGTCTTTTTGGAGACACTTAGAGAACGGATGACTATTGTCGGCTTTTCCTCACCTCGGAATACCCAAACAAACAACTGGCACTTATTCACGTCTCGGATGAGTAAATCTAAGATTAATCATCACTGACAATGTTGTCCACATTTTTAGAATTTGCGGTACTTGAGAGATCTAGAGTTTTTTGACACCAATTCACCCTATCTGCTTTCTGTTCGGGAAACTATTTTTGTACACATAATTCTTTATGCAAAATTTTTTGAATTGAGGTCTTCGAAATCCTCAATAATGCTTCAATATGACAAAATGTCACATGTTGATCTTCGTTAATAATCTTGCGTACAGCATCGACGTTTTCCTGAGTGACTGCCGTTTTTTGGTGAGCTTGCTCTTGGATCGTTGCTAAGACTAATCCGTCTACGTTTGAATTCCCCATACCAACGAGAAATTGTTGACTGATGTGGTACTTCATTGCCGAAAGCAGAAACCAACTCTGCGAGGCATTCTTGTCAAGATAATTGGCTTCCAAAATTATAAAAAATTATTCCACGAAAATGTTCTCGGCTTAATTCCATTTTTCAACTAACTTGTGAACTTTGACAGTTCGTTGTAGCTACGATACTATACGTATCACACTGAAACTTTAGATTTAGATTAACTAAAGATGGAGTTTAATTTTTAGTTCTGACGTTTGATTAGTGGCACCCTCTATGTCCCACTATGCAAAACTTAAAAGACATCCCATGTAAATGCAAAGATGTATCTCTTTTTTATTACTACTTTTATTTTCTTTTAATCGAGGAAGATTATTTTAATCCCAGACTCCTTTTGGGGTATTTGATAATACAATATTATACAGAGACTATGAATAATATTTGTGCGAAAAATTAATAATAGTAAATAGATAATAATAATAGTCATCGTTTTGGTAAGGACGAAAAAAAATGTAATTATCTGATACCACATTTAACCCAAAAGACGACTAATTAAATGATCACCATAATCCCTGTAGTCTACGTTTTCGAACTGTTTTTTGTATGATTACTAGAGAAGTAACCAGAAGCCTTCGAAATTATTTAGTAATAAGTCTGTACGTCTGTAGGGCGGAGATAACCCAAGTGTTCATATGTAGAAATTCATAGATAATGAAGAAAATTGATTACCAAAAAGAAACTAGTATCTATCATTATTTTTCTATTATCAACTTCTAATGTAAAAAATAGTCTTTATTACCATACTGACGTAGCGTATATCGCCGGTGTTTTACATGTGGGTGTCCAATTGTGACATGTATTTGTAACTTTCATTAAATAGAGTTTTTTAAATCTGTTTCGTTAATAGAAAAATATTTAATATTTGAAGAGTGACTTATTTATTGAATAGTTTAAAAATACATTTAAAAATGAAAATACGTCATCGGCGTAAGCGTATTAAAAAATATATATCGAATTCTGTCACATATCTCAAAAAAAGATATTGTCTGCTAATGTTTTTGCTTTGTTTTTTACTTTTAAGGCGCAATACATATTCAAGACAATTATGTTTCTAATTCGAAAAAAAAGTAAAGAATCAAACTAGAAAGGTGTATGTAATTAGAATATATTGTGTGTTCATAGATTTATATCTTTAATCCCTGACCCTAAATAATATCGATTAGTTATGTTAAATAACCGAAGTTCAATCCTTCTGCAAGACGTCAAGTTTAACATCAATCTTAATATAATATTTTAAAATTATGGTAAGCTATTGTCTGTCCAATTTCCTTCAACTTACCTTGTGCAAAGCCTCCGCTATTGTATGCAAAATCCTATCCTTCACATTTAACAATTCATTTGAATTTAAGACGTTTACAGAGTACCATAATTTATGTTATATATGTATGTCTGCAAATTATAAAATATTTCAATTTTCAGTTCACAGAAAGCAAGCTCTGATAACTAAAGTAAAAACGAAACCACGAACAACGCAACCGAAAAAAGTTCAGTTTGTCAGTGAGTACTGTCAGATGTAAAATCTTTTACAGCTTCTTTATTGTACTAATTATTTAATTTTCATTTAATTGTTACATATTTGTTTAATTTGCTTATTACAGTTTATAGAATGATTCACCATTTAATTATCTTCTCTTACCTTTTTGCATGCGTAATTTAATATATTATAATTTCATTTTAAAACTCGAATCTGAGTTTTATAATGTTGATTGTTGAAGAATTACAATATTAAATCTCATCTTTGATAGTTTTGCTGGTCAATTGATGACGGGCTCAAAATTAATTATTCCTATAAAATGTCTTCATATGCACATCATCTTCCTCGGGTGCCAGTCTACCTTTTGCGATTATTACGATATTTCTCTTCAAATTCACTTTTGCGGTCCCTTCTTGAAATTTACAACTCTTTGATATCGGTTATTTTCCGTTGACACGTGAGAAAGCCACTTTTTAAGTTTACGAACCTTGCTAATTGCATTCGTTGGACGGTAAAATTATCTGAAATGTTATTGATTAAGAAAATAAATTTTAAAAAATTAGATTTTATTTCATTTTATTTTTTATTGTAACACATTATTTTCAACAATGAATTCAATTAAAGTGATTAACAAATTTCAATTCATGAATGCCAACTTCTTGCGAGCAAAGATACCGAAATGTATGACTGAAAATAATTCTAATTCTCAAAATTTTACAAATTTATCATGAAATTAAATTTCATTATGTAATTTATTGTATTTCTTTAAAGTTTAATCAATATAATACCCGTAGTGACCAAATATTTGTTTTGATTTGAAACAATTGAGTAATTAAGCGTAAAATTTTGTATAATTTTGTGTTGTTGAACTTGCTACATGATCTATATGTATAAATTACCACTGATATCACTGGCTTTATGTAATTCAATTTACCGACGGAGTCTGTGTCGAAGAGCATTATATTTTAGTTTTTGGTGCATTATTTAATGTACTTATATTCCAAAAATTTTTGAAGATTTTATATTATATCAGGTTTGAATATTTTGTTTAGGTTGATAGCCAAGTACCAATTTTTAAATTTTACGAGTGTTTTGAACTGGTAATGGTAGTAATAAAGGTTAAACGGGATTTTATTTCATTTATGAAATTTGTAAATAAAATATTTCTAATAGATAGGAAATTTATTTTTAGTTTCAATTTTGTGTCTTAACGATATATACGAATAACGAAACATAATTTTCAATAAAATCATTTTATTTCTTCGACAATTTAAGTACCTGCGACATTTAAAAATTGCTATTTGAGTAGTGATACAACAATGACAATCGAATTTAAAATAATCTCAATTTAATTCATTTGGTCATCAAAGAACTTCAAAAGTTAAAACACGGCGAAAAAGTTCGAATGGCTTGCCTTAGAATTTTCGGGCTATTCCCTTTCTTGTTCCTTACTTTTAAATAAAATATAGATTAGATATGTTATTAAATAATATTATTATAGTTTGTACAGCGTTAAAAGAACGAACCGATTTTATGATGCAGCATTTGGGTTGTTAAGCATTGTCTAAAACCTAGTCACTGACCATTTTAAAGAGGCGGTTTCTAGGTTTTGAATGGTTACCAGACAAAAGGTGATGATGCGTTGATTCATAGCTCTGCTCAGTTATTTGTTTACATTCGAAATGACAAGTCGGCAACATAATTCTTTCAAAACCAATTCAATTATTACGGTGCTTTTGGTCGACTGCTTTTCGGAGAAGACTCAACTGCTTTTCGAAGGCGTTTCCAACACCGCCTTCTCTGAAGAATATACAATCCGTGCTACGTATGGGCAAAATCCAGAGCAGTCCAGAAATCGAGCTAGCCGTGGACTTCCCTTAACCAACTTGGCGTGTACTATAGCTACATTTAAAATTATGCAGATTGTAGTTCGTTTAAGTACTTACCAAGATATTGCGCTTTGTACTTGGCCTGAGTGATCACTAAATCTCACCGTACGTGATTTTTTTTATGAGGATACGTTTACGTTCCCCTATTATCAAATAGCTTAGATAACCTTAAACATAGAATAACAACAGCGGCGTGTCTGCATTGAAAACGTGTAAGTCATAAAATAAAATTTTATTATAAGCTTTTGACTTTCTTGGAATTTTATATTACTTTGCCTTTATAAAATATTGTGCTATGAAATCGGTTCATTTTTTTTAGAATAACGCTGAATTATTAACAAAGCGATAAGGAAAAATCGGAAGAGTATTTTGTCGATCGAGGGTATTCGGACAAATATGTCTAAGTCTTAATAATTTCTATAATTATTACGATAATTTTTTGTTTCCTTCAAATTAATTTTTGCAAAATCCACTAAATTTCCAAGAGATTTTTTTCCCTTCCAATAAATAAAGCATTTTTATTAATTTTTTAAAAACAATTTAATGTTTTTATATCATTAAACACTCAATGGAATAATTTCTTGGCAATCTGCCCAAAATATTTAAGTAATAAAAAGTTTTAGTTGTTAATCATATAAACTATTAAACGTATAAGGAATAGATATTTTCATTTACCTTTTATATTAACGAAATTGTAATAAATATTATATTTTCTATTAATAGGATCTATTTATATAATAAACTTGTGGGAGTGTATAAGGTATGATAAAAAAATATGGTGAATAATTTTATTACGAACAAAATAATAAGCTTACATCAAATTTGAATTAATCTCCTTCAAAGTACTCTGTTTGAGTAGCGATGCACTTATCCCAACGTTGATTCCATGATTCGAAGCATTCTTTGCTTCTTTTCGAAGGGCCTTGAATTACTTCGTCTTGGTTCTCTCAATATCGAAAATGTCGTCAAAACGTTTTCCTTTTTTTTATTATTTTTGGAAAGAGCCAGAAGTCGCACGGTACTAAGTCCCAAGAATATGATGGATATGGACAGACAGCAATCTTTTTTCGGTCAAAACTTGCGGATCAAAAGCGAGGTATGGCACAGCACGTTGTCGTGGTGCAGGAGAAGCCATTGACCCATTTTTCTGGTCTCTTTCACCGTACATACTTTAACAAACGTCGGAGTACGCCCTCGAATTGTCAATCCCCTGTTTGAACGAACCATTTTCACTCTTCGCCCGTTTTCATCTGTTTTTGAGACCGAAGAACGTCCCGACTGTTGCTCGTCTTCAACCGACTCATTGCCGCTCTTAAATCACTCATGCCACTTTTAAACAGTCTTCAGAGTCATCACATTATGGCCATTCACTGATTTAACATTTCGTGGGCTTTTTCGGCATTTCCTTGCAACTTAAAACAAAACTTAATGTTAACGCGTTGTTCGAAATGCATAATGCACAACAGACACGATAAACACAACCTCGCTCTTTCGGCTCTGAAAGCCAACTGACAGGTCACAACTTAATCTAACGTGGCACTGACTGTGTCAACAAATCAAGCTATTGGATTTATTATTCCAAATAAATGTAGCGTCTGCAGTTACTGCTGTAAAAATTTATTTACCGTATTTTTTGATCGTACCTTGTACTTGTATGTATACAGCTCTTTGTTTGTGTGTAGCAATGTATTTATATCTGTCCACAATTTCAAAACAATAACAGATAAGGTAATTAACTTATTAAAACTTATCAGAACATAAAGCAACAATTCTAAGAAATTGTATAAAATCATTCCTAATATGATTCAATTTTTTATTGATTATTTTGATAAACACCAGTTAAACACTGCGTCTGTGTGCAGTTATACCTCAGTAAATGTGTAAAAATTTTTCGTTGAAAATGTCCAACCTCAATGAAAATTTACCTGAAAGTAAGTAATTATATTAGTTATTTGGTAAGCTAAAAAGTTTTCCTAATAATTATTTTCATAATTTATATTTTAATGTACATCACGCGAATATGTGTAGCAAGTGAATTACAATTTGTGATTAATTGAATTTATAATTGACATAGACTATAAATATTACAGTATTATTAACTTAGTTGAGTGCACTGGATTTATTGATAAATCATATTTATATAATTGCCAATACAATTTCACATCAAATTATAATAAATAAAAATAATAATAATAATAATAATAAAAATAAAATAATTCCAAAATATTCAATTTAGAATACAGAATTTTTTTTATTGAAAGTTGTTTTAAAAAAAGTGGAAACCAAAAAAATATTACGCGGAGTATATGCATTGCATTGATGATTTTTGAGCAAAATTTTCTGATTTTGCTGCCAATGACACGACTTCAATTCAACAAATCCATCAGTGTTTGTCACAGATTTTCAAGAAAGGAGAACCATTACTTGAAAACAGTATAATTGCACAAGAAAACGAACCGCTGAAAGTGTACAGGATGCTGAAGCAAAAAGAAGTATATTCATAGGCTAGCTCAGAAATTGTAGTTGTCATATAATTCTGAAAAAGTATTTACATCAGCATTTATACAAAATAATGGTTACTCAATGATTCCATCACAAAAATTTTATCAAAAG